>CM059191.1:97262205-97338035 GCA_030323885.1 Branchipolynoe longqiensis
GTATGTATATGTATATTCATTCATTCAATTCTTTATTTCAGACTCATGACTATGGTAGTTACATAATTTGGTCCATAGTAGGTAGGTATACAAATGGATGTGAATAGGATATAAGTAATAGTATGTATGTATATGTATGTATATGTATGCATATGTATGTATACATATGCATATGTATGTATATGTATGTTTATGTATGCATATGTGTGTATGTACATGTATGTATGTATATGTATTTGTATGTATGTATATGAATTTATATGAATGTATATGTATATATATGTATGTATAGGTAGGTATAGGTATATGCATAGCATTTATAATAGGCATACAGGGTTCGGGTTCGGGTGGGAGGAGACAGCAGCCTATCGGCGCAAGGAATCCCGGCTTCCCGGTGCCAGGGTTCCCGGCCTCCCGGCACCGAGACTCCCGGCACCAGGCCTCAATTCTAATAATATAAATATAAATAAAATGTGATAACCAACAATAAAATAAATGCAATAATATACAAGGTAAGTTTAATGTTAATGTTGCTGTACCAGCAAGAATTGCCATATTCATGGGGATTATGCATCAGATGCATAATTATTTATTAGCCAAGCTTACTGGCCTCCCGTCCCCAGGCTTTCTGGCACCGGCCTTCCCTTAAATAATATGAATAGAAATAAAAAGTGATAACCAACAATAAAATAAATCAAATACAATAATATTTAAGGTAGGTTTTTCTTAATGTTGTACCAGCAAGACAAGCCATATTTCTGGTGAATATGCATCACAGTGAATTATTTCTTATGCATATATATATTTTGGTATGCACAAAATATATCTAAATGATGTACAACCGTCCCCATAGGACCTCCCCCAGTGGCAAGTGGAAGTATATGAGTGGGCCACAGACCAGCATATACCCCATTGTTGACTGGAGGTTCCTCTATTGTTTGGGATTAATGGCTATACCAACACAGTACTGTCATGGGCAGTTTTGTCCTGTAGACATGTGTTGTAACTCCTGAATTATTTCCTAATATTCACTGTTAATTTACTCAATCCGGTCCCAAGCCGACACCTGTCTCACCTACAACCGAGTGGCTCACGGGGTTCCCTGCACCGCCTGGAACCACGAGTCCACCTCGTGCGATCGGGCCCCCGTCGGGGAGGCCCACGGCGAGGCGGGGGACAGACACCGGCACATGCGCCTACTGTGCTAACGTGAGGAGGATTCTCACCATGCACAGCGAGGCCCTGTGCCTCACCAAACAAGCCCATGAGCGCCAGACCCCGGCCGCCTCGGCGGATTTTTGATCCACCGGCCCTCCCCGGCCGCCCGGAGGGCCATATCTGGCGCCTCACCTACACCTCTGCCGACAACCCCTTGACCACCACCGACAACCCCGTAACGACCACCGACCGAAACGCCACCCAGGACACAGCCGGGGACCATCACCTCGCGCCGCAGGCCCCAGACGCCGCCCACACTGACCACAAACCCTCCCTAGACACCACAGCCGCCGACCATCATGCCGACCATCACAACCTCCATGACACCGCCTTCCTCAACCCACCCGACCCTCCCCGATCCCCACACCCCCCAGCCCTGATGACTTCGCCGCCCCCCTCTCCGACCCTCGCCGCACCTCCTCACCGCAGCTCTCCAGGGAGCGGGCCTCCCCAACTTTCTGGCCGCCCGCATCCCTGTCGACGTAGGCCCCGGACTCATCACCACACCCAGACCTTCACATCCACATCCTCCGCCAAGACGCCGCCCAAGCCTCACCCTCCTCAGCCTTCTCGCCCGGGTACCCCTCGCCCTGTATCCTGGCCCAGGCCCATCGACCTCAGAGGCGGTCCCCCGCCTCGGGCACGCCTCGAGCCCTCTCCTCCGTCTTGGTGGAGGGCTCTTTGGCGCCCCTCGCCACAAACTCTGAAAGCTCCCCCGGAGCTCCTTAGTCATAAGATTATTTTTACCGCATTTCCTTGTACATAGTTTGTCTTTTTTCCTGAGGTGTTTCAATAAAAGCGCCTCTTTTTCCCACCCCCGCCTTGCCTTCTTCCTTTTCACGCATCGGTCATAATGCTCGCATTGCATTTGATGTGAGGGAAGGAAGAGACACTCCCCCCGCCTCCTGCCGCCACCCGGCTTTCTCACCTTCCCTGTCATCCCTCCCTCAGCTTTCTCCCACCTCGCCCTGCCCAGCCGCATTCTCACCTTCCCCGCCTGTCGCCTCCCCGCTCCTTCCCTTATAAGGCCGCCCGCCGGCTTCCCTCAGTCACTCGCCTTCCAGCCGTCCTCCCTGCTCAAGCTCTTTTCTCTCCACCCACCCACCCAACTCTCCACCCACCCACCCAACTCCTACAAGCCAGTGGAGGGCTCTTCGGCGCCCCTCGCCACAAACTCTGAAAGCTCCCCTGGAGCTCCTTAGTCATGTAATGGCCCACGGCCCTCCGACTCACCCTTTCTCACACGAAAGAACACCAAGATTCAATTCAGTGTACGCTTCACCTGGTTTATTGAACCCTCTGCTCTCCGCGGCGTCAGTAGTTGTCTGACCCGCCCCCTGACTCGCCAGATCCCACATCGACTCTATAGGTGTGTGGGGGGGGGGTGGGTCAACCACACGCAGTAGAGGTCAGCCCAGTTGGGGTCTGACCGGTGGTGACCCGTGCCGCCACCTAGCGCAGTGTAGTGGAACTGCGCTGATGGCGTCGTAGTCTCCGCTGCTACCGTGTGATAGTAGAGCTCATGTTCAGACTACTACAGTCATAAGATTATTTTTACCGCATTTCCTTGTACATAGTTTGTCTTTTTTCCTGAGGTGTTTCAATAAAAGCGCCTCTTTTTCCCACCCTCGCCTTGCCTTCTTCCTTTTTGCGCATCATCAGAATAGCAAATGTCATTGCTTTGGCACAAGTCAGTAGGCCCTATTAGCAGTTCAGTCAGGATGGTGGTTTCACTGCTCGTCCTGATCTGGTCTGATAGCCTCCAGATGGGGCCTTCTTTGGGGTTGCTGCTTCCTTAGTGGCACTATCAGCTGGATCCGTAGACCTTTCAGATAAGGTCCTGGGTGATGCTGCAGGTTGTAGTTGATTCCTTACCAGAGTGCTGCTTGTGATAGTGGTACTGGCAGTTTGCGGAGTAGCACATGTGTCCTCAATCTCACTGTGTGTTGATAGTGGTTTAGTACACAGGTATTTGCGAGTGCGCCGCAGCGTCTTTCCGCTTTCGGTAACCACTTCATAGCTCCTTCCATCAATGTGTGAGTTTACTGTCCCCTTCTCCCAGGTTTTCTTGCCCTGTTGGATGGGCTGTATTCTTACATGCTGCCCTATGGGTAATGGTGGTAGGGCACGCTTGTGCAGGTGGTACTGTGCAGCTTTCATCCTCTTAGCCTCTAGTCCAGGTGTCTCACATTTCTGAGCTGTTGGTTGTAGAGCCTCTGAACTAGTGGGGATGAGTGTCCTTTTCCTTCTGCACATTAGCCGCTGTGCATAACTAGTGGTTAGTCCTTCAGTAGGTGTGTTTCTGATGTTGAGCAGGCCAATATATGGATCTTCTTTG
Source organism: Branchipolynoe longqiensis (assembly GCA_030323885.1). Taxonomy (NCBI): domain Eukaryota; kingdom Metazoa; phylum Annelida; class Polychaeta; order Phyllodocida; family Polynoidae; genus Branchipolynoe; species Branchipolynoe longqiensis. The sequence goes on from CM059191.1 coordinate 97,265,762, forward strand.
TTTGCTAGGCACTTCCTCATCATCCGCTTGATGGTCTTCACTGCCGCTTCAGCAGCGCCATTGGACTGGCTGTTCCCTGGGCTAGAAGTCTGATGAACAAATTGCCATTTGTTCGCAAAGTTGCTGAACTGAGCAGAGGAGAACTGAGGCCGATTGTCACTTATGAGGATATCTGGACTGCCGTGTCATGCAAAGTGCAGTTTTAGCTTGTCTGTGACATCAGTGGTAGTTGTTGTTTTGAGGTAGTCAACCTCAATGAACCCACTGTAGCAGTCCACTGTGACCAGGTAGTCTCGTCCGCTAAGTGTGAAGATATCAGTGGCTACTGTACTGAAAGGTCTCTTAGGCACAGTGTTCATGACTAGTGGTTCTGATGTCTGGCGATCGCTGTAGGCCGCACAGGTTCCACAGCATTCGACAAACTGTCGGATTTCACCAGAGATTCCTGGCCAAAATACTAGTTCTCGGGCTCTTCTCAGACAGGAGTTTATGCCGAGATGACCAGCATGGAGCTTTGCCTTGATGTCACTTCTGAGCACTGGTGGTATCACGATGCGCTCGCCACGAAGAATGATGCCATCTTGGATGGTGAGTTCGTCCCGGTACTCAAAGTACAGCGTGATGGCTGCAGGTAAGTCCCTCTTTGAGTTAGGCCAGCCATTGCTGATGATCCCTTTTAGTAGCGACATGGTTTCATCGGCCAGAGTAGCAGACTTGATAGCATCAAGTCAGTTTTTCTTGATTGGAGTGTAGAAGATGTTTTTGACGATTTCACCCTTTGACTTTCTTGGGAGTGGAGCCCGTGAAAATGTGTCAGCGACAGGGATACTCTTTCCGTCACGATACTCAAGAGTGTATGAATATTCCTGAGTACGTAGCAGTAGATTTTGTAGGCGTTTTCGGCGCCTTGGAGAGTGGCTTGGTGACAATGGATGCGAGAGGTTTGTGGTCAGACAGTACATGGACATTCCTACCATATGTGTAGTGGTGGAATTTTGTCAGACCATAGACCACTGCCAGTATTTCCTTTTCTATTTGGGCATAACGTTTTTCTGCATCTGTCAAGGTACGACTGGCATAGGCTATCGGCTTGCCTTCTTGGAAGAGTGCTGATCCCAGTCCGCACTCACTAGCATCGTTTTCAAGGATAAGCTCTTTCTCCGGGTTGTAGAACGCGAGGACTGGTGTGCTTGTGACCAGTTGTTTGGCTTTGTTGAATGCCAAAAGTTGTGATTCCGCCCATGTCCATTGGACATCATTGCGTACGAGGTTGAGAAGTGGCTGCAGGACTTCAGACTGGTGTGGTAGGAACTTGGATAGATAGTTAATGCAGCCAAGGAAACAATGCAACTCATGTATGTCTCTTGGCTCTTGCATCTCAGAGATTGCCTTGACCTTCTCGGGGTCAGACTGCAGTCCCTCCTTGGTCACACGGTGTCCCATGAAGGTGACCTCAGACATCCTGAGTTCTAGCTTGTTTCTGTTGAGCTTTATTCTGCTGAGGAAGAAGTGCCGAATGGCAGACGAAGCCATCGGTATCTTCCGTGGGAGGTCTGGAACGTGGTCAGTGCACTGGATTTATCATCAAGTTCAACATGCCAATATCTCGAGGACAGGTGAGCCTTTGAGAATAGCTGTGATTGTCCGACTTCATGGAGTTTGTCCTCCAGGATTGGCAGAGTGTACCTCTCACGCATCAGAACTTTGTTGAGTTCCTTTGGATCTTTGCAGATCCGGAGGGAACCAGACTTCTTGTGGACGATCACGAGTTGACTCAGCCAAGGAGTGGGAGAGCTGACCTTAGTAATCACCCCTAGGGTCTCGAGTCGGTCCAGTTCCTCCTTTAGCTTTGGCCTGATAGCTATAGGTGTGCGACGGTCCGGCATTATCACTGGGATTGCATCATCGCAGACCTTAAGGTGCACTTTTCCAAGGAGACTGCCCAGTTTGTCATCGAAGACCTCCGGGTAGCACTCAGTGACAGACTGAGTCTCGACAGTTGCTACTCGGTCAACATTTGCATTGACAATCCGGACAAGGCCCATCTGCTCAGCTGCTTTCAGCCCTATGAGTGGGGTTTGACCATCACCAACCACCACAAATTCCATGGAGTATTTTCTCATGTTCTTGTGGTTGTGCCCAGAGATCCGGCAGACACCCAGTGGCTTGGTAGTTGTATTATTCCACATCTGTAGAGTTCTCTCCGTTGGCTTGACATTAGTGGCATACTTTTCAGGTAGAGTGTTTATGGAAGCACCAGTGTCAACCTGAAAAAACACTTCCTGGCCTGAGATGAGCATTTTGCATTTTAGTTGTCTGCTGCCCTTGGAGTGGATAGCATTTATCCACTCACCCTCCGAGCTGTAGTTGTCTTCCTCAGCAACCTGAATCTTGTGTACCCTCTTTGCGCTGGGGCACTTGGCAGCAAAATGATTCATTTTCTGGCAAACAGTGCAAGTCTTGCCCCAAGCAGGACAGAGTTCCTTCTTGAGTACATGGGTCTTGCCACAGAACTTGCACTCACGGCCCGACCTTGCTGGCTGCTTCTCACTAACGCCTTTCTGTTTCTTCCATACTCGAGGCTTTATTGACAGTTTGTTGACGCTTTCAGGTTTGAAAGCTCGACCTTGCGCTACTGCTTTCTCAGCTGCTTTACAGATGTCAATTGCTGCTTGGAGAGTAAGCTTTCTCTCCTTCAAGAGGGTTTTCTGCATGTCAGCATCCTTTATGCCAATGACGATCCGGTCTCGCAGAATAGAGTTTATGCATCCATCACAGTAGTTGCATGACTTGACCAGTGTGCGGATAGCAGAGTAAAAGTTCTCAAAGTTCTCACCCTCTTGCTGGCACCTTTTGTTGAAGAGATAACGCTCATAAGTTTTGTTGACTTCCCCAATGGCAAACTGGTCAAACTTTGCCATCACCTCGGCCACTGTCCTATGGTCTTCATCATTTGGGAAGTCGAGCCCATTGTAGATACGCAGCGCGTCATCACCTAGGCGGTGCAAAAACAGGTTCAGTTTGTAGTTTTCCTCATAGGTATTCAGCTGTGCAATCACACAGATGTGCTGCCACTTTTGCTTGAATAATTTCCAGTTTCCCTGCGAGATTAGAGTTCAGAACCAGTGGTTGGAGATCTCGTGCAATTGTTAGGGGACTGACTCTGTGTGCAGCACCTGGAGCAGCAGGTTGTGGGGCAAGCTGTTGAGCACCAGCACCTCCAGCCCCAACATTACCTGTATTCTGCATATTGTGTGGTGTGTAGTATATAGCCTATACTAGGACAGAGATAATTAGAGAAGTTGACACCTCTTTTGTTTGTCCTGAGGACTGAGAGTCAGTACCACACAGCCACAACACAGTCCACAGCTGTGAACACAGTATAACACAGCAGTTAGACTGCACACCACTGTAGTTACACACTGCATACAGTTCTGTTTGTTGATATTGTAATGGCCCACGGCCCTCCGACTCTCTCACTCTCACGCAGTCACACGGAAGAACACCAAGATTCAATTCAGTGTACGCTTCACCCTTGGTTTATTGAACCATCTGCTCTCCGCGGCGTCAGTAGTTGTCTGACCCGCCCCCTGACTCGCCAGATCCCACATCGACTCTATAGGTGTGTGTGGGGGGGTGGGTCAACCACACGCAGTAGAGGTCAGCCCAGTTGGGGTCTGACCCGTGCCGCCACCTAGCGCAGTGTAGTGGTTCTGCGCTGATGGCATCGTAGTCTCCGCTGCTACCGCGTGATAGTAGAGCTCATGTTCAGACTACTACACTGCCCCCTTAGAGTCTCACCGGTTGCAGAATGCAAACCGATGAGAATCGAGAAATGATAGAAGTCAACATGAGAACTAACTTGAAAGGGAGAGAAGCCTTACAAAGCTATGTATCCTTATGCGCAATTCCTAGACCTGCCTGGATAAGTTTTGAGATATTTGAAATTTGATCATGTAAACTTAGTTTTGGCAAGCACGCCAAAACTCTGACACCATAGGCTTCAACAGTAACAGGTTCTATCAAACTGTCTCAGTGTTCCCTTCTATGTGGCAACAAATGCTTAATATGTGAGATATGCATCAATATCTAAGTTAGATATGTAGAGTCAAATCTATATAATTATTTTGGTTTTGAAAATTTGATGCTTCATCGGACTATGCAGCTTTAAAGTTGACATAATCTGATGAAAGCATAAACTTTTCGAAACCAAAACACCAATCAGATTTGATCTGACAAAACCAAGTTATATACTCTCTCTCTCTTCTTGGTTGTCCATCGGTGGCGATGAAGACAGCAACTCCTCATTTGTTGTGAACTCGTCGATGACTGATGAGTCAAATTTGTGCTCGGAATGTGTGGTGCCATGTTGGACATGTGTGTGTAGCTGCTGTCAAAGAGTCTGGTAGATGACGGAGACGATCTTTTCTCTACCGATGCGTTTGCTTAGCTTGAGATATATGATCAGTTTCAATCTATGTTGTGTCTTTATGAATAGAAGCAGACATTCAACTCAGCTCCTTGGCCACTATTTCCCAGGTTGTTGAGTTGACTGATTCACCCATGAAAGATTTATTTTTGCCTAGAGTGGATATTAAAGTTGGCTAGTCCGATGGTTTTGAGTTTCTGTCATTTTTCTGAGATAAATACATTAAATTGATATTCGTAATCTACCTTATTTTGGTTGTAAGTAACTTTTATTTTAAAAGACTAACTTTTGAGATATTTGAATTGTAAACATGTAAAATTAGTTTTGGCAAGCACACCACAACTCTGACACCATAGGCTTCTGCAGTAAAAAGTTCTATTAAATTGGCTCAATATTCCATTCTATGTGGCAACAAATGCTTAATAAGTGAATTAGTATCTAAGTTTGATATGTAGAATCAAATCTAGATAATTGGTTTCTTTCTGACAATGTGATGCTTCATCGGACTATGCAGGTTTAAGTCAATTTAATAGAGCCTGTTACTGATGAAGCCTATCAGGCTCAACATTTTGATATATATTACAACATTAATATATTAATATTTTCATCCTAAATATATATCAAACTCGGGCGATATGAGAAGATTAGCAGGACAGCTTGCTAGCTCCTTCTCCGAGATTGATAGCTTTATACTTATAGTGCTGCACAATTGGGATCCCATCCTTCTGGCACCATAGTTCTCATTCACTCACATTATCTTGACTATGACCCAACCTTATATGACCTTAGATGTTGCCAGGACGTACAACTCTAAGAAGCAACAAAATGGCCCTAACCAGACCTTACCCTATCCTAGTAATGCTGAGTGCCAGGTCTGATAAGGTCAAGTGTAAATTTGTGTCAATTGCATATGGCTTTGGTTTGATGAGGCTGAGATCGAACCCACGACCTGCTTGCTGCATGAGACGAAAGTACCTATGTCAACTCGGCCATCCTCTCTTGTAATAACAGCGTTAAAGGAATTTGCTGACAAAGCAAATTTGATATCTCATTGTCAGCTCCAAAGGAAAGTTTGTTTTATTTAACGAACCCTCTAGAGCGCATTGACGTTTATCATCGGCTATTGGACGTCAAACATATGATCATTCCAACGTGTTTCTTTGGAAGAAACCCGCTACTCTTTCCGATAAGAATTAAGGGACTTCTATATGAACTTTCCCACAGACAGGACAGCACATGCCACAACCTTTGATGAACCGGTCGTGTCGTAGTCAGCTCCATGCGCTGAATTGCTGATCTTGCTGAATGAAACACGCAGTCGACAGGAGATAAAGCTTTATTCTTTTCAAACTTCATTTAATTCCTGCGATGTGCTTCCCTTACTGAGCGAGAATGGGGTGACAATTACCGGTCACCGCCATTACAATGTAATTAGAAGCCGATTTCCACTAGTCGTAGTAACACAATTCTGCATATAATTAGCAAATAGTCTGATCAGGAGAATTTCACCTCTGACGCAGTAGAAAAGCTAATGTTGTGGATATATATAGCCTTTTGACATGGTTCATAGATCTTTAAGGTTACCACCACCAAACCTCTGATGCTATGTGGAAAATGGTGCTATAGAGGATTTCTCTACCAAGCCGGCTTCTGATGGCAGTGGTAATAAATAATATTCCGGATAGCAGCGTACTGTGCAGCATGCTATGTGAAAAAAGGTGTTATAGGGGATTTCCACAACCGAACTACCCTCTGATGCCATTGGTAAGTATAATGGTCCATGTTGCACCTCGCTTGGCTGCATTCTATGTGGAAAAGGTGCTATAGAGGATTTCCACAGTCAGCCCACCCACTGATGGCAGTGGGAAGTATAAAGTTCTATGTAGCAGCTCACTGTAGAGCATGCTATGTGAAAAAGGTGTTATAGAGGATTTCCACCTCGAACACACTCTCTGAGAGCAGTGGCAATAAATAATGTTCTCGATAGCAGCTCACTGTGCAGGATCATATGTGAGAAAGTGTTATAGAGGATTTCCACCACAAACCCACTATGATAGCAATACATGATGTTGTGGATAACAGTATACTATCAATGCTTTGTGGAACTGGTCTATAATATAGCATTTGGCTAAGGTTTGGCTGTAGGTAGGTACCTGTCTATTGTATTGCAGCTGGCGAACCAGTTCACCTAATGGTACTTGACGCGATGGTGTTTGCTTGTGGTACACTCACAGTACAGGTTGCTTAAAGGGGCTTCATATGGCTAGCTCAGTACTTCAGCAAATACTCTCCCGGGACTCTGGTAAAGAAGTTCTATATTTACATGACACCAGATATATATATATATGTGATGTATAAGCATGATGCGAGTATAAAGCCGCATAATGTTATATTATATTATATTATATTATTCCGATACTATATTATTAGCCAATAGGCTCTCTGCATGTAATTTGCTTCCTACTCATACGGGTACTGGTGGCTCCACCAATGCCCAACCATACTTCCGGACCTACCATGGTCATTTACGCCCGGAACATTGGTTGTGTAAAATTTCTGGAACAAATATAGGGGAAAGTAACCTTGAACTGCCAACTTTGAACTGGTTACACTATTATTGGTACTGTTATTTAACGCATTCCATTTGGTAACAAGCATGCTCAAGCGGTCTTTGGTGCGTGACATGTGAAAATTGTGGCTGATTTCTGCCGGGAAGGACACGTTGAAAGAGCCTTCGCCCCTCCTTCTGGACTGTGTTCTCGTGAGCTCATGCCCACCAATCAGAATGCTCTGCCGAGGCGCCCCCTATCACCTCCTCGTAGAACTGGACTCTAGATGTTGCTGACACCAGCACTTCTCCATCAGCCAAGTGGGAAACTTCAGTCTTTCACCCACCCACCCGTCTCTTTACTACCTACTTTGTGGACTCAGTGGTCGAATCTGTAGAGTGCAGGATTCCGTGCGGAAAGTCGGGAGTTCGATTCCCGGTCGAGTCAAACCAATGACTTACAAAATTGGTGTATGTCGCTACCTAGCCTGGTGCTCGGCATTACTAGGAGAGGGCAAGGACTGGTTAGTTCAGTGTACGGATAATGTGACTAAGTGGAGAAATCGGGTCATGCTGCCAGTGGCCGGGTCTGTCAGTGTGACATCACTATAAAGATACCATGAGTGTTTGCTGTCACAAATATTGTGAGGATTTAAAACTCCAACAACCCAACAAACAATTGCATTTCTAGTTCCAATGTGACATGTGATATTCAAACCACTAGTGCCACATCTACATATGACATTCAAACCAGTAGTTCCACAGTCATATGCAGCATTCAAACCACTAGTGCCACAACTACATGTGACATTGAAACCACTATTTCCACAGACATATGTAACATTCAAACCACCAGTGCCACAACTACATGTGATATTGAAACCACTAGTTTGATGGTCATATGTAAAATTCAATCCACTAGTGCCACATCTACATGTGACATTCAAACCACTAGTTCCACAGTCATATGTATCATTCAAACCACTAGTGCCACATCTACATACATTCAAACCGCTAGTTCCACAATCATATGTAACATTCAAACTACTAGTACCACAACTACATGTGACATTGAAACCACTAGTTTGACGGTCATATGTAACATTCAAACCATTAGTGCCACAACTACATGTGACATTGAAACCACTAGTGCCACAGTAACATGTAGCATTCAAACCACTAGTTCCACATCTACCTGTCACATTCAAATCACTAGTTCCACAGTTACATGTGAAATTCAAACCACTAGTTCCACTGTGACATGTGACATTCAAACCACTAGTTTCACTGTCACATGTGACATTCAACCCACTGGTGCCACTGTCACATGTAACATTTAATCCACTAGTTCCACTGTCACATGTGACATTCAAACCACTAGTTCCACAGTCACGGGTAACATTCAAACCACTAGTGCCACTGTCATATGTGACATTCAAACTACTAGTACCACATACACATGTAACATTAAAACTACTAGTGCCACATTCACATGCTGCGCTAAACCCACTTCACTTCTCACGTGACATTACACCCGTCTGTCCAAACCTGATAACCAGACAGGGTTGCTGAATGAGTTGAGCGTCCGTCTCCTGACTTAAAAATTGGATACTTGTTGCTTCGTAGCCTGGCGCTCGCTTGGCATTATGAGGATAGGGCAAGGACTGGTTGGTTCAGTGTCAGGATAATGTGACTGAGTGGGATATCAGGTCATGGTGCTGGCAGCTTTATCTCCTAGCGGGGCAGCACTATAAAGTCACCATGAGGGCAAACTGTCACAAGTCGGTACACATCCTGATATGACCTTAGATGTTGCTAGGACGTCAAACAACAACACACACACAAATGCAACCTGATATGATCCTAAATGTTGCCAGGACGTAAAACCCCAACAAACAACCCACCCCTGTACCACTGCGCGCATTACCGGGTTCAATCAGCATTGTTTGCAGACGCACAGCACTCGGCCAAATGCTGTTGTGTATCCAGGCAGGCTATGTAAACTGGATTGATTAGAAACCATTGCCGCCCCATCCTGCCTCATCGCAACCCGTCAGCGTGGTTTAGCATCCATCATGTCCAGGTGCGGTGTATTTCCATCAATCTTCTCCTCATCCCACCTCCCGCTCCTCATAATGCAGCCGGACGTCTCTCTCAGCCCAGCCGTCTCTCCCAGCCCAGCCGTCTGTCCCACCCTTGCCATCTCTCCCACCCTAGCCGTCTGTCCCACCGCGCCCGTCTCTCCCACCCAAGCCGTCTGTCCCACCACACATGTCTGTCCCACCCTGGCCGTCTCTCCCACTCTAGCCATCTCTCCCTTCCTAGCCGTCTCTCCCAGCGCCCCCGTCTTTCCCAGCCCAGCAGCCTCTCCCGTCTCTCCCGCCTCTCCCGCCGTCTCTCCAATACTTGCGGTCTCTCCGACCCTTGCCGTCTCTCCCACCCTAGCCGTCTCTTCCACCCTAGCCATCTCTCCGACCCTTGCTGTCTCTCCCACTCTAGCCGTCTCTCACAGAGCACCCGTCTCTCCCACACTAGCCGTCTCTCCCATTCTAACTGTCTCTCCAACCCTAGCTGTCTCTCTCACCCTAGTGTCCCTCCCACCCTATTCATCTCTCCCAGCATGCCCGTCTCTCCCAGCCCAGCAGCCTCTGCTGCCCTAGCCGTCTCTCCCTGCACACCCGTCTCTCCCACCCCAGCCGTCTCTCCGAATCAACACATTCACGTTTCAACAATCCACATGGATTCAATAATCTTCAATAATCACATTACTCCTCTTTCAACTGCTCTTCAAACTCCCCTCTCCAGCCCTCTCCCTATTTCGAACTGCTCTTCCGACTTCCCATCCTCTTCCAACTCCTATTCCTCTCTTCTTCCTCCTATGCCCGACTACTACTCTTCCTCCCCTATTTCTTTCCCACTCCTCTTCCTACATTCCACTGCTCTTCCTAATCCTCTTTAATATTTCTCTTCCTATTTCCCATTTCTCTTTCTTCTTTCTACTCCTCCTTTCATGGCTCTTCCTACTGCTCTTCACAATCTTCCTTCAAGCCACTCCGCTTTCCACCCACCATCTCCCTCCTCCTCCTATTCCTCCTCTCTCTTCCTCCTACCATTCATTATCCTCTGTTCCTACCTCCTTTCTTCTATTTTCCCGAATGTTCTTCTCCCTCAATTGACCTCCACATTCTTCCAGCTCCCAGTTCAGTTCCTGTTCTCTCCACTCTTCACATACTTCTACTGCTTCTACTGCTCTTCTCCCCTTCTCTTTGCAATCTACCCCAATCCAGTTCCTACTCCAGTCCTGCTTCCTTTCCCAGTTACCTTCCCTCACTTTCCATACCTCCCCCGTCACTTCTTATTCCCTATCCTACTACCCTTTCTCCCCTCTCCATACTCCCCTTCATCTCCACTCCCTACTACCCTTTCTCCCCTCTCCCTACTCCCCTTCATCTCCACTCCCTACTACCCTTGCCCCCCTCTCCCCGTCTTTCACCCTCTCCCTCCTACCATGTCTCCCCTTGTCATACTCCCCTTTCCTCCCCTCTCCCTACTCCCCTTTACCCCACCTCTCCCTTCTACCATTCCTCCCCTCTTCCTAATGTTGCCAGCTTCCCCTCTTCCGCTTCTTTATTCCTCCCCTCTTGCTACCCTCTTGCTCCCCTCTTGATCCCCTGTTACTCCCCTCTTCCGCTTCTTTATTCCTCCCCCCTTCCTCCCCTCTTGCTCCCTCTTCCTTCCTCTTTGCTCCCCCTTCCTCCCCTCTTCTCCCTTCTTCCTCACCCCGTTCTCTCCAATCTCTGCTGCTCTTCTGTCCCACGCTCTGCTATTCCCCCCTTCTTTCTCTTCTCTCTCCCTCCCCATCCCCTCCCCCTTCCTCCCCTCCCCCTCTCCTCCCCTCTTCTCTCCCTCCCTCGTCCTCCCCTCGTCATCACCTCTTCCTCCCGCCTTCCTCATCCCCTTCTCCCGCTCCATCCTGTCACTCTCCTCTCCTCCTCGACAACCCTCTTTCACTGCGGCCACCACCCCTGCGCCCGACACATCGCCTCACGGAGCCCCCCCACCCACACATCCCCCCCTACGGCACATCATCCCCACACACACCTCATTCGGCGACTCCCGCCGCCCCTCCTTAAATAGAATTTACATCGATGTGTGTCCGGGGTGGTCCCCGCGTCGATTGTAAATGATGGTGGCAATATTTCCTAAAGGCAAAAGCTGATTACCTTTGACCTTTCTCTTGTCCCATTCGATAAGGTTGGTAGGAAATGTTGTTGGGAGGGGTTGAGTTCCCGCCCTTTCTAAGCACCTGCTTAGTGATGGGTGTGGTGGTGTGGAGGGTGGGGATGCTGGGGTGTTTGGGGGATGTGGGGATGTGGGTGTGTGGGTGTCTAGCGATCTGGGTGGATGGGTGTATGGGGGTGAGGGTGTGTGTGTGTGTGTGGATGTGTGTGGGGGGATATGGGGATGTGGGGGTTGTGGGGGTAGGTGGGTGCGTGGGTGTGCCCGGGTGTGTGGGGTGAAAGCAAGCAGATCAGCCTCGTTCTATGGCACTACTCCCGCCCCATTTACACACACGTGGAACCTTCGATATACGCGACAGTTGTCGGCTGCTTTGTCTGAATGTTGTCTGCTTTCAATCAAATTCACAAAATGGCATAAATATTCAGTGAGAAAGGCATCTAAGTACGCTAAAAGTGCACTGCAAGGTTGCTAAATGTGCTACCATATGGTGATTTGGACCATTAGAGACTTATCTTACAAATTGGCAGCCTTTAAACGGATTGGGGTTTTCTTTCCTAGCAATAGCTGAGGTTATATCAGGGCGGGTATTGACTTACTACATATAGTGTGTACTCATGGCCGCTTGATAGCGATGCTCCTTTGGGGCACCATAACCTGATATCCCACTCATTCATGTTATACTGATTAGCCGACCAGTCCATATCGTATCGCAGTACTGACAAGCATCAGGCAAGATACCATAGCAGCTGTGTCATTATGTGTATGGTCAATTCCATTAGCCAATTCATATGGGCTTTAAACGGGACAGTGTCCAGCCCATATAGATTTAATATAGATTTAATATAGATCTAATATTAATATATATATATTTATGCAGGTATTGCAGGTATAGCAATACCTCAGGGAGTTTAACGCCCCTGCCCTGCAGAGTTGTAACCCACAGCATTGCGGTACAGGTTCCTGACAGAACCGAAGGCTAAGGGAGCAAACCCTAAACAGAAAAGCATGTCACTGTTGCAGCATTAAGGGCGGTTGATGTATGGAACTCCCAACATCTCCCGACCCGCCACTGCAGGGACAAATAGTTTTGCGCCTGTCTTGACATGTTCTTGCTGGAGTGAAACCTCTATTTGCTCCCCGAGAGAGTGCCGCTGGTAACTTGCAAAAGCCAGCAGCACTTCAACACTTTTGCAGGCAGCTTTCATGAAATGTTCTGGTTACAGAAAGCAAGGGCTCTCTCGTCTCGGGTTCAAGGATACCATCAAGAGAAACATGAAGCTGAGAGACACTTCTGATCAAAAGGAATCTCTGGTGGACTGGACACCTCAAGAGGATGTCATCAGACAGGCTACCAAAGCAGATCCTCTATTCTCAACTGTCTTTTGGTTACAGAAAGAGAGGGTGCCCTCATCTCCGGTTCAAGGATACTATCAAGAGAAACCTGAAGCTGAGAGAGATTAAGACCGACTCATGGACGCAACTCTCACAGCAGAGAGCTAAACGGAGAGTGGCAGTCAAGTAATGAAAGCAGTCTTTGTCGCTTCGCAACCGACAGCATGATGATGATGATGATGATATTTATATATATGAAGAGTTCAGCGGTAAAACCCTGTAAACGCCAATCCAAAAATACAATTAAAATAAAATATTTTGACCTGAAAATAATTGTAATTCTAACTAATTCCACTTTTGTTGTGATGGCATGATTATCCCAATTTTTGGATTGCCGTTTACGGGGTTTTGTGCCTGGGCTCTTCGTGTATAATGTGTGTGTATATATATGTGTGGAAATTCACTTTAGAGAGCAAAAACCTTTTACAATTGAATTTGAATCGCCATTAAACTCTCAACGGGCAAAATGTTTTGCTGATAACTTTGTTTCCTAAAATTCCATATAAAACACTTTTTGCTTTTCAATCAAAATTGATTGTAATATGAAACAAGCAGTGGATTTATGTGTTAAATTAATAAAACTATTTTATCTGTTCATAAAACTGACATTAAAAGAGAAACATGGAAGAAGGACACTGATATGAGCAGAAGATTGTAACAAAATGGACGCTACCTCCCCCCTCCCCATCCGATTTATTTAGCCTATAGTGTATTTACAAGGTCTTGTTTTTCATTATAACTGCCAAATTTGCTTTTAATTGCTTCTCGCACATATTGCCCATACATGCATAATTTCTGAGTGAACTTGTACTGTGCTAGTAAATTAACACTTCTTGTGAAGCTGGTATCGGGCGTACCCATAACTGAAGCCATGCACATATGTTATATGTTCATGAGTAGAGCAATGCTCTTCTGTGTCGCTGGTCCCGGGGACGAACCTCCGGCCATATGATTGGATCAATGTCTGAGTCTAATCAAGGACTTAAGAAATTGATTCTTGTTGCTACATTGCCTGGGCATCAGGATTACTAGGATTCCCATAGTGCACGCTTTACGCCCATATTACTAAGTGTGTGGTTTTATGTCCTGTCAACTCAGTATTAGTTTTCATAGCCGGAAAGACAAAATGAGCTGGACAAGCGTATCGTTGCAAGACTAAGTAGTAGTAACGCCAAATCCGATTTGTACTAATGTAAGGTCGATGCTGTGAGACGGAAATGTACCTCTAGAGTGTCACAAGGACCTCTGAACTGTCACATACCTGGAAAAAGGTCGGATTAGACTAAAAATGATTGCAAATTGTTCATATGCATCTCTTAACATCATATTAAATGTCAGAAATGTGATATATTCTTCATAACTAATTTAAAACGGTGATTATAAAAATAAAATAAAAATTATTTTTATTCGAAGTCAGAAACCTTAACCATTAAATTCCGATAATGATGCATTGGCTGGGGAATGCAAATGTTCTATTTCTGAAACAGGTATATAGTGCCAGGTGCATAGATGTGTTTATGTAGTTGCTGGTGGTACTGTACTCATTGGTAAATAGACATTGTGGTGCTAGTAAGATACTGTGTAAGCGGCACTCAGAGAGCCCTACCCATTACCCCCTCCTCCCTCTGCTAGTCATGGATCACCACACTCAGCTCAGGGCAGGTGGTGGCCAGGGAGCCACACCACTTGGTGGTGGTGGGAAGATCACTGTGACCATGGGGACGGGAAATGCTTGTTTCTCATTGGTGGAGCTGGAAATGCTGGTTTCTCATTGGGAGAATGGGGTGAGGTGATACACGATACTGGACCCATGTACCATATAAATAATAAACCTGAGGGCTTGGCGCTCTCTCTTCTTTCACTCTTTATCCTCTTCCTTTCTCTTTTTGCCTGTATTGATTTCACTATAGCCTGCCTACACAACCACAGATTCGAGCGTGAACTTGACATGATGGTGACTTCATAGTGCTCCCCCACTGGGAACCCAGGGTGGCAGCACCATGACCTGATATCCCACTCAGCCACATTGTCATGACACTGTGCCAACCAGTCATTGCCTTATCCTAATAATGCTGAGCACCTGGCTACGAAGCGACACATATAAATTGTCAAGTCATCGGTTTTAGTTGACCAGTGTTTGAACCTGTGGGTTCGAATCCTATGATCTACCAAAACGGGAGATGGACGCTCAACTCTCTTTCTGCTATCATTTGGAATGTTTTCAAAATTGGTTTCCCTGTCGCAAATGCAATACACTGTTTCTGAGAATGACCCATATGTAATTCCTCCAATATAAGTGCTGTCCTGTGCGGTTTGAAACGTATATAAAATTCTCAAACAAAGCGCCCGACACTCGACGCCCGACGCCCGACGCTCGACGCCCGACGCCCGACGCCCGACGCCCGACGCACGAAGCCCGACGCCCGACCCGCGCATTCCTCGCACCATTATGATCGGGGATTCACTTAGACTCACTTAGGCCTAACATCCAGCAGGATTGTGTCTCCACTTCCGGTTGCCTGGTGAAGGCTATAAGGACCGTTTAAAGTGGAACTTCTCAACAGACTTCACTGCTTAATGCAGGCCCGCCTTCTGCACGCTACTCCACCTGTCAACTTATGCCTGCCTCTAACTGCCCCGACAGTCTGACAGCCTGATAGTCCGACAGTCCGACAGTCTGACGGTCCGACAGTCTGACAGTCTGACGGTCCGACAGTCTGACATTCCGACAGTCCGACAGTCTGACAGTCCGACAGTCCGACGGTCCGACAGTCTGACAGTCTGAGAGTCCGACAGTCCGACAGTCCGTCAGTCCAACAGTCCGACAGTCCGACATTCCGACAGTCCGACAGTCCGACAGTCTGGCAGTCTGACAGTAAGACAGTCTGACACTCAGACGGTCCGACAGTCCGACAGTCCGACAGTCCGACAATCCGACAGTCTGATAGTCCGACAGTCTGACAGTCCAACAGTCTGACAGTCTGACAGTCCGACAGTCTGACAGTCCGACAGTCCGACAGGCCGACAGTCCGAGAGACCAACATACCAACAGACCGACAGTCCGATAGTCTGACAGTCCGACAGTGCGACAGTGCGACAGTCCAACAGTCTGACAGTGCGACAGTGCGACAGTGCGACAGTCTGACAGTCCGACAGTCCGAAAGTCTGACAGTCTGACAGAACAACCAGACGCGGTGGCCGAATCGGTAGAGCACAGGCCTCCCGTGTGGAAGGTCTCGGTAGTTCAATTCCCAGTCGAGTCAAACTTACAAAATCGATACTTATCACTTCCTAGCCTGGCACTCGGTATTATTAGGATAGGGCAAGAACTGGTTCTCTCAGAATCAGGATAATTTGTCTTAGTGGCATATCAGGTCATGATGCTGGTCTCCCGCTGGGGCCAGCACTGTAAAGTTGCCATGAGTGCACACTGTCACAAGTTGGTACCCGTCCTGATATGACCTCTTGCCCCTCCCCCTCTGTCCCCTCTCCCCTCTTCCCTCTCCCCTCTTCCCCATCCCATCTTTCCCCGCCCCTCTTCTCCCTCCCCTCTTCCCCTCCCCTCTTTCCCCGCCCCTCTTCCCCATCCCCTCTTTCCCTCCCCTCTTCCCCATCCTCTCTTTCCCCGCCCCTCTTCTCCCTCCCCTCTTGCCCCTCCCCTCTTCCACATCCACATTCCCCCTCCCCGCTTCCCCCTCCACTCTCCTTCGTCCTCTTCTCATTTCCTTCCCCTTTCCTCCCCTTTCTCCTCTCCCCTTAACTCTCCCCCTTTCCCTTCTCCTCCCACCATCCTCCACTTTTCCCTCCTCTCTCCCCCCCCTCCCCCCTCCCCCTTCCCCGTCCATTTCCATATTACGGGTATGAATTTGCATCGCCAATAGTCATTACGGTTGCTGAAGTCGGTGTGATCGGGGCGACATTGTAGAAGCTCTCCCCATTACCCCGAACCGAGTCCCCATTGATACAACCATTGATTTTACCCGGCGCACTGTCTCGCGTGCCCTCAGGCGGCCTGTAGTTTTACTACTTTGTACATTAACACATTCAAGCCCCAAACACCCCCCGGCACCCGACCCACCACTCACACCCCTCACCCAGACACACACATACCAATGCTGGCTACAGGAGGCAGGATGGTGAAGGGGAGTTCATCTGTTATTCAAACCACGACGATTTGCCATTTAAAAATTAGTGTTATTTGTAGAATGACTGGACATAATATGTATATATATATATACACATATTTACATTATGAAACCATATAGGATCACGCGTTCTGATATGACCTTAGATGTTGCGAGAACCCAAAACTCCAACACAGAACAACATATAGGATCGGACTTTCCTGTATGAAAGTGACATTGTATACAGGATGTGAGACCTCTTTACCAATGCATAGCACGCACAAAATGCACTATAACTATAACATATGGAATATATTTTGTGAGGTAATTTTTTATGACAATTGAGACAAAGTTAAACCCTTCGAAATTGCATCAAGGATAACCTTTACTCTCATTTGACCCAGATCTGAACATTTCAGAATGTCATGTAAATTGCAATAAAGTCAAATAAATGTGATTAACAAGACTGACAGTATAGAAACCACTGGCTTTTTGCCATGAATATGACCCTTGCTGTCGACACTGCATTAAATCATCAGAATCCCATGACCTACCAAAACGGGAGATGGATGCTCAACTGATTTGGCTATCCAGTCTGGTTCATTGTCTACGATATTAATGCAAACATAATTAACAATGAATCAATACTAGGACGAGATAAATCAGGAGCAATTTGACAACCTTTAAATCAGGTCTTTGTCAGTCAGGCAAAGGCAAATATGCTTTTTTCACTCCCCATGGTGAAGACAACAGGATAGTGTATGGTGGAGATACAGGTGGCGCCACTGCTGCCTAGTTGTGAGCTTCCATGCATACAATAGGCATTTTTAACAGAGTATGCAGCACAGCGCGTTTTGTTGTGTTTTTTTTTTGGTCCATTAGTTGTTTAAGCAGGGTAAATTTCAGTCATAGATGACTGGTCTTCCTTATTCCACTGCTGGTCGATAGAAAGCCCGGGCCTACACTTTTACCGACCCAAGGGATTTTTAACCTCTCACACCACATAGACATGGTATGAGAGCCACCGGCCTTTGATGATGCTGTAAGTTATACACAGTGGTGGAAATCCAAATTGGCAGAGGTGGGGGCACGGGGAATCGAACCGCCGACCCTCAGATTAGGAGTCTGACCTAGAAAAAAGTCAGACACTCTAACCACTCTGCCACAGAGAATGTCACAGAGAATGTCACAGAGAACACCACAGAGAACGCGTTGCTATCCACGGTCTTAGTTCTTGCCACTGCCATCAGAGGGCAGGTTAGTGGTGAGACTATCTAGCCTATATAAGACCTTTTCCCAAAGAGTATGCACAATAAGCTGCAATCAATAGCAGCTACCATAAATCAATTCAAGAATGCGCTGGACAGGGCCTGGGCCAGAGAAACATTCCTGTACGATTTCGAGGCTGCATACCACTAGAGCTGAGAGCTACGCGCTTGGTATAGGCTACCACAAGCCTGCATCAAAGAAGGGGATAATAATAATAATAATTAGTTACTGCCACTGCAATCAGAGGATGGGTTGGTTATGGAAATCCTCTATAAGACCTGTTTCCACAAAGTATGTGCAATACGCTGCTACCCATAACATTAATGTCACAGACATCAGAGGGAGGGTTTGCGGTTGAACTCCTTTATGAACATTTTCTTACTGAGCATGCTGTGTAGTAAGCTTCTACACACAGGATTAGTTCTTCTGGCTCCCACTAGAGGGCGGATTGATGCTGACAATCCTCTACATGACCTATTTTCAGCGAGTGAACCTGCAACCGCGGTAGCCGAATTGGTAGACCACTTGCTTCCTTGCGGAAGATTGGGAATTCTATTCCCAGTCGAGTGCAATCAAAGACTTACAAAATTGATATGTGGTGCTTCCTGGGCAGGTACTTCATTGTTAGGATATGGCAAGAACTGGTTGGCTCAGTGTCAGGATAATGTGCCTGAGTGGGATGTCAAGTCATGGTACTGGCGTCGTGACTTACTAATGTAGCAGCATTCTAAACTCGCCATGCGTGTCTACAGGCCTATTGATGAGGTCGCCATATTATAAGCACCTATGGCCACCCCACCCGCTCCCACCACCCCACGCGCTCCTTTACCTGCTGCCAACAAACCAAGTTATCCACCGTACAAATTATTTGGCCAGCAAATTCGGAAATGTGTATCAGTCTGGTAGTATTGCTATAGAACGGGGGCCCTATGGTACTCAGACGGCTCACTCCCTATCTCTCCCATGTGATGTAAATTTTGCGGTGCCACCTTGTGGTGGGTTTGATCGACCCAACTGCTGGTTGGTGTTTCACATGTAAACACACGGTTATATCATGCATGAGACGGGTAAGCGTGAATACACATCAATATGAAATTGCTATGAACAGGCACACATCATCGCCGTCCTCATCACCATCATCACACATCTCTCACATTCATATATACATTTATGCATATAATATAGCGCCTGTTTAGCCGGGGGAACAGACAGCGCACCAAGTGGTGGGTTTGATCATTTTGATTACACAGTACAGGCTGGGTGAGCTGTCTTGGTATTATGGGGTCTTTGTACAAACATAGACACTAATAAAGTCTGTACTAGACTACTAAATGACTGAAACATACAATCCTCCAAGCATTGTTTATCCCATCATTACTAACAACCTACTTACTCAAACTACTTCATGTAGTCAAAAGACACACCTGAGGTCATCATCATCATCATGCTGTCGGTCGCGATGCGACAAAGACTGCTTTCATTACTTGACTGCCGCTCTCCATTTAGCTCTGAGGTATTTACCTTTTAAGCATAACCCTATAAGCTAACCAAACTCTATCTAACAGAATAAACAAACCATTCTACTAACACTCACTCCATCTCAAAATGTTAACTCCAACAACATGATAGTTTTGCAATTCACAACATAGTAGGCATACAAACCTATGAAGGAAAACTATGCACCTAACCACTCCGTAATGTAAAGGTCTAATCAATACACATGTATGTATCAAGTGTGTAGGAATACAACATATAACTGCTATTTTTGTATGTGAATTGTCAAACTATACCATATGTAAGTCTTTGAATGTTTGAATGATTTCAGCTGATTTGGGCTAGCTGCATATATTGTAAATAACTGTATTGTCACATGGCTGGAAGACCAGTGCCACGGCGCTGACAAAAGACTTTATTCAATGAATAAACTATATTTACACACAAAAAAATGGGTCACGCCCAGGCCGAGGTCCTGTTGGCGCAGATGACCTCAGTGGTGTACCGGAAGCAGCGTCCTGTGGGGGCTGCTGTCCGGCTGAGAAGTTGACCTCATTACGAGGGGCGTGACCTGCGTAACCGGAAGTTGGTGAGCTGTAATTACGGAGATTTACTTTGAGGCAACAGGCACGTGCCTTAATGGTTGTGGGCAGCAGGGAGAGGTGGTGGTCTGCGCCAGGCCTAACTGTACGGCGACTGGGGGTTTCACATCCTAGCCACATCTGAGGTCGCATAGACAGTGGTTACTAATAGTTTGTGTTTTAAAAATAGTGGTATGAGTTGGAAGCGGCTATAAAAATAACCCTCATTAGTTATGATATGATGTATATTGATTGCTATGTATATTTATTTGTCAAACAAACTCTTGAACATTGTTGCTTGTATTTTGAGCATGTAATTTTGAATTTCTATTTGATTTACATTCTATGTTGTTTTATATTGTTGCTTTCATACCCTGTGAGGAGTCGATAGACTAAAAATAAAATCGATCATTATCAAAATCCAAAAAATATCGGGACTCTTGCTGACTTGTGTCAGTGCACACTCATGGTGACTTTATAGTGGGATTGACACCCTGGTGCTGGAATCACGACCCCCCCTCCATTGGGGAAGCACTATAAAGCCTCCATGTGTCCGCATTATCATAGGTATGTACCTGTCCTGATATGACCCTTGATGTTGCTCAGATGTCATCATCATCATGCTATCAGTCGCAATGCGACAAAGACTGCTTTCATCACTTAACCGCCGCTGATTTCCTGCAGTTATACATTTTATAAAAGCTACTTGCACAGTGCTGCTGGCTTTTGCAAGTTACTAGCAGCACTCTCTTGCGGAGCAAATAGAGATCTCACACTGGCAAGAACACGTCAAGACAGGCAGAAACTATTTGTCCCCGTAGTTTGTTTGTTGTTGTTTTACATCCTAGCAACATCTAATGTCATATCAGGACGGGTACCAACTTGTGACAGTGCACACTTATGGCGACTTTATAGTGCTGCCTCACTGGGAGACCAGGACACCAGCACTATGACCTGATATCCCACTCAGTCACATTATCCTGACACTGAGCCAACCAGTCATTGCCCTATCCCAATAATGCCGAGCGCCTGGCTAGGAAGTGACAAGTATCAATTTTCAAGTCATTGGTTTGACTCGACCAGGGTTCGAACCCACGATCCTATGGTCTACCAACACAGGAGTCGGACGCTCTAACTCATTCGGCCATCCCGTCTGGTTTTTGTCCCTGCAGTGGCTGGTCGGGTGATGTTGGGAGTTCCATTCATCACCGCCCTTAATGCTGCCACAGTAACCTGGCTTTCTATTAGGGTTTGCTCCGTTAGCCTGTGGTTCTATCAAGAACCTGTACCACAAGGCAGTGGTTTATAACTTTGCAAGGCAGGGGCGTCAAACTCCCTGAGGTATTTTAGCACCTAAAGTATCTGAGGTACTGCAATACCCGCATAACCGACGTCAGCCCAAATAAACCCAAACAATCACTGTCCACTCCCTGTACTCTCCACTACTACCCGCTCTCCATTAACCAGTGCAGGTGTCCTGCTATGGGGATTCAGTAATGCAGGTGGTGTCCCGCTGTGTGAATGCATTAATGCAGAAAGTATCCTGCTGTAAGGATTTATTAATACACGTGGTATCGTGCTGTGGAGATTCATTAGTACAAGTGGTGTCCTACAACATGTATTGATGCAGGTGGTGTCCTGCTATGGGGATGTATTAATACAGGTGGTGTCCTCCTGTAGGGATGTATTAATGCAGGTGGTGTCCTGCTGTGTGAATGCATTAATGCAGAAAGTATCCTGCTGTAAGGATTTATTAAGACACGTGGTATCCTGCTGTGGGAATTTATTAGTACAAGTCGTGTCCTACAACATGTATTGATGCAGGTGGTGTCCTGCTATGGGGATGTATTAATACAGGTGGTGTCCTCCTGTAGGGATGTATTAATGCAGGTGGTGTCCTGCTTTTGGAATGTATTAATGCAGGTTATGTCCTGATGTGGAGATGTATTAGTACTGGCGGTATCCTGCTGCGATGATCTATTAATTCAGGTGGTGTCCTGCTTTGGGGATGCATTAATGCAGGTGGGGTCCTGCTGTGTGGATGCATTAATGCAGGTGGTGTCCTGCTGTGGGGATGCATTAATGGAGGTGGTGTCCTGCTGTGAGGATGTAATACATGCAGGTTGTGTCCTGATGTGGGAATGTATAGATGCAGGTGGTGTCCTACTGTGAGGATGTTTTAATGCAGGTGGTATCCTGCTGTGGGGATGCACTAATGCAGGTGGTGTCCTGCTTTGGGGATGCACTAATGCAGGTGGTGTCCTGCTGTGGGGATGCACTAATGCAGGTGGTGTCCTGCTTTGGGGATGCACTAATGCAGGTGGTGTCCTGCTGTGGGGATGCACTAAAGCAGGTAGTGTCCTGCTGTGGGGAAATATTATTACTACAGCTGGTGTCCTGCTGTGGAATGCTGACATATTTAATGGATTAGTCGGCCTACACAAGGAGGTCAACATATATCAACGCATGATACACGATGTGTGGAAACTAACTGACAACACAAACAGGGAGCTGATGGTCGTGGTGGTAACCAACTGACAACACAAACAGGGAGCTGATGGTCGTGGTGGTAACCAACTGACAACACAAACAGGGAGATGATGGTCGTGGTGGTAACCAACTGACAACACAAACAGGGTGCTGATGGTCGGGGTGGTAACCAACTGACAACACAAACAGGGTGCTGATGGTCGTGGTGGTAACCAACTGACAACACAAACAGGGTGCTGATGGTCGTGGTGGTAACCAACTGACAACACAAACAGGGAGCTGATGGTCGTGGTGGTAACCAACTGACAACACAAACAGGAAGCTGATGGTCGTGGTGGTAACCAACTGACAACACAAACAGGGAGCTGATGGTAGTGGTGGTAACCAACTGACAACGCAAACATGGAGCTGATGATTGTGGTGGTAACCAACTGACAACACAAACAGGGTGCTGATGGTCGCGGTGGTAACCAACTGACAACACAAACAGGGAGCTGATCGTCGTGGTGGTAACCAACTGACAACACAAACAGGAAGCTGATGGTCGTGGTGGTAGCCAACTGACAACACAAACATGAAGCTGATGGTTGTGGTGGTAACCAACTGACAACACAAACAGGGGTGCTGATGGTCGTCGTGGTAACCAACTGACAACACAAACAGGGTGCTGATGGTCGTGTTGGTAACCAACTGACAACACAAACAGGGTGCTGATGGTCGTTGTGGTAACCAATTGACACCACAAACAGGGTTCTGATGGTCGTGGTGGTAGCCAACTGACAATACAAACAGGAAGCTGATGGTTGTGGTGGTAAGCAACTGACAACACAAACAGGGGTGCTGATGGTTGTGGTTGTAACCAACTGACAACACAAACAGGGAGCTGATGGTCGTGGTGGTAACCAACTGACAACACAAACAGGAAGGTGATGGTCGTGGTGCTAACCAACTGACAACACAAACAGGGAGCTGATGGTCGTAGTGGTAACCAACTGACAACACAAACAGGAAGCTGATGGTCGTGGTGGTAGCCAACTGACAACACAAACAGGGTGCTGATGGTCGTGGTGGTAACCAACTGACAACACAAACAGGGGTGCTGATGGTCGTGGTGGTAACCAACTGACAACACAAACAGGGAGCTGATGGTCATGGTGGTAACCAACTGACAACACAAACAGGAAGCTGATGGTCGTGGTGCTAACCAACTGACAACACAAACAGGGAGCTGATGGTCATGGTGGTAACCAACTGACAACACAAACAGGGAGCTGATGGTCGTGGTGGTAACCAACTGACAACACAAACAGGAAGCTGATGGTCATGGTGGTAACCAACTGACAACACAAACAGGAAGCTGATGGTCGTGGTGCTAACAAACTGACAACACAAACAGGGAGCTGATGGTCGTGGTGGTAACGAACTGACAACACAAACATGGAGCTGATGATCGTGGTGCTAACCAACTGACAACACAAACAGGGTGCTGATGGTCGTGGTGCTAACCAACTGACAACACAAACAGGGAGCTGATGGTCGTGGTGGTAACCAACTGACAACACAAACAGGGAGCTGATGGTCATGGTGGTAACCAACTGACAACACAAACAGGGTGCTGATGGTCGTGGTAGTAACCAACTGACAACACAAACAGGGCGCTGATGGTAGTGGTGGTAACGGGGTGTGATCAAACGCCTGTTGAACGGCAGTGATGCTGAAACCAACACCATATTATTCAATAATCTCCATAGAAAAAGAGCATAATTCAAGCACATCTAAAAAAAGGCAAATTTGACAAATCAATATTTTAAAAAAAGACGTTAACAAACAATCGAAGACATTTGACTCCCAAATGCTCTCCACCTTATTCGGAATGTTTTTGGTTGTTTTGTTTTGGGGTTTTTCTTCACGTTCTCACTTATTCTATTCAGTCTCGTCTCGTTTCGTCGACTAACAACATCCTTACAATGTAAAGCGAAGGTGGGGGAAAAGCTTTCACGGATTGTCCCCAGGTGTCAGCACTGGGCGCGCCCCAGCTCACAGGTGACTGCTGAGGGGTCTGCGCTGACATTACGCCCACTGACCCACTGACACAGTGACAGGACTCCCCACTCGTCAACAGTCGGACTTCGCAGGCAAAGTCACGGACTGGTTTGAATAGAGCACCAATTCAAACAGCGAAGTCTTCATGTCTATTGCCATGTTGGGGAGAGCACCAGGATGACTCCCATTAAAGTAGCGTTAAAGGTACATACTCAAATAGTTTTGAATTTCTCTCACATTGATAAATTATATAATAACATTATATATATATAGGTATCGGAGAAGAAGTCGTTTCAAGGTTGTATGAGTTTGGACCATAGCAGCGCGCATGCGCGTTGGCCGGCTTCAGGTGCTGGCGCGCTGCCGCCGCGCTGCCGCCGCTGATATATATTCGATGTTCTGCACCAGCTCGCTACACACTTCCGCCGAAAAATGTTTGTATTGATTAAGGCAAGGCTGTTTCTTGCCAGAGTGTTATATAAAAGACCTCAGACCAATTCGTATTATCTTGTCTCTTCGTAGTACTGCTTATAAAAAAATTAAAATATGAGGGCAAATGAAATTGATATCTGGTGCTCAGTCTGATTAGGATAGAGTGAGGAGTAGGGAGAGATGGGGAAGACAAATTGTCTGGAAATTGCTGATTCCTGAAGAACACCACACATGGATTCTTTACATGAATATTAGCTATATCTTGGGAAGAATAATGTTGCTTATTTAGGTTTTACGTCCTGGTAATATCTAAGGTCAAATCAGATTATTCATAAAGTTAAATATTGTAGATTTGTCATTCTAATTTAGTTTTCTTTAATTTGGAATAACTTTGATGCAAAATTACTAACTTTGGAGATATTTGAAGTGAAGTCATACAAGATAATGTTGGTGTTTACAAGGAAATGCTGGATATCACAGGTTTGTATTACATGCAACAATGAAAGGTTATATTGAATATATATAATAGGATATAGTTGTTATTAACTAGTCGCATAATTTAAAATATCAAGTGGCTATGGCAAAGAAAATAAGATTTGCCCCTATTAATATACATGCAAAATAACTACTGATACTGCATGTAAGTACATGAATCCATGACATAATATCCATATAATATTCCTATCATTACTTTGTTTTTTACTAACTGTAAAGAGACGCATCAGTATCTCATCATAATCATTAGTTAAAAATGTAGCTTAAGTTTAATAATTTGTTATTGTCATGACTTGTTCATTCACATCATGGAGACCAGCTAGATAAGCATCGCTTTTCTGGGATCCTTTCTGTCTGTAAAGAATGTGTATGCATTTATTGTATCACCTGTTTATTGTAAACATACCTTTCAGAGAGTTAAAATAAAAGAATTGAATTGAATAATTGAATGTACTTAATATTCATGGATCATTGACTATGCAGCAATACATGTTTAATACGTTTTAAAAAAAGAGAAATATGTTGGTGTTCATTGTGATCTACCATTCTTTAGTTTGAAGTAACTTGAATTCCTTTAAACAAAATTAAATGGCTAACATATCAAATTAACTTTGGTGTGCCTATCAGAATTATGACACCATAGGATTTAGCGATAATAGGTTTATTAAATTGACTTGGTATTCACCTCTATGCCGCAATCAATGTTTAATAAGTGCACCAGTATATAAGTAAGATATTATTATATCTAGTCAAGTGCCTTGGTTTATGCTATATTATGTCTTAATTGGATTTTGCAACTTAGGTGTAATAGATAGATAGAACTCACTCTTAAATGCCTTTAGGCCCAACTGAAGGATTGTTGTTTGTTTGTTTGTTGTTGTTTTACGTCCTAGCAACATCTAAGGTCATATCAGGACGGGGCAAACCCATTGAACGCATGCAATATGAAGCACTGGAGAGTGCTGCCCCATTGGGAGACCGGCGCCATGACCGTTACAGTTACATATATCCCGATACTGTGCTAACCAGTCCTTGCCCTATCCTATTAATGCTGAGTGCCAGGCTAGGTCACGACAAGTATCAATTTTATAAGCCATCAGTTTGACTCGGCTGGGATTCGAAATCCCGACCTTCCACATGGGAAGCCTGCGCTCTACCGATTCGACCACCGCGTCCGGTCATGGATAGGGGCCCTAGATAGTCTAATGGTTAGGAAGCCAGACCAGAATGGAAGGAAGTGTGGGTTTGAATCCTGATGTAGGTGCAATGTTGCCTTTGTTCACGTCTCTCGTCACAATGCTGATATCGGATTATGCAGCATTAATCAGTGGATTAAAGTTGCATAGTCGATGGTTTTGAGTTTCTGTAATTTTTCTGAGATAAATATATTAGATCGATCAGTTGTATCTACTTTACATTAATTTAATTTTACTTTTATCTTAAATGGTAAACTTTTGAGATATTTGGAGGGCAAACAAGGAAAGTTAGTTTTGGCAAGCTTGCCAAAACTCTGACACCATAGACCTCTACAGTAACATGTTCTTTTAAATTGACTCAGTATTCCCTTCTAGGCAGAAGCAAATGTTCAATAAGTACATCAGTACCTAAGGTAGATATGTAAAAATCAAACCTAGATAATTGTTTTGGTTTTGAAAATTTCATATTTCATCGGACCGTGCAACTTTAACGAAGGGCCTCAGGCAGGAAGGCGGTGTTGATATTTTTAGAGTGCGCATGCTTAAGAAAGATTTGCTTGGCTGGTGGAGCTTCGCGTACTGGCAACATCTAAGGTCATAATCAGGACGGGTACCGACTTGTGACAATGCGCACTTATGATGACTTTATAGTGCTGCCCCACTGGGAGACCATGCCACCTGATATCTTCCCTTCCCTGTGTGACATCAGAGAACGACTAATAATAGCATATTCTCATTGGTAACAAACTTTGTCTCACGTTTTGCCTTGACCAAGTTGAAGTGGCGACAAGACATATCATCTCAGTCAGGAGCGATTGTCATCCAGCTCACCAATCGGGTGCAGAGATCACCCGACAGGGGGCGCTATGGCACAGCTCGGATCAGAGAAGGTAAACAGCGAGGACAGGGGGTAGGAGACCCAACCAGCTACTCCGGAGGCGTCGTTAAATAAAACAAACTTCTTACAGAACTGGCTATGCTGGTGCTCACGCAGCCCCTTTACGTGTGATGAAAGACAGATCGTCGATAAAGTGTAGAATTAGGTGCAAACTCACGAATCGGCCGAGGATCAAATACCTGTGTGCTCCAGCCACGTGCGTGCCGATCTCGTGTCGGAGCCGATTATTGCCTACACCAAATAACTCACACTTGGCGAACCCGTGAAGGTATATTGTAGTACAATGGAAGGAGTCGATACTCTAAGATGAAGGCGGGTCTTCAAACACCGGCGTTTTACAACAAAAAAAGAGTCAAGCTTGTTTCATTTAACGACGTCTCTAGATCATATTGACTTTCGTATCATCGGTTATTGGAAGTCATTCTGATATTTCTTTGGAGGAAACCCGCTGCCGCCGCATAGGCTAATCTTTCCGATATTCAGCAAGGGTTTTTTTATATGCACTTTTACACAGACAGGACAGCATATACCACAACCTTTGATGAACCAGGTGTGGACCACTGGTTAGAACTGAAAATAACCCGAACGTCAAATGTGTCCACAGAGCAGGATCGAGAGGATGACTGACACCTTCACAGGTGGACACTCTACTGCCTGAACTACGTCCTCCTCCCCCAGCGTTTTACTGGCGTTTTTTTTTTTGCGCGAACAGAACGCATTTCTTCGTCTGCTCCCGTCCTGATATGACCTTAGATGTTGCCAGGATGTAAAACTCCAATAACCAATCAATCTTCATTCTGCTTGGAGATTTCTTCAAAGATTGGCGACTGAACACGGTGGTCGAATCAGTTAGAACGCAGGCTTCCCGTGTGGAAGGTTGGGAGTGCGAAACTTGGCCGAGTCAAACCAACGACTTATGAAATTGATACTTGTTGCTACCCAGTCTGCCGCTCTGCATTACTGGGATAGGGCAAGGACTGGTTAGCTCAATGCTAGACTAATAGGACTGAGTGGGAAATCGGGTCATGGCTTGGTCTCCCAGTGGGGCAGCACTATAAAAGTGGAACCCCTACCTGGTATGACCTTAGATGTTACTAGGACATAATACCCTGACAAACAACATATTTGACTGACGTCTGTGTGGTTGATAAAGTGCATGTGCTAGGAAACGGAAAGAAACGCCTTTTGCAACAAGATAAAAAAAAAAACCCACAAAAACAAACAATTCTGAACATTTATTTTTGTCAGAGACGGGGCACATTTATATGTTATTCATATTTAAAAGCTACTTTCGCGTGATTTGCGTTATAATATAAATAAAACACGAATATAACATGAATTCGAATAGGATGCTGTCTAAATATACCGATATTTAATCATATCTAATAGGGTATATATATAAGTTGGGATCTCGGTGTAGATCTGGATGAAAGCGCTTTGATTTTCTGAAAGTACCCCCCCCCCCCACCCTAACTATGTCATCTTTCCCTTTGACTGTTTGATGGGTACCCATATTGCATTACGGTGATTCCGGTCCTGAAAACAGGTAGACTCAAGGCTGCCGAACACCATGTAACAATTTGACTAGTGCGGGAAATTCAGCAATTTTCGAATATTATAACAAACCGAATTGCCGGCAGTGAGTGGGACAGGTCTCAAGCATACAGGGCGGCATGGTAGAGTAGGTAGAGTCTCCGCTTCCCAATCTTCCCTCGCGGTCGTCGGTTCGATCCTCGGCCGAGTCAAAGGCAGCACTATAAAGTCGCAATGAGTGTGCAATGTCACAAGTCGGTACCCTTCCTGGTATAACCGTAGATGTTGCCAGGAGGTAAAACTAAAAAAAACAAAAACAATCTGAGCACTCAGGAATGTCGCCACCCTGGCGTCTAAGTGCCACAGTTACAAACCAGGCGCTGTAACCGTCCATAATGTGAGCCGACCTTTAAGGTCGCATGATTTAATCTGAATCAAAGCCAGTGTTTAAGGGAGTCTCCACATCGGAAAAGCCCGCCAGATAGTTAGAGGCTCTCTGCAGTGTTTTTGTGTGTGTTGTTTTACATCCTAGCAACATCTAAGGTCATATCAGGACGGGTACGGACTTGTAACAGTACACACTCATGGTGAGTTTATAGTACTGCCCCACTAGGAAATCAGGCCACCGGCACCATGACCCAATATCCCACTCAGTCACATTATCCTGACACTGAACCAACCAGTCCTCACCCTACTCCTAATAGTGCTGAGTATCAAGCTAGTAAACGACAAGTATCAATCTTGAAGTCATTGGTTTAACTCGACCAGGGTTCGAACCTACGAACCCATGGGTTCGGATCACTCGATTTCCCCAAACAGGAGACGGACGCTCGACTCATTCGGCCATCCCGTCTGGTCGCCAGGCTAGGAAGCGACAAGTATCAATTCTATAAGTCATTGGTTTGACTCGACCCGAACCGGCCTCCCGACCTTCCGACCTTCCGCACGTGAGGTCCACACTCTACTCACTTGACCACCGCGTCCTGGTGGATGTTATCATGAAAGGTTCGCAGGGACTGCCTACAGATGAATGAGATGTGTGTGATTTCGCTAATGGCTGCAAACCCTGCAAGCCGCTGGCGACCTCTTAGCTGCTTGATGTAGGCAGCTTATGTTGGAGCAGACATGACATTTGATTTCCACATTTCTACTCGCAATTACGGATTAAACAGTTTCTGTTTCTGTGAATATTTTTTTTCTTGAAGATTTATACTGCCTATTATGGATAAGTCTGAATAGACTTGTTTTCACCATTAGACAGTTTGTCGACATGGTATGAGAGCAAATGGCCTTTGATGACACTGTACGTTATACACAGCGGTATATTGAAATTGCGGAGCCCACATACTCGTATCGACATTCAGATGGTTGTTGGAGTATTACGTCCAGGCAACATCTGAGGTCATATCAGAACGGGTCGACTTTCAGAAGGTTAGGATTTGGTGTATTGGGGTTTTATATTCTAGAAACATCCCAGTGCATACCCAGGTCGGCTTGCACAAAGTTAGGATTTGGTGTATTGCAGTTTTATGTTCAAGACACATCAAAGTGCATACACAATTAGACTTGCACAAAGTTAGGATTTGGTGTATTGGGGGTTTTATATTCAAAACACATACTAGTGCATGCTGAAGTCGACTTGCACGAAGTTAGGATTTGGTGTATTGCGGTTTTATGTTCAAGACACATCAAAGTGCATACACAAGTCCACTTGCACAAAGTAAGATTTGGTGTATCTGGGTTTTCTGTTCTAGAAACACCCAGTGCATGCACAAGTCGAGTTTTATTGGAGTTTTATGTTCTGACCCGATATCTCATGCAGTCACGTTATCCTGACACTGATAAATTCGGTCCCTGTCCTAGTAAAGCCCAGCGCATGGAAGGAGCGACAAGCATCAACGTGTTTTTAAAATCTAAGATCTGACTTGGGCGGGGATTGATCCTATGACCCCCGCACGGAAATAGGCGCTTTACCCACTCGGTCATCCCGTCCGATTCACTAATTTGGTAGCAGACACAATTATGGTTTTATATTAACATAGTATGCGTAGAGAGTATGTGCGTGTATACAGACCGACAGAATTAAACACAAACTGCCATTGGTAGTTTCATATAATGACTGCCACAGGTACAACTGCCATCTGGTGCTCGGGTCCTACTAGCTAATGGGTCCGGTGACTATAGCCAGTTTGAAAGGCATTGGCTGTCATCTACATATGCATTATCTATTAATACATATATGGGTAACCAGACGGGATGGCCGAATGAGTTAGAGCGCCCGTCTCCCATGCTGGTAGATCGTGGGGTCGAACCCTGGTCGAGTAAAACCAATGACTTAAAAATTGATACTTGTCACTTCCTAGCCAGGCGCTTGGCATTATTATGACAGGGCAAGGACTGGTGTGCTCAGTGTCAGGATAATGTGACTGAGTGGGAAACCAGGTCATGGTGCCAGCAGCCTGGTTTCCCAGTGGGGCAGCACTATAAAGTTGCCATGAGTGCGCACTGTCACAAGTCGGTACCCATCCTTATATGACCTTAGATGTTGCTAGGACATAAAACAACAAGAAACAAACACACATATATGGGTCCTTCTTAGAAACTGTGTACCACATATTTGGTTTACATGTTACACTTTTAATGATTTTGCTCTTTTTTGGGGGGTATTATGGTTGGTTAGTTGTTTGAGTTTTACGTCCTGGCAACATATAAGGTCATATCAGAATGGGTACCGACTTATGACAGTGCATACTCATAGCGACTTTATAGTGCTGCCCCACTGGGAGACCAGCCCGACAGCACCATGATCTGATATCCCACTCAGTTACATTATTCTGACACTGAGCCAACCAGTCCTTGCTATATCCTAATAATGCCGAGCGCCTGGCTAGGAAGCGACAGGTATCAATTTGGAAGTCTTTGGGTTGACTCATCCAGGTTGGGGTTCGAATCCCATGATCTACTAAAGCGAGAGCTGGACGCTCAACTCATTCGGCCATCCCATCTGGTCCAGCTTGAAAGGCATTGGCTGCCATCTACATGTGGATTATCTATTAATACATAATGGGTCATTGTTTAAAACTGGGCACCACATATTTGGTTTCCACATTACGATGCTGATAATTTGTTCTTTCTTTTATTCATTGCAAGTCAAATAATTATTGTATCCTCTGTGTATTAAGTATGTTAGCAATCGTACATTTATTGAAGTTATCCCAAGAAAGAAATTAAAAGTTTACTTATATGATTTTGTGCTAATGTGAAAAAGTGAAAATTTACACATTTACTATATACATGTAGACAAACTTGTTATCAACTTATTTTTCAACTTTTTTCTTGTAAGTCATAACCTTGTCTGCTTAAGAGTAATCAATAAAATCTTGTTTAACTATGTTGTATATGTTAAAATGAGGTTCTGGATGTGTCTTTGATTTAAATGTTACACAACTGATATTAATGTATTGCTCAATTTGTATAAGATCTAATTCAAAAAGTGAAATTCATTTTTCAACTCTGACATATGCACAACATGCAAACCTTCATAGGACATTGTATTAGGCTATTATTTGGAAGGTGTTTTGCTATTATTTGGAAGGTTCTCACTTTTGGTTTCCATGTCACACTTTTGTGCCCAGTTTTAAAGAATGACCCATATATGTCATTCTCAGAAACTGTGTACCACATATTTGGTTTCCATGTTACACTGTTAATGATTTTGCCTTCTTTTGCTGGGTAGTAGGTCAAATTGCTATTCTTGAGCTTGTGTTTTAAATATGATAGTGTTCTAGTCTGCACTGACCTCTCGAGCAAGGAGCCGCATAGACAGGTAGGCGTGGGCAGTGTGGAGTGTCATGGGTGTGATGAAAATGGGAAATATTGCGCCTAGAGCGGGGCTCGAACCCACATCTCTTTGTGTGCTAACCATTACACCACCTAAGCTCCCTGATATCAACACACTACCCATGCTTACCTGTCTATGTGGTTACTTGCCTGAGAGGTCACTAGCAATGCTACATGCACTTAATCTATCCTACAAGATATATCTAAAATATGCTTATATAATTTTGTACTGAAGTGGAAACATGAACATTTTCATATCGACAGTGAGTGAACATATTGTTTGCTTTGTTGTTGTTTTACGTCCTAGCAACATCTACGGTAATATCAGGACGGAGTGAACAGAAATTGGTTATTTGCTGGAGGTTTACGTCCTGACAACATCTAAGGTCATATCAGAGCGGAGTGAACAGAAGTTGGTTATTTGTTGGAGTTTTAGATCCTGACAACATCTAAAG
The DNA here is from genome assembly GCA_030323885.1 of Branchipolynoe longqiensis. Lineage (NCBI taxonomy): Eukaryota > Metazoa > Annelida > Polychaeta > Phyllodocida > Polynoidae > Branchipolynoe > Branchipolynoe longqiensis. Next base: position 97,299,223 of record CM059191.1, read on the forward strand.
TCATATCAGGACGGAGTGAACAGAAGTTGGTTATTTGTTGGAGTTTTACATCTTAGCAACATCTAAGGTCATATCAGGACGGATTGAACAGAAGTTGGTTGGTTATTAGAGTTTTACGTCCTGACAACATCTAAGGTCATATCAGGACAGAGTGAACAAAGTTGGTTGGTTATTCGAGTTTTACGTCCTGACAACATCTAAGGTCATATCAAGACGGAGTGAACAGAAGTGGAAAGTGGAATTTCCTGTAAAGGTGCATGTAATGTGACTAGCGCCTTTCAGATATACCTGTAATTTTACCTCGGTACTAAGCCTCTGGCTACTTGTGGTCGAGGGAGAAGGAAGCAACATCCGGGTACAGCAATTAGCATATTCCGCGCTTAACGGGAGGACGTTACGAGCAGCTCAGCAGTTTTTACCAAGTAATACCAAAGATCCAGAGTAAGTTCAGGACAAGAATTTTACATGGAGTGATAAGAATGCACATAGCACACACTGATCAACTTTTTGTGTTGCGAAGTATCATGTTAATACATATATATAAGTCGTTCTTCATGATTTTGTATTCGTTATCCGGTGCGGTAGATTTTTTGGGAGCACCTCCATTTTTTGTGCTGCCCATTGCTGAACAGAGAGATGTTTGCTGGAGCCAACGTATCGTTTAGATTAGTTTTAGGGAATATTAATAGATTTCCCAAGGTTAAGGCGTACCTCCGAGTTTCATAGCATTTTCTTCAACTTGTTGGCATAGTAGCCACAGGAGGGAGAAGTGTATGTTACAGAGTGAAGGGGATGCGACCCCTGGACTGGATTCGGCTCCGTCACGTGACCACTTGCCCGAGCCAGGGCCATCCAACGCTGACGACCGAGTGGTTCATCTGATCCGCGAGCAGCTGCAACATCTGCTCCCAAGCAAAGTTTCGGCGAAACAAACCCCCACTTCCGCGTCAAAAGAGTCGGAATGGGAGGACATGTCAGAGGCTCAACAGACCACCGACTCCGAGATCGGGTTTCCCTCAAAAAAGAGGAAACGCGGAAAGAAGGACTCCTCCGATGGCGACGAGTACTACAAAGCTCGCAATAAGGTCAGAAAAGTCAAACCGACCAAAAAGAAGTCCAGATCCAAGAAGAAAAAGAAGAGCAAATCCTCCTCTTCCGATTCTTCCCAGGATTCGACCACCACTGATTCGGAATTGGACACTGAACATACCGGAAAGTATGTTAAGATCAGTGGTAAGGTGGTCAAGAAGATCATGGTACAGAAGAAAAAGAAAATCAATACCTGTACCCTGATGAGGAAGACCATTAAGGGCCATTTCCATACATTCAAGCCTGCCGAGATCATTATGAAATTGGCAGAGCAGTTCACCGGCACCAAGGGCATCCCGCACGCACCACGTGACTTGTCACGTGACTAGCTCAAACGCTAGAGGTGGTGCACATCTGTGCATATAGTTTCACCCGGGAGGTGTGACGTTCTCGACCAAACAGGATGGCCAAATGAGTTAAGCATCAGTCTCCTGTTTGTGGAGATAAGAGGATCCGAACCCATGGGTTTGTGGGTTCAAACCCTGGTCGAGTCAAACCAATAACTTAAAAATTGATAATTGTCACTTCCTAGCCTGGTGTTCAGTATTAATAGGATAGGGAAAGGACTGGCTCGCTGAGTGTCAGGATAATGTGACTGAGTGGGATATCAGGTCATGGTGCTGGCGACCTGGTCTCCCAGTGGGGCCACACTATAAAGTTGCCCTGAGTGTGCACTGTCACCAGTCAGTACCCATCCTGATATGACCTTAGATGTTGCTAGGACGCAAAACAACAACAAATAAACAAACAGTGACGTTCTCGACAGTCGCGGAAACGGGCGTCCCCTATATCGGACAATGTCCGCAGGTGTCAAAGCACAGCCTGGTTACCGTGAAACTCGTGTAGGTTCCGCTCAGCATTGCAGTATCCATGGAAACCAAACCGCACCGCCGGTTCAACGTTTGGTAACGTCTCCTGATATACGAGGGCAGATTGCAGGCAGGGGACTGGTAATTGAATACTTAAATAGCACGATACACAGCAACCCCCCCCCCCCCCCCCATTCCCTCGACGAGGAGGAGAAGCAACGGAGGGGGGTAGGGGGGGGGGGGCAGAGTAAGGAGGCGTAGGAAGAAGTGGAGCAGGAACAGGAGGAAAAGCAGTAAAGAAGAAAGGATGAATGTGGACGGGAAGAACATGAATGGGGAAGTTGAGAACAGGGGGTGGGTGGTGGTGTAGGTCGGTTGGTTGTTGGAGTTTTCCATCCTAGCAACATCTAAGATCATATCAGGATGGGTACCGACTTGTGACAGTGCGCACTCATGGTGACTTTATAATGCTGCCCCATTGGGAGACTAGGCCACCAGCACCATGACCTGGTATCCCACTCAGTCACATTATCCTGATACTGTGCTAATCAGTCATTGTCCTATCCTATTAATGCCGAGCTCCAGGATAGGTAGAGACAAGTATCAATTTTATAAGTCATTGGTTTGACTCGGTTGGGATTTGAACTCCCGACCTTCCGTCGCTCTACCGGTTCGGCCACCGCGTCTGGTCGGGAAGCGGAGGAAGAAGGAGAGGAAAATCAGTGAAAGTTGGGAATGTGGCGGGGGTGGGGGGGGGGGGGAGTAGGAGAGCTGGGGGTGAGGGTAAAGGACGAGATGGGGATGGGGAAGAGAGGGCACGGGGGGGAAGAGATGATGATGTGAGAAGAGTGAACTGGGACAACAGGAAGAGGAAGAGAGGGGTGGAGGAGGGGCAAGGGTACAGGAGAGGGAAATTGGGGGAGGTGAGAGTGGAAGGTAGATAGGAAGAAGGGAAGGGGAAGGGAGGGAAGAGGGGGAAGAGCGGTAGTAGTGGAGAGGTTGGATGGGAAGTAGGGAGAGAGGGAAGGGAAGAGAAGGGAAGAGAAGGGAAGAGGGGTAGGAGTGGAGAGGTAGGATTGGAAGTAGGGAGAGAGGGAAGGAAGGGAAGAGAGGGGAAGAGGGTTAGTAGTGGAGAGGTTGGATGGGAAGTAGGGAGAGAAGGGAGAGAAGACAGGGGAAGAGGCGTAGTAGTGGAGAGGTTGGATGGGAAGTAGGGAGAGGAAGAGAGGGAAGGGAAGAGAAGGGAAGAGAAGGGAACAGGGGTAGTAGTGGAGAGGTTGGATGGGAAGTAGAGAGATAGGGAAGAGAGGGAAGAGAGGGGAAGAGGGGTAGTAATGGAGAGGTTTGATGGGAAGTAAGGAGAGAGGGAAGGGAAGAGAGGGAAAGAGGAGTAGTCATGGAGAGCCTGGGTGGGAAGTAGGGAGAGATGGAAGGGAAGAGGAGGGAAGAGAGGGGAAGAGGGGTAGGAGTGGAGGGTGGGATGGGAAGTAAGGAGAGGCGGAAGGGAGGGAAGAGAGGGGAAGAGGGTTAGTAGTGGAGAGTTTGGATGGGAAGTAGGGAGAGGGGGAAGGGAAGAGAGGGGAAGAGCGGTTGTAGTGGAGAGGTTGGATGGGAAGTAGGGAGAGCGGGAAGGGAAGAGAGGGAAGAGGGGTAGGAGTGGAGAGGTAGGATGGGAAGTAGGGAGAGGGGGAAGGGAAGAGAGGGAAGAGGGGTAAGAGTGGAGAGGTAGGATGGGAAGTAGGGGAGGGAATAGAAGGGAAGAGAGGGGAGAGAGCAGGAGTGGAGGGGTAGTAGGCAGATGGGAGACAGTGAAGGGGTAGAGAGGAGACGGGGAGAGATGGGCAGATGGGTCAGGAGGGAGGGGCGGGTGGTAGGTTGGAGACCAGCAGGGTAGGTTGGAGACCAGCAGGTGGTGGCAGGTCATGCGTGACGGTTAGTAGGGCGTGGAGAGGCCTGAAGGATCCCGACGATAAGGCCCTGTCACTTTACGACGCATCTCAGAAGCACGCGGCCAACATGTAAAATCACTTTTTTAAGTTGAGAAGCATCAAATTTTTGGGCGTGGGGGGCAAAGTTGGACGTATACATACCGTATACATAGCGTATGGCCAACGTATAATCAACATATGGCAAACGTGCTTCCGGGTGAAAAACGCTCGAATTACGCTCACGGTATGTTCACAGAATGCCGGTGAACGTTATATTTGTTATTCAATCAACAGAACTACGCCTCATATGTTACATACATCAAGACACGCTGGAGAAATGCTAAACATATGTTAGACATACGTTAGAAATACGTCTACACGGACTGTACGTTCCCACTGCCTTTAAAGTAGGTCAACGTACTGAACAACATTTGTCTAATGTACGTCTAACGTACATCGACGTACGCCTAATGTAAACATAACGTACAGCAGATGTAAAATCCACACATTGTCGAATGTTGTTGTACGTAAAAGGTTTTGTGCATGCGCAAAACTTTGCCGACCCCCTGACACACGAGGCCGTATCTTAACGAACGTTGACGTACATTGACGTATACCAATGAGCGCCTAAAGGCCCAGTCAGACCTTACCGGACTGAGTACCGGACACCACCAGATTAGGAATTGTCTCGTTCATTGGTGTCCGGTGTCAAAATGTATCGAAATGTGTCGAAATGTTGCGCTTTCAACGGACAAGGAACGTACATTAACGAATAGACATCGGACGATAAACAGATGATAAACTGATGATAAACGGACGATAAATGGACGATAAACGGACGAGACCGGATAACAATGGACAAGCAACAGTCAACCGACGGGCGAAAACCGAATCTCAAACGGACGGACCGGACACCAACTGGACACCAACCGGACACTTACCGGATACCTACTGGACTGATCACGGACGCGCCGAAAACAGATAACAAAACTGATGGACCAAATTCCCGCAGCACCGTCAACGGACTCTTCAGGATACAAACCGGACACCTAATGGATGATTAACGGACATGAAACGGACAAAACGGACAAAACAGACTTAAAACGGACACTAACCATACACTTCAGTCCGGCGGTGTCCGGTACAAGTTTTGTGCATGTTCAAAACTTCTACCGGACAACTCCGGACACCACTGGACACGCCGGATGCCAACAGTATATAAACCGTACATTGCCGATTTCACCGGACAGTGTCCGTTTTCTGTCCGGTTCCTCAATCCAGTGAGGTCTGACTGGGGCTTTACGCACGCGTAATGCATAATGACGTAGCCCGATGTAGCGGCCAAAAATCACATACGTCAGCATGCGTTGGCACAATGCATCGTAATGTGACAGCCCCTTTAGGATTCCGGTAATCCTACCTGCACAGCCGCACATCGCGGAGACAGCGCCGGGGACCCCCCACGCCTCGCCCCTCGTCTAATTAATTGGAAATCGGGGATCGAGATCTAGATAAATGGAATGAGATGTGTAATGTGCAGCGGCAACAGCGGAAAGGACCACGCATAAAGTATGGAACTGTGGGCGCATCGGTAGAGCGGAGGTTTCCTGTGTGGAAGATCGTATCCCGCTCGAGTCCAACCAATGACTTTTAGAATTGATAAGTGTCGCTACTTAGCCTAGCACTCGGCATTAATAGGAAAGTCAAGGACTGTTTAGCACAGTGTCAGGATAATGTGACTGTGTAGGGTATCAGGCCATGGTGCTGGTGGCCTGGTCTCTGAGTGGAGCAGCACTATAACATCGCCATGAGTATGCAATGTCAAAGGTTGGTACCCATGCTGATATGGCTTTAGATGTCGCTAGGGTGTAAAACAGCAACAACCGAACAAACTTCACTGTGAAGGGGGCCGGGGGAGGGGTTGCGGGGGGGGGGGGGGGGGGGGGGGTGTTGCTGGGGGGGGTGTTGCGGGGGGGGTCGGTACAAAACACAAGATCTGACGTAGGTTTTGTAAATGTAATGTTTTCTTCAGATTATACAGCTTTGATCAAATAATTTGTTCAGCTATTCATCAACTTGATCTTTTTTTCATGGTGTCGTGTTGGGGATGATCACCTTCGTATTAAAGTTGCATCGTCCGATGCTTTTGAGATTTTGCTATTTTCTGAGATAAATATATTATACTAATCGTTATAATACACTTTACCTTAGTTAGACGTAACTTTAATTTTAAATGGCTAAGTTTGGAGATATTTGACATCAAAACATGCCAACATAATGTTGGCAAGCACGCCAAAACTCTGACACCATAGACTTCAGTAGTAACAGGTTCTATTAATTGACTTACTACGACCTTCACTGCAGCAATAAATGTTTAATAAGCGCACCAGTGTCTATGTTGAATATGTAGAATCAAATCTAGATATAGGACAGGGCCTGGGCCAGAGAAACATTCCTGTACGATTTTGAGGCTGCATACCATTAGAGCTGAGAGCTACGAGCTTTGTATAGGCTACCACAAGCCTGCATCAAAGAAGAGGATAATAATAATAATAATAATAATAATAAGTGTTTTGGTTTTGAAAATTTGATGTTTTCATCGGACTATGCAACTTTAAGTGGGTTGTGGCAAAGTGCTTGAAACTGGTGGGTGTTTGCATGGCGTATTCCATGCACGCCCCTCCTCATCTGCAGTGCTGTACACTGGGGGGCGTATCTGGTATTCTGGTAACATGACCCCCCCCCCCTCCACCCGTCACCCACCACCACTTCCCACCTGTAATAGGCCGCCCACTGAGGGATCCAGTACATACCGACACCGTTGCTTTTTTATTTACAAAAACCACATATATATCATATATAACATGTGGAATGTTTTCGCTTATGCGCATCACGATGTACACCACGTGTAATAGATAGTGCCTGAAGGTAAAACCCCAACACACAAATAAGCATATAATACATATATATATATATATACTATATAATATAGTGTGTACACTGTGTGTATATTGGGTTATTCTATAAAACTGGCACAACATATTTGGTTTCCACATTACGATGCTGATAATTTGTTCTTTCTTTTATTGATTGCAAGTCAAATAATTATTGTATCCTTTGTGTATTAAGTATGTTAGCAATAGTATATTAATTGAAGCTATCCCAAGAAAGAAATTAAAAGTTGACTTATATGATTTTGTGCTAATGTGAAAAAGTGAAAATTTACACATTTACACTATGCATGCTTGTAAGTCATAACCTTGTCCGTTTAACAGTAGTCAATAAAATGTTGTTTGACTATATTGTATATGTTGAAATGAGGTTCTGGGTGTGTGTTTGATTTTCATGTTACACGAGTGATATTAATGTATTGCTCAATTTGAATTCAAAAAGTGAAATTCAATTTTTTCAACTCTGACATATGCACAACTAGATAAAGGATTCACCCGGTACTCGCAGTACACGGGTGAATACCAACCCTGCATAAAAACGGTCAAAAAAGCGGGTTAATGAAATGAGAGCCTAATTTCACCTAATCTAAGAACCAACATTTATTCTTTGTAGATATCTTCATATTTACCCGCTACCTTTGAGTTAAAAAATATAATAAAATAGCTAGTTTAATACGATTTAAAATTGAAATCGACGGTGTTCTATGGCCGCCATCTTGGATTTTTGCATTTTCTCCCATTTCACCAAATTTGTGCCAATATATGTAGCCATTTGATCATGGAACCACAGTTTCTACTTCATGTTCCATACTGAAGGTATTTTCGCCCGTATTTACCCTACATTGTCGTTCACCCGTGTACTACAAGTACCGGGTGAATCTTTTATCTAATGCACAACATGCAAACCTTCATAGGACATTGGATTAGGCTATTATTTGGAAGGTTTTTTGCTATGATTTGGAAGGTTTTCACTTTTGGTTTCGATGTCACTACTGGTCACACTTTTGTGCCCAGTTTTAGAGAATGACCCATGTACATGTATTGGTGGATATATAACTTCTGAGCGAGTGACGTGTTCCGCCTCGCGCGGCCGGCCGGCGAGGGGCACTCCAGAGCTTATTACATATGATATATGACTCTGTGTATCATTGTGTGTAAGTGTGTACATATATCTATGCGTCACTAGGTGTGTCCCTGTGTGTAAAAGTGTGTACATATATGTGTGTGTCACTGTGTGTGTCACCATGTATATGTGTGTACATATATCTGTGTGTCACTATGTGTATCACTGTGGGTGTACATATATGTGTGTGTCACGTTGTGTATCACCATGTGTGTGTTCATACATGTGTGTGTCACTCTGTGTATCACTGTGTGTGTATGTGTGTACATATATGTGTGTGTCACTCTGTGTATCATTGTGTGTATGTGTGTACATACATGCGTGTGTCACTCTGTGTATCACTGTGTGTGTATGGGTGTGCATACATGTGTGTCACTCTGTGTAACAATGTGTGTATGTGTGTATATATATATATATCTGTGTGTCACTATGTGTATCACTGTGGGTGTACATATATGTGTGTGTCACTTTGTGTATCACCATGTGTGTGTTCATACATGTGTGTGTCACTCTGTGTATCACTGTGTGTGTATGTGTGTACATATATGTGTGTCACTCTGTGTATCATTGTGTGTATGTGTGTACATACATGCGTGTGTCACTCTGTGTATCACTGTGTGTATGGGTGTACATACATGTCTGTCACTCTGTGTAACACTGTGTGTATGTGTATATATATATATATCTGTGTGTCACTATGTGTATCACTGTGGGTGTACATATATGTGTGTGTCACTTTGTGTATCACCATATGTGTGTCCATACATGTGTGTGTCACTCTGTGTATCACTGTGTGTGTATGTGTGTACATACATGGGTGTGTCACTGTGTATCATTGTGTGTATGTGTGTACATACATGTGTGTGTCACTCTGTGTATCACTGTGTGTGTATGGGTGTACATACATGTGTATCACTCTGTGTAACACTGTGTGTATGTGTGTATATATATATATGTGTGTCACTATGTGTATCACTGTGGGTGTACATATATGTGTGTCACTTTGTGTATCACCATGTGTGTACATACATGTGTGTGTCACTCTGTGTAACATTGTGTGTATGTGTGTACATACATGTGTGTCACTCTATGTATCATTGTGTGTATGTGTGTACATACATGTGTGTGTCATTCTGTGTATTGCTGTGTGTGTATGGGTATACATACATGCGTGTCACTCTGTGTAACACTGTGTGTATGCGTGTATATATATATATATATATATATATATATGTGTGTGTCACTATGTGTATCACTGTGGGTGTACATATATGTGTATGTCACTTTGTGTATCACCATGTGTGTGTTCATACATGTGTGTGTCACTCTGTGTATCATTGTGTGTATGTGTGTACATACATGTGTGTGTCACTCTGTGTAACATTGTGTGTATGTGTGTACATACATGTGTGTCACTCTGTGTAACACTGTGTGCATGCATGTATATATATATTTTTGTGTCACTATGTGTGTCACTGTGGGTGTACATATATGTGTGTGTCACTTTGTGTATCACCATGTGTGTACATACATGTGTGTGTCACTCTGTGTAACATTGTGTGTATGTGTGTACATACATGTGTGTCACTCTGTGTATCACTGTGTGTATGTGTGTACACATATCTGTGTATCACTGTGTGTATTATTATGTGTGTACATATATGTGTGTGATACCCTGTGTATCATTGTGTGTATGTGTGTACATACATGTGTGTGTCACTCTGTGTATCACTGTGTGTATGCGTGTACATATATCTGTGTGTCACTGTGTGTATCATTATCTGTGTACATATATGTTGTGTCACTGTCTGTCTCTTGTGTGTGTTCATACATGTGTGTGTCACTCTGTTTATCACCGTGTGTATGTGTGTACATATATGTTGTGAGTCACTGGGTGTATCACCGTGTGAGTACATACATCGGTGTGTCACTCTGTGTATTACTGTGTGTACATACATGTGTGTGTCACTCTGTTTATCACCATGTGTATGTGTGTACATATGTTGTGTCACTCTGTATATCTAATGTGTGTACATACATCGGTGTGTCACTCTGTGTATCACTGTTTGTATGTGTGTACATATATGTGTGTGTCACTGTGTGTGTCACCATGTGTGTACATAGATCGGTGTCTCACTCTGTGAATCACTGTGTGTATGTGTGTGCATACATGTGTGTATCACAGTGTGTATCACCGTGTGTGTACATACATGTATGTGTCGCTGTGTGTGTATGAGTGTATATATGTGTGTATCACCTCGTGTATCACTGCATGTGTACATACATATGTGTCTCACCCTGTGTATCACTGTGTGTAGATGTGTATATAGTTGTGTGTCACTGTGTGTCACCATGTGTGTGTACATACTGTGTGTACACCGTGTGTATATATATATCTAGAAAGTATAATCTATTATGCGTATATAAAAGGGGCGGAGCTCTGGTCTTGATTATCTATATTATTATTGCAATTATTCCTTTCTGATTATTGTCGACTTGCCCGTATTTGCCCCGGTCCTTGCCTACACCAACGCCACCACTGGGCGTTGTGCGACCCGGGCAGTCAAATTTGTACCGGTAAGCCTGTATTATGCTTAGCCACGATGCAAATAAAGTGTCCTACCCATCACCTCCTTGTCTCTCTCTCCTTTTCCGTAGCCCAACTTTATATATATATATATATATATATATATGTGTGTTGTCACTGTGAGTATCGCTGTGTGCATGTGGGTACATATATGTGTGTGGCACGGTGGTTGTCACCATGTGTGTGTACATGTCAGTGCTTATTCAGTGCTTGTTCAGTGCTTGTTCGGCGCTTGTTCGGTGCTTGTTCGGCGCTGGCTCAGTTCTTGTTCAGTTCTTGTTCAGTTCTTGTTCAGTGCTTGTTCAATGCTTGTTCAGTGCTTGTTCAGTGCTTGTTCAGTGCTTGTTCAGTGCTTGTTCAGTGTTTGTTTGCTGCTTGTTAGGTGCTTATGGAGCTTGTTCAGTGCTTATTCAGTGCTTATTCAGTGCTTGTTCAGTGCTTGTTCAGTGCTTGTTCAGTGCTTGTTCAGTGCTTGTTCAGTGCTTGTTCAGTGCTTGTTCAGTGCTTCTTCTGTGCTTTTCAGTGCTTGTTCAGTGCTTGGTGTGAAATTGGTATGTGATTAATATGGGTGATCGGTGAATTCGGTGTATGCTTGGTGTGTGATTGGTACATACAACTTACAAGCCAAATAAAATGGTTTGCTAAGACATAAACACCTACTTTAACCGTCTCCCCTGGTCGAATCAAACCAAAGACTAAACAATTGATACTTGTCGCTTCCTAGCCAGGCGCTCGGCATTATTAGGATAGGGCAAGGACTGGTTGGCTCAGTGTCAGGATAATGTGACTGAGTGGGATATCAGGTCATGGTGCTGGCAGCCTGGTATCCAGTGGGGCAGCACTATAAAGTCGCCATGAGTGCGCGATGTCGCAAGTCGGTACCAGCTACTGGTCAGACTTTCACATGTAAAAACATAAAATTATATTATACATGAGATAGGTAAGTATGAATACACATCAATATGAAATTGTTATGAACAAATACACATCATCATCAGCATCATCATCATCACACATCTTTCACATTCATATATACATTTATACATATAATATAGCACCTGTTTAACCAAGAGAACAGCCAGCGCACCAAGTGGTGGGTTTGATCACTTTGATTACACAGTACAGGCTGTGTGAGCCGTCTTAGTATTATAGGGTCTTTGGTCACTGTCACCACATAGTTTGTGGTGACAGTGAGTCAATGTCACAGTGGTGGAGTGAGTCACTCTCTGTCACAGAGAGTCAATGTGGGTATCAACGATGGCTGCCGGGTGCTGGGTTACATTGGAAGAGCAGTGGGGGTGATCGGGAAAATCGGCCTGAATGATGACTGAAATGAAAGTTGCAATTTCGAAATTTGCATATCCGCTTTGTTTTAAAATACAATAGTATTTATTACTCAGAGCCGGTGTTCAGCGAAATAACTGACTTTGGCGAAATAACTGGCTTTGGCAAAATAACTGACTTTTGCAAAAATAACTAACGTTTGCGAAACAACTAACGTTTGCGAAATAACTGACGTTCGCGAAATAACTGACATTTGCAAAATAACCGACTTTGCGAAATAACTGAATTTTACGAAATAACTGACTCCAGCAAAATAACTGACCTTAATATGCACGTATACGCTCACCATTCTGATATGACCTTAGAGGGTGTATGTTGTTTTATTTCCTAGCAACATCTAAGGTCATATCAGGCGGTGCACCGACTTCTGACAGTGTGCTCTCATGGTGACTTTATAGTCCTGTCCCACAGGGAGACTAGGCTGCCAGCACCATAACCTGACATTCCACACAGTCACATTATCCTGACATTGAACCAACCAGTCCTTGTCCTATCCTATTAATGCCGAACGCCAGGCTAGGTAGCGACAAATATCAATTTGATAATTCATTGGTTTGACTCGACTGGAATTCGAACTCCCGACCTTCCGCACGGGACCACTGCGCTCTACCGATTCGGCCACCGCGTGCAGTATGACCTTAAATATTGCCAGAATGTAAAACCCCAACAATGATCTAATCTGCGGCGAATTGATGTACCTGTACGTTTATGGGCGTGTGCATAAATTCTTATATTAATATCCTACAAATTATTCAGCTGTTGATTTCCTCGGGAGTCATAATATGACAGAATGCCAATTAATTAATCCAAGTCATCAGTGATTAATCAATCAGTGATGGTTCTTCACAATAACATGGCGCAGTTCAAATGATTAATGATGTCTCAAGGGTGTTTAAGCAGTTACCACTGGTTACGTGGTGAGGGCCTTATTGCCCTAAGTGTCTCAAATCCACATGATCTGTTCTGTCCCAACCCGGCGGGATGGTCTTCTGGGTAGGGCGTCCGCCTCAGTTGGAATTGTAAGAGATCGCGGGATCAACACCAAGATTGACTAAATTGACATTCGTTGTTGTTACCTTGGATAGGCTACTAGGATAGGCTAGGGACTGGTTGGTTCAATGTCAGAATAATGTGACTGGGTGGAATATCGAGTCACAATTCAGTACACTGTCACAAGTCGGTACTCATCCTGATATGACCTTAGATGTTGCAAGAACGTAAAGCTCCAACAACCAACCAACCACAAGAGGGCGAAATGAGCGACATCTCTGGTGCAGTGGTGAAACGATAGGTGGCGCCAGGAATAGGTTAAGCTAAAATGGGAAGATCGATTGTTGGTTACATACATTCATTATCAACCACCACCCCAATGTTTTAGTTGTGGTAAATGTGCTTACCGCCGAGCCATCTCACTTTGTTAATAGGGGAGAGTAAGTAGATTGACAGTTACAAATTGTAAAGTCCACGGCTCGAATCTGTGGTTGCATAGGCAGGCTATAGTGAAATCGATACATGCAAAGAGAAAGAAAGAGTATAAAGAGTGAAAGGAGAGAGAGAGTCAAGCCCTCAGGTTTATTATTTATATGATACATGGATCCAGTATAGTGTATCACTCCACCTTATTATCCCAATGAGAAACAAGCATTTCTACCTGCACCAATGAGAAACAAGCATTGGTCCCCATGGTTACAGTGATCTGCCCACCACCACCAAGCTGTGTGGCTCCCCTGACCGCCGCCTGCCTTGAGCATGCGTGTGGTGATCCTGACTAGCAGAGGGGGTTGGGGGTAGGGGGTAGTGGGTAGGGCTCTGAGTGCCTCTTACTAGCATCACAATGTCTATTTACCTATCAATCAAGCACCACCAGCAACTACATAAACACATCTATGCACCTGGCCATGTATACCTGTTTCACAAATAGAACATTTGCATTCCCCCACCAATGCATCATTATCGGAATATTTTACAAATGTTCATCATCATCAATCTTGTCTTTTTATGCTTTGTTTATCACCTTATCTCAATGGCCGTCAGTTTAGTCTTGAGGCTTAAGTTTGTCTCATTTAAATAATTACCCGCAAGCTTTCATTCCCGTAGCTGGTTGTTGGAGTTTTACGTCCTGGCAACATCTAAGGTCAGTCATATCAGGACGGGTACTGACTTGTGACATTGCACATTCATGGCAACTTTATAGTGCTGCCCCACCGGGTACTGATATCCCACTCAGTCACATTATCCTGACACTGAACGAAGCAGTTCTTGCCCTATCCTAATAATACCGAGCGCCTGGTGAGAAAGTGACATGTATAAATTGTCAAGTCATTGGTTTTAATCACGTGATCTACCAAAGCGGGAGACAGAGCTGAACTCATTTGGCCAAACCGTCTGGTCGAATCAGTGAGAGCGCTGGCTGACTGGTGGGGGGTGGGGTCATTTGTTCGAAACCCCGACAGTCAAGCCAATGACTCACACAGTTGATACTTGTTGCTACCTAGCCTGGTGCTCAGTATTAGTTGCTAGGTAGGGCAATGACTGGCTTGCACAGTGTCAGGATAATGTGACTGATTGGGATATCAAGTCATGGTGCAGATGGCCTGGTGTGACTCAAACTCAAGGCATTGTCAATGGTCGTGAGTCACTAACCTTATAAATTTAATATAATGTTTTTGGTAAAGATGTTTTCTATATGTGTACCAATCGATTTGTTTCTAGGTCATGTGGTTTTAGAGATATTTCACTTTTCCTGGATTTTCTGTATGAAGATTGCTCACCACGATTGACAATGCCTTGAGTTTGACGGTACACGCAGTGCAAAACATTAGTTTTAATCAAAATTAATAGAAATCAAGAACCCTAACCTTATAAATTTAATATAATCTTTTTGGTGAAGATGTTTTCTACATGTGTACCAAGCAATTTGTTAATAGGTGGTGTGGTTTTAGAGATATTTCACTTGTTCTGTATTTTCTGTATGAAGATTACTCACGACCATTGACAATGCCTTGAGTTTGAGTCTAATCACACGGCTGAACACGTTACATGGCTGAAAACGCCACACCGGTCTCCCAGTTGCCATGAGTGCGCACTACCATAGCTTGGTACTCGTTCTGGTATAACCTTAGCTGTTAAAAGGACATAAAACATCAACAAATGAACAAGCTTCCCATGGCTGGAAGTGAAGATTCTCGGAAATGGATAAGTGATGAATGTTTGTTGGGTTTTATGTCCCAGCAACATCTAAAGTCATATCAAAGCGGGTACAGATTTGTGACAGCCAACCACTGGAATAACAGGCCACCAACACCATGACCCGATATCCCACTCAGTCATATTATCTTGTTACCGAGTTCTCATCCTATCCTAGTAATGCCAAGTGCCAGACTAGCTAGCGCCATGTATAAATTTGGTAAATCATTGTTTTGACTCTGGCAATGCTTGAACCCACGACCTTGCTTCCATACTGGAAGCCAGCCAGCGTTGTTATACCCCCATCACACCAAAGTAGTTCTTAACTTACATTCTTGAAAATGTTGCCGAACAGGCTCAAACTGTGTGCAAACGTAGTGAACATAGTAGCAACGTTTTACTAATTTTTGCTGAAGTGCATGGACTGTCATGGACGGAAGGTTGCACCAGAACTTCCCTCTAACCTCCTCTATCTTCTACCCTCCTCTATCCTCTACCCTCTACCCTCCTTGACCCTCTACCCTCCTCTACCCTCTACCCTCCTCTACCCTCTACCCTCCTCTACCTTCTACCCTCCTCTACCCTCTAACCTCCTCTATCCTCTACCCTCCTCTACCCTCTACCCTCTTCTACCCTCTACCCTCCTCTACCCTCTACCCTCCTCTACCTTCTACCCTCCTCTACCCTCTACCCTCCTCTATCCTCTACCCTCCTCTACCCTCTACCCTCCTCTACCCTCTACCCTCCTCTACCATCTACCCTCCTCTACCCTCTACCCTCCTCTACCCTCTACCCTCCTCTACCCTCTACCCTCCTCTACCCTCTACCCTCCTCTACCCTCCTCTACCCTCTACCCTCCCCTACCCTCTACCCTCCTCTATCCTCTACCCTCCTCTACCCTCCTTCCTCCAGCACTCAACCTGCACTGGGGCTTCATGGTGCAGGGTATGCCCTTTAATATTAGGTTTGCTGAAATTAGCGGCCGTAGGGACTATAAATGGGGAGGGTGGAGGCTGGAAGATGGAAGATGGAAGAGCGGGGAGTAAGTGCAGGGGGAGGGGGGAGGTGGGGGCGGGGGAGGTAGTTTCAATAGTGGGTGGGTGAAAAAGGGAGGTGGAAGGGTGAGAGGGGGGGTAGGAGGTGGGGGGACGCGGCAACAGAGATGCTATTGGCACACAAGAGGGTGGGGTTGTTTGGGGGTGGGGTTGTTTGGGGGTGGGGGCGGGTGTGGGGAAGGAGTCGAGCTGTCGTCTCGGGGGGGGGGGGGGGGGGGGGGGGGGGGGGGAGGTCACAGGAGACCGTAGGCGCAGAAGGGAGGAGGTCTTGCAGGGGCGATGTCGGTCGGGGAAGTGGGACGATTATTTCAGTTTCCCCCCACAAATTTCCCGTCCATTTTCTAGCAATTATTATCATTGTGAATCATCCTGTTCACCCATACTTATTTATGCACCAATGTCGTGCTACGCTGCTTTTCTCACTTACTCCATATATATATATATATATATATACATATATATATATATATATATATATATATATATATATACAGTAAAACCTCTCTAAATCGACCGACCATTGGACCGACTTTAAATGGTCCATTTAGGGAGGAGGTTAGTTTAGGGAGTTTTTTTTATCTTTACAATGGTATTGTATGGGCGATCGTTTGGGATCCAAATAAAGCGATCGATATAGGGGAGTGGTCAATTTGTGGAAGTGGTCGGTTAGAGAGGTTTTACTGTGTATATACATATATACAGCTAATATACTTGTTTAAATGCTTGGTACTTGTTCACAACTGGAATATCAGTGTTTCAGCAAGAGAGACAAGACTGTATTCAAATGAATAAAAATATATTTCCACCACTAGAACCAGCAACAAATGCTTGTACTTGTTGACAACTAGAAGCTCAGAGACAATACTATATTGAAATGAATAAAACTATTATTGCCAGCAACAACAAAAAACAAACCAACAAGGAGTAATAGTTGGGGAGACTCGGGATGGCGGGCACAGAAGTAGGCGTGTGTGTGGTGGAGGTGGAGGTGGAGGTGGTGGAGGTGGTGGAGGGGGAGAGGGGGTGGGGGCCGGGGGGCGGGGCGTGGGGAAAGTGATCGTCTGTGTGTCCAATCATTTAGGAAGCCTCGACGGCTGAATCATCAGACGACTGAACTTGCTGGGAGCAGAGGGGGATGTGTGTGCAGAGGGGGTGGGGTGCAGGGGGGTGTTAGAGGGAGGAGAGGGGGAGGGGGGGGAGGGGGAGGGGGGAGGGGTGGAAGTGCAACAGGCCACAGTGACAGGACACAGGCCACAGGTCATAGGTCATAGATCCGAGCCCAGCGTGTGTTCCAGAACGAGGCCAGTTGACCAGCTCCGGGTTGGTGACCTTAACCACGCTTCAGTGAACACAGCCCGGGGAGAACCAGCTTCGTACCAGCTTCATACCCGCTTTGTACCAGCTTCGAACCAGCTTCGAACCAGCTTCGTACCAGCTTCGTACCGGCGTCGTACCAGCTTCATATCAGCTTCGTACCGGCTTCGTACCAGCTTCGTACCAGCTTCGTACCAGCTTCATACCAGCTTCATACCAGCTTCATACCAGCTTCATACCAGCTTCGTACCAGTTTAATACCAGCTTCGATTCGTACCAGCTTCGTACCAGCTTCGTACCAGCCATATCTTATAGACATTGTTAATGTTAGACCTTGTCTGTATACTTGAAAGCCTGGTTTACAACACTCACACACTCATACTCACACATACACATACACACCTACACACTCACACTCACACATACACTCAACTTCACACTGACACTCATTCACACTCACTCACACACACTCACTCACACACACTCACCCACACACTCACCCACTCATAGTCATACACACTCACAGTCACACACACTCTCACTCCAACTCACACACACTCACACACACTTACACTCACTCAAACTCACTCACACTCACACTCACACTCACTCATACGCACTCACACTCACACATACACTCACATTCACACATACAGTCACTTACGCTCACACTTGCACACAGACTCATCCACACATACTCACACACATACACACATACACTCACACACTCACAGTCAGACAGAGACTCCCACTCCAACTCCCACTCACACACATGCACACACACTCACACTCACTCAAAATCACACTCACTCACACTCACATTCACACACACTCACACTCACCCACACTCACGCACACTCACTCTCACACACTCACTCACACACACACTCACACTCACACACACACTCACACACACTAGTTCTTCCACTCCCACTCCCACACACTCACATTCACTCACATTCACTCACACTCACTCACACCTCCACTCACACTCATACACACCCTCTCACACTCACACTCACTCTGACACACATTAACACTCACACTTACATCCACCCTCACCCTCACACACAGACTCCCACTCCAACTCCCACTCACACACATTCACACACACTCACACTCACTCAAAATCACACTCACTCACACTCACATTCACACACACTCACACTCACCCACACTCACGCACACTCACTCTCACACACTCACTCACACACACACTCACACTCACACACACACTCACACACACTAGTTCTTCCACTCCCACTCCCACACACTCACATTCACTCACATTCACTCACACACACTCACACCTCCACTCACACTCATACACACCCTCTCACACTCACACTCACTCTGACACACATTCACACTCACACTTACATCCACCCTCACACTCAAACTCACACTCACACAGACACACACACACACTCGCAAGCAGAGCGTAGACAATGTGGCCTCGTTCGCGCCACATTAAGATTCTTTGTCATGTGCTACTCAATTATGATTATTATTTTTTTTGTTAGTGAAGGAGAGGTGGTCGTGCGTTGAAACGGGGCGGGGCGAGTACAACAAATATTGAACGTCAACAACACCCGCACATCCTGTCTCGGCGTGAGTCCGGGGGTTCGCCCCGCCTCACGGAGCCGGGCCCGGGGGACTCTCATAGGGGCGGGGCAGGGATGAGTAGGGCAAGGAGGAGTAGGGGGAGTAGGGTGGGAGAGGGGGTAGGGGAGGGACAGGAGGGGGTGGGAAGGGGGGGGATGGGACCGGAAGATGGGGGGTGTGCGGCGGGGCGGGCGTGGTAGAAGGGTGGAGAGGGGCGGGGCGTGGGAGGCGGGGAAGCGGCATGAGGTGGGCTTCCCACAGGGCAGGGCGGGCGGGGCGGGCACGGAGGGGAGAAGGTAGGCGGGCGGGAGATGGTGGGGTGGGGTGGGAGGAGGGGGAGAAGGGTGAGACCGGGAGATGGGTTGGGGTGGGGTGGGAGGGGGAGAGGGTGAGACTGGAGATGGGTGGGGTGGGGGCGGGGAGGGGTGAGAAGGGTGGGGGCGGGGAGGGGCGAGCAGGGTGGGGCGGGGAAGGGTAGCAGGGTGGGGCGGGGAGATGGGTGGGGTGGTGCGGGATGGGGGAGAAGGATGGGGCCGGGATATGGGTGGGTGGGGCGAGGAGGGGGGAGAATAGTGGGGCCGGAGGATGGGTGGGGTGGGGCGGGGAGGGGGAGAAGGGTCGTGGCAGGGAGATGGGTGGGGTGCGGCGGGAGGGGGAGAAGAAGGGTGGGGCGGGGAGGTGGGTGAGGTGGGGCGGGGAGGGGGAGAGGGGTGGGGCGGGGGAGGGGGAGAAGGGTGGGGCGGGAGGGGGGAGAAGTGTGGGGTGGGATATGGGTGGGGTGCGGGGAGAAGGGGGAGAAGGGTGGGGCGGGGAGGTGGGGGGGTGGGGCGGGGGGAGGGGGAGAAGGGTGGGCCGGGAGGTGGGTGGGGTGGGCGGGAGGGGGGGAGCAGGGTGGGGCGGGGTGCAGGGTGGGGTGGGGCGGGGAGGGGGGAGAAGGGTGGGGCGGGAGGTCGGTGGGGTGGGGCAGGGGGGGGGGAGAAGGGTGGGGCGGGGAGATGGGGCGGGGGTGGGGCGGGGAGGGGGAGAAGGGTGGGGCGGGGAGCAGGGTGGGGTGGGGCGGGGAGGGGGAGAAGGGTGGGGCCGGGAGGTCGGTGGGGTGGGGCAGGGGGGGGGGAGAAGGGTGGGGCGGGGAGATGGGCGGGGTGGGGCGGGGAGGGGGAGAAGGGTGGGGCGGGGAGATGGGTGGGGTGGGGCGGGGAGGGGGAGAAGGGTGGGGCCGGTAGTTGGGTGGGGTGGGGGCGGGCCGTGGGGCGGGGAGGTGGGTGGGGTGGAGGCGGGGCGTGGGGCGGGGAGGGTGGGGAGTTAATTGGACTCGGCTCATCTCTAGAACCAATGTCTGGAACAAAGAGCTGGTGGGTGTTGAAGTGGTTGTCACCCGTGGTGAAGTGGTGGTGATGGTAATAGTGAGGTGGTGATGTGTGTATGATGAGGTGGTGGTGAGGTGGTATTTGTTTGTTTTTGTTTTACATCCTAGCAACATCTAATGTCATATCAGGACGGGTACCGACTTGTGACAGTGCGCACTCATGGTGACTGTATAGTGCTGCCCCACTGGAAGACCAGGCCGCCAGCACCATGACCCGATTTCCAACTCAGTCACATTATCCTTGCACTGAGCTAAGCACTCATTGCCCTATCCTAATAATGCCGAGCGCCAGGCTCGGAAGTGACAAGTATCAATTGTTACGTCATTGGTTTGACTCGACCAGGGTTCGAACCCACGAGCCCACGATCTACCAACATGGGAGACGTGGTGAGGTGGTAATGATAGAGAGGTGGTGGTGAGTTGACGAGGTGGTGATTAGGTGGTAGTGATGTATTGGTGGGTGAGGTGGTGGTGAGGTGGGTACAATGCAGTGGGGAGGCGGTGGTGAGGTGGAGGTGAGGCGTTAGTGAAGTGGTGAAGTGGTGAAATTGCAGTGACACGGCAGTGGTAGTGAGATGGTGGTGAGGTGATAGTGTGGTAGTGAAGTGGTGGTGAAATGGTGTTGAGGTGGTGTTGAGGTGGTGATGAGGTGGTAAGGTGGTGATGAGGTGATGAGGTGGTTGTGGTGATATTATGAAGTGGTGGTGATATGGTGTGGCAGTGATGAAGCGGGAGTGAGGTGGAGGTGAGGCGGTGGTAGGGTGGTGAGGCAGTGGTGAGGTGGTGAGGCGTGGTGATGTGTTGATGGTGAGGTGATGGTGAGGTGGAGGTGAGCCAGTGGTGAGGTGGAGGTGAGGTGGTTGTGATGTTATGGCGAGGCGGTGATATGGTGAGGTTGCAGTGAGGCGGTGGTGAGGTGGAGGTGAGGCAGTGGTGAGGTGGTGAGGCGGTGGTGATGTGTTGATGGTGAGGTGATGGTGAGGTGGAGGTGAGGTGGAGGTGAGTTGGTTGTGATGTTATGGCGAGGTAGTGATATGGTGGGGTTGCAGTGAGGCAGTGGTGAGGCGGTGGTGACGTGTTGATGGTGAGGTGATGGTGAGGTGGAGGTGAGGCGGCGGTGAGGTGGTGGTGATGTGTTGATGGTGAGCTGATAGTGATGTGGAGGTGAGGTGGTGGTGAGGCGGTGAAGCAGTGAGGCAGTGAGGCGGTGACGCAGTGGTGATGTGTAGATGGTGAGGTGATGGTGAGGTGGAGGTGAGGCGGCGGTGAGGTGGTGAGGTGGTGGTGATGTGTTGATGGTGAGGTGATGGTGAGGTGGAGGTGAGGTGGTGGTGAGGTGGTGAGGCTGTGGTGACGTGATAGTGAGGTGGAGGTGAGGTGGTGGTGAGGTGGTGAGGTGGTGGTGATGTGTTGATGGTGAGGTGATGGTGAGGTGGAGGTGAGGCAGTGGTGAGGTGGTGAGGCTGTGGTGACGTGATAGTGAGGTGGAGGTGAGGTGGTGGTGAGGTGGTGAGGCGGTGGGATTGTACAGTAGAAGTGCTTGTTGTAATGCCGAGTGTGTGTCACAGAAAGGCTGGCTTATTCCCTCTAAGTGTTGACCGAGCCTCTCTCTCACTGATCTCAGTGTTTGTGATTCTACTCCCGCCGACCACTGCGCATCCCCGCTGCGCAGGCAGGACGCGGAGGGTGTGACCCGGGCGACCTCGCATTAAAGTTGCATAGTCCGGTGGTTTGTGGGTTTTGAGATACTATACTTCAGCTTGAAGTAACTTTTAATTTAAGTGGATAACTTTTGAGATATTTGAAGTGCAACTATGCTAAATTAATGTTGGCAAGCATGCCCAAACTCTGACACCATAGCCATTTGCAGTAACAGGTTCTATTCATTTGCCTCACTATTCCCATCTGTGTGGCGACAAATGTTTAATAAGTGCACTAGTATCGAAGGTAGATATGTAGAATCCAATTTAGATAATTATTTTGGTTTTGAAAATTTGATGTTGTTATCGGACTATGCAGCTTTAACCTCTGCGCTGGACACACTCCTTGCACCTCCTCCTCAATCGCCTCCACACTCCAGAACCGCCTCCACATGCCACAACCACCTCCACACTCCACAACCACCACCCCTCCCGTAAACCTCCACATGGAAAACCACACGGCAGTCTGCGCACCTCTTTATAGCTGCACTGTCCAATGAAAACATCAAATTTTCAAAACCAAAACAATTATTGAAATTTGATTCTATATATGTAACTTAGATACTGGTGCACTTATTAAACATTTGTCGTCACACAGAATGGAATACTGAGGCAATTGAATAGAACCTGTTACTGTAGAAGTCTGTGGTGTCAGTTTTGGCATGCTTGCCAACATTAATTTGGCATGTTTGCGCTTCAAATATTACCAAAGTTAGCTATTTTAAATCAAAGTTAATTCAAACTAAAGTAAGGTAGATTACAACGATTAACCTAATATATTTATCTCAGAAAATGACAGACACTCAAAACCATCGGACTGTGCAACTTTAAATAAGTGTGTGGACTGGGGTGGGGGGTGGTGTGGGGGGAGGTAAACAACAGATTCACTCCTACTCAAAGTAAGGGAGGTCATTCTCAGAAACTGTGTTCCACATTTTTGGTTTCCATGTTACATTGTCAATGATTTTCCTTTCTTTTGGGGTATAGTACCTACAATAATTATTGTTGACTCTGTGTGTTAATTATGTTAGCCATACATTTATTTAATCTAATCCAGAACATGTATCGAAAATATGCTTATAGGATATTAAATCCATTGAAGCTGTTCAGATAAGGTTAACTAAGCTAGTGCCACATCTGTAGGATCTTAGTTATCCAGACAGACTCAGGAGACTCAAGTTGCCAAGCCTCACGTACAGAAGATTTTGTGGGGACATGATCACTCAGAGGGGACTTCTTTTCACAGCTAGTGATAAACATGTGGAATGAGCTACCGGAAGAAGCGGTGGAAGCAGCTACCATAAATCAATTCAAGAATGCGCTGGACAGGGCCTGGACCAGAGAAACATTCCTGTACGATTTCGAGGCTGCTTACCACTAGAGCTGAGAGCTACGCGTTTTGTATAGGCTACCACATGCCTGCATCAAAAAAGAGCATAATAATAATAATAATAATAATAATAATAATAATGATTTTGTGTTGAAGTAAAAATAATGAAAATTTGCATATTGACACCATACATCTACCCACATGTTTTTTTCCAACTTTTTTTCTTGTAAGAAACAATTCTTTTAACAATTCTTTTAACTAATAACAGTGTAACAAATAAAATCTTGTTTGAATTTATTGCGTGTTAGAATAATGTCATGGGTGTGTGTTAAAAAATGATGTTATGGATGGATTTTACACAGTTAATTTTAACGTCTTTCTCAATTTGCATAAGATCAAAGTCAAAAGTGAAAAATTAAAAATTGAACTGGAAATGCACAACATATACACCTTCACATGAGTATGGATTCTTCTGTTATTTGGAATGTTTTCGGTTATTATTTGGTATGTTTCATTTTTGCTTTCCATGTCAAAAAAGTGGTACAGTTTCTGAGAATGTTTTACTGTATATATATATATATAGATCTCTCTGTATATATATTCTCTATATATATATTCTATATATTTGAAGTATAAGCATTATACAAATATAAAGGTCTGGAGGAATAGTTAATCGTTTCTCGATTATATTGAATTGGTATTATTATTTGTTATTATCATTACTTGTTACCCGAATTGTTATATTATTATTATTATTATTTTATTTCGCCAAATCCCGATCCCACCCGTTCCGCTCATGTTACTGCGTTCCAAGTGGACGGTGCTGGGCGCCATCCACGACATGGGTTATAAGGCCGCAGGTGAGCGCCTGCAGTCCTTGTTGAAAACTTACTCAACCCAGTCTGTCTTGTTTCCTTCCCGAACTACGATATATATATATATATATATATATATATATATATATATATATATAACCGTTCGTACGGTGTAGTAATGATCTGATTGGAAAGGATACGTTCTGTTGGCCAAAGGAAACAAGTGACCAGTAAATTATGATGATCTGTCCTGTTATCAAAATAAGGAACAGCTGTATATAAAATTATATTGAATATAAAACTGAATAATTAGAAATAAAGCAATAAATGAATACATAAATATACTTTAAAGTCAGAAGTGCCTCAGGCACGTCCGTCGGGTTCAAGCGCAGTGCTCGAACGTTATTCCCTCACAGGCTAGCCAATAGACGTGCCAGAAGGCACCACCTAGTGAGTGAAGGAAGAACTAGTCCTTTTTCAGCACCTATGGCAGTTGCAGGCCCAGGTAGGCAAGTGCATATCACTTGTTCTAGGCCTGAAAATGCCTAAGCTTGCCCGAAGGCTCTCCCACTTCATATATATATAGAAAGAGACAGGAGCCAGGACTGGCTTGTCTGTAGTTGTCAGTCCCGCATCTCAAATAGAATACACTCTCTTTACACATGGGTGCTTCAGCCATGGACCCTCCCCCACCCCCACCCCACCCCGACCCCTACCCCAACCCCAGCTTTGACATCAAATCTCTCCACCAGGTGGGGGCTTCAGCAGCACCGCAGGACTTAGAGGCAATTTGTTCAGCTAACAGACGCCATAAACAGCTGAAGTGGCTCATTGCCTCGGCCCTCCCCCTCAGGTGCACTTACTTATATAGACTCTTTGTGAGCCCGAGTGTAAGTTATCCAGACTACCAGCGTCAGAGAGTCTTGATTATTTCCCTTTCACATAAACATCAATGTCACAGCCTATCGCTTAGATAACTATAGATTTACTATAGGTCCTCGATATTTCATAAAGAAATTGAAGTGAAACCATAATACGTGCCTGTGTAAAAACAGTCATCCATTCACAGCGCCACCTGGTAAATCGGTAAAACGCAGGCTTCCCGCTCGGAAGGTCTGCAGTTCGAATCCCAATCGAGTCAAGCCAATGACTTACAAAATCAATACTTGCCGCTTCCTAGCCTCGCGCTTGGCATTACTACGATAGGACATGGACTGGTTGGCTCAGTGTCAGGACAATGTGAGTGAGCGCGATATCAGGTCATGGTGCCACTGGCCGGGTCTCCCAGTCGGGCAGCACTATAAAGTTGCCATGAGTTCGCACTGTCACAAGTCGATGCTCGTCTTGATATGACCTTAGATTTTGCCAGGACATAAAACCCCAACAAACATACTTGTTTCAGTTCAATCTCCTGGTAATGTAAGGACACGGGATGATGCTTCCCTTTTGCAACCCCGCCATGACATTGGAGCCATGACCAGGATTACTGTACAAGCTGTGCACTTTATAGTGTTGAACCAGCTCTGTGTATGTACTGTAAGTGCGCTACATGGATATTTGCAATTTCATGTAGGATACATAAAATTCGAGGGGGGACGAGTGTGGTGAGGTGCACTGACTTTCCCTGATGAGATGCCACATGCACAGCTAAAAGCCCTGTCACATTACGATGCATCACGCAAATGTACGCCGACATAGGTGATTTTTGTCCGGTACATCAGGATATGGCATAATGCGTTATGAGTTTGTTATTCGTACGTCGATGCACGTTGATGTACGGCCATGTACGTCGATATAAGGTGTGTCTCATTAGGGGGTCGCAAAAGTTTTGCGCACGCACAAAACTTTTGACGTATGACAATGCATGGGTGTACGTCGGCCGTACATCATATATATGTTAGGCATAAGTCGGTGTAAGTTAGACGTATGTCAATGAAACGTTTTTCAATACCTTGCACTACATTGACCTACGTTAAAGGCAGTGGAAACATACAGTCCACATACTGACAACATATGGATAACGACGTCGAACGTACGTTTTGTGTTTCTCCACCAGGTCTTGACATCTGTAACGTATGAGGGCTAGTTCTGGCGATCGAATA
The DNA here is from genome assembly GCA_030323885.1 of Branchipolynoe longqiensis. Taxonomy (NCBI): domain Eukaryota; kingdom Metazoa; phylum Annelida; class Polychaeta; order Phyllodocida; family Polynoidae; genus Branchipolynoe; species Branchipolynoe longqiensis. The sequence continues at coordinate 97,325,527 of CM059191.1, forward strand.
ACATATATAACGTTCACCGGTGTTCTGCGAATGTACCATGAGCATAATTCAAACGTTTTTCGCCAGGAGGCACATTAGCCATACGTTGGTCATATGTTGGCAATACACTATGTATACGGTTTGTATACGTCCAACTTTGCCCCGCACGCCAAAAAGTTTGAAGCATCTCAACGTAAAAAAGTGATTTTACCCGTTGTCCACACGCTTGCGTGATGCATCATATTGTGACAGGGCCATAAGTGTGGGAACGTTGATTGTACCAGGATGCCTAGAGAGCCTAATGGTTAGTATGCTAACCCCATAATGGTAGAAGTGTGGGTTCGAGTCTCACCGTAGCTGGCATTCTACTGCAGAATGGTTGCAGGCAGGATCCACCTGAGGGGATGTTTGTTTGTTCGTTTGTTGTTGTTTTACGTCCTAGCAACCGGATGAGGCTCACTGCGTGGGTAAGGCGTCCGCCTTCCATGAGAGAGGATTGGTTCAATCCGTGGCCGAGTCAAACGAAAGATAAAAAAAAATGATCATTGATGCTACATTGCCTCGCGTTCAGCTTTACCAGGATAAGGCAAGAACTAGACTGAAATGATCAGGATAACATGTCGAAGTGGAATATCAAGACATGGGTAGACCATCTAATCAAGACATTGTGCCAGCAGTGTTTGATATCCCACTGAGCAGCACTATCTAGTCGTCATGGGTGCATACTATTACAATTCATTAAGAACTGGATTGATATTATCAGGATGATATGACGAAATGAAATATCGGGACAAGGTGCCAGCAATGTTTGGTATCTCAGTTAGCAGCACTATCAAGGCATCATGTGTGCGTACTGTCACAATTAATTAAAAAACCGGCTGGATATTATCAGGATGATGTAACGAATTGGGATATCGGGACATGGTATCCCAGTTAGCAGCACTATCAAGTCATCGTGGGTGTCCACTGTCACAATTCATTACCCGTCCTGATATGATCTCAGATGTTGCTAGCACGTAAAACACCCATCACTGACTCAAGGCTGCTACAGGGATCAATGAATTCAGCTTCTGTGAGTAAAAGAACTTTTGGCAATCAGTAAATCCCACCCACTGCCGTGTGCCGTGTTGGCTTGGTGTAATGCAAAATTAAAGGTACATAATCAGACGGTTTTCAATTTCTGCCATATATGTTTGTTAAATATATTTAGTTGATCGCTATAATGTACTTCACTTTAGTTTAACGTAACTTTTATTTTTAAACAGTTAACTTGGGAGATATTCACAAATGAGAACATGGCAAATTAGTTTCCGTCTGAACATCGAAATACTGGACACCATAGGCTTCAACAACTGAGGGCTTCTCTGTGGAGGAGTGGTTAGAGTGTGACTTTTTTCTACGTCAGACTCCTAATCTGAGGGTCGGCGGGTCGATTCCCCATGCCCCCAGCTCTGCCAATTTGGATTTCCACCGCTGTGTATAACTTACAGCGTCATCAAAGGCCGGTTGCTCTCATTCCATGTCTATGTGGTGTGGGAGGTTAAAAATCCCTTGGGTCAGTAAAAGTGTAGGCTCGGGCTTTCTATCGACAAGCAGTGGAATGAGGAAGACCAGTCGTCTATGACTGAAATTTCCCCTGCTTAAACAACTCATGGACCACCAAAAAAAAACAACAACAAAAAAAACAATGACAGGTTTGTGGGCCTCGTGTGCTGGAAATCGGGAGTTCGGTTCCTGGTCGAGTCAGACCAATGACTTATACAATTTATACTTGTCGCTTCCTAGCCTGGTGCTTGGCATTAATAGAATAAGGCAAGGACTGGTTAGTTAAGTGTCAGGATAATGTGACTGAGTGGGATACCGGGCTGAATGTGCCTAGGTGTTTTTTTTCTTGAAGATTTATACTGCCTATTAAAAGTATTATGGATAAGTCTGAATTGACTTGTTTTCACAATTAGACAGTTTGTCGATAGAAAGACCGAGCCTACACTTTTACCGACCCAAGGGATTTTTAACCTCCCACACCACATAGACATGGTATGAGAGCAACTGGCCTTTGATGACACTGTAAGTTATACACAGTGGTGGAAATCCAAATTTGCTGAGGTGAGGGCACAGGGAATCGAACCACCAACCTTCAGATTAGGAGTCTAACATAGAAAAATCTCAGACACTCTAACCACTCCGCCACAGAGAACAGGTGGCGGCGTTCTGAAAATGCAATGCGTTCATCTGGAATGTGCAGCTTTAAAATTCTCCTTCTGCAAATCAGAGACAGTCCCTGTTAGTTTTTTGGCTGAAGCTGGCTGTTTCCCTTTAATGTTTGCCGAGTACGACTAGTACTGCCTGCAGGGAGGTTATCCTTACTGAATACTTCTTTTAAGCAGTAATGTCTCCATCTGATAAGCCCAGCTTTTTATCTCTCACTCTCTTTCTCTCTCTTTCATCCAACACTATAGGACATCATTTGGTTGAACTACACAGAGGCAGGAATGAAATATATATATTCTTTTTATCTGATAATGGTAATAACAAAGACGGTACAGTAAAACCTCTCTAAATCGACTTTAGACATTTGTAGACATTATTTGTATTCATCTAAAGGGACCATAGAAAGTTGTCAATCTTTTAATGGTTATACAAACTGTACGTCAGAGGGAGGGGGGCTGTGAGTAAAGTACAACTTTTATTGTCTGATAAAATGTTGATATTTTTCAGCAATCTCTTTTCTCTACATTAGTTGATTAAGCGGGTGGGGATTTTCAATCGCAGACAATCGGTCTTCCTCATTTCACTGCCCTTTACCCTATCCCAGTAATGCTGGTCCATTTAGGGAGGTGGTTGGTTTAGGAAGGTTTTTTAAAATATCGTTACAATGGTATTGTATGGGCGATTATTTGGGACCCAAATAAAGCGATCGATATAGGGGAGTGGTCGATCTGTGGAGGTGGTCGATTAGAGAGGTTTCACTGTAGCTATCATCATCATCATCATCATGCTGTCGGTCGCGATGCGACAAAGACTGCTTTCATTACTTGACTGCCGCTCTCCATTTAGCTCTCTGCTGTGAGAGTGATGTCCATGATTCGGTCTTAATGTCTCACAGCTTCAGGTTTTTCTTGATCATTTCATGAAAGCTGCTTGCAAAAGTGTTGAAGTGCTGCTGGCTTTTGCACTCTCTCGGGGAGCAAATAGAAGTTTCACACCGGCAAGAACATGTCCAGACAGGCGCAAAACCATTTGTCCCTGCAGCGACTTGTCAGGAGATGTTGGGAGTTTCATACATCAACCGCTCTTGCTGCTGCCACAGTGACATGGTTTTCTGTTCAGGGTTTGCTCCCTTAGCCTTCGGTTCTGTCAAGAACCTGTACCACAAGGCAGTCATTTACAACTCTGCAAGGCAGGGGCATCAAACTCCCTGAGGTATTGCAATACCTTCATACCATAACTGTAGCTATAAGGTGAGTAGTAATGTGCATCATGGCTTACTACGTTTGGTAAATCCAGATTGTAGTTGAGCTTATTATAGTCCTTTTTCTTCTTTCATAGATTTCCAAGTTGGCACAGACAATTCTCACGGACGTCATTTCATATTGGTTTTGAATGATATGACAAATGGAAATGTGTATTTATTGGATTTTCGCTAAAATTTCAAATGGCGATTTGTAAATTTGTGAGCAGTGATAGGGTATTGACGTAATTATTTTACAGCACGTGTGCCAACCCCCCAAAAAACCCAGAAGATATTAATTGATAACTTTTGCAGCATTTTGCTCCTACAAAGTAAACTGAACCATTTTGTCAGGATCAGTGACCTAGCCAATATATGGACAGTAAACGAGAGTGGGACAGGGACTGGGTTAGCGCAGTATCAGGATAATGGAATCAAGATTTTACCAACTTTAACCGGGAGGAATGTTTTTGTTGTTGTTTTGTTGTTGTTTTTTTGATGGGATGTTCATGCTGTCCATAGCATATAAGCTTGGATGATCGAGCTTGTTTTCAATGCTGGGCAGTTATCGGTCTGTGTTTCTTAAGATTATGGTTTGTGGTTAGTGATCTATGTTAGTTTTTTTTTGATTTTCTTGGTAAGAGTCTTCCTCTTTTTATTTTCTCCTACACTTAATTCTAGAATAGCCTACTCTATTTACATATTATAGGCTTGTACGTAATACATAGTTGGTTTATGTTTGGATTTGAATTTATCTGGCTGTTTTCTTGCAGGGGGTTACCTCTCATGGGCTGTCCAGCTGGTGGGCTGACTCGGTAAGAGCGCTGGCTGGTTTCCTGTGTGGGAGGTGATGAGTTTGAACCGTGACTGTGTGAAACCAATGCCTTACAAAATTGATACTTGGTGCTACCTATCGGGTGATGGTACTGGTGGCCTGATCTCCCACTCGGGCAGCACTATGAAGTCGTCGTGATTGCGCACTGTCACAGGTGTGTGTACCGGAAAGCAGGGTGAGATTATTTAGATTTGTAGTGTGTTGTGGAATGTATGCCTGCATCTGTTCAGAAATAACTTGTACATCTAAATGCTGTTCTGCTTGGAAGCATTATTACTAAAGGCCATGTCACACTCTGATGAATTGTATAAGCATATGCCAACGCATGTGATTTTGCGCCAACATGGTGGTGTACGCTGAGATTAGTTATGGGTATGTTTGGCATAAGTAGTATTTGTTAACAACATGGTGGTGTACGCTGAGACTAGTTATGGGTACATTTGGCATAAGTAGTATTCATTAACAATACGGCGGTGTACGCTGAGACTAGTTATGGGTACATTTGGCATAAGTAGTATTCGTTAACAATACGGTGGTGTATGCTGAGACTAGTTATGTGTACATTTGGCATAAGTAGTATTCATTAACAATACGGTGGTGTACGCTGAGACTAGTTATGGGTACATTTGGCATAAGTAGTATTCGTTAACAATACGGTGGTGTACGCTGAGACTAGTTATGGGTGTGTTTGGCATAAGTAGTATTCGTTAACAATACAGTGGTGTATGCTGAGACTAGTTGTGGGTATGTTTGGCATAAGTAGTATTCGTTAACAATACGGTGGTGTACGCTGATACTAGCTATGGGTGTGTTTGGCATAAGTAATATTTGTTAACAATACGGTGGTGTACGCTGAGACTAGTTGTGGGTATGTTTTGCATAAGTAGTATTCGTTAACAATACGGTGGTGTACGCTGAGACTAGTTATGGGTGTGTTTGGCATGAGTAGTATTCGTTAACAGTTTTGAATTCAAAATTCCCACCATATGACAGCGTGTGTTTGTGCAAAATCATATACGTCGGCATACGCTTATGTCAGAGTGTGACAGGACCATAAGGGTGCCGTTGTGTCTAGTTGTAAATTTGGGATATGTTGGGGCTTTGGCTTACGCTTCATGGGGTCTTAAATCCTGACAACATCTAAGGACATGTCTGGTCACCTCATGATGGATACCAACTCGCAATAGTGCGCGCTATTGGCGACTTTATAGAGCTACACCATGACCCCTCTGCGCGACATCCCACTCAGTCACATTATCCTGTGACTAAGCCAATCAGTCCTTGACCTATCCTAAGAATGCCGAGGGCCAGGCTAGGTAGCGACAAGTATCAATTTTGTAAGTCCTCGCATTGACTTAGTTGGAGGAAGTGGTGGGGGGGGGGGGTCTGGGGGAGTCAGGGATGTGGGGAAAGTCGGGAATGTGGGGTGTGGGGAAGGGGTGTGGGTGTGGGTGTGGGTATGGGTGTGGATGTGGGTGTGAGTGTGGGTATGGGTGTGGTGTGGGTGTGGGTGTGGGTGTGGGTGCGGGTGTGGTGGTGAAAGTGGGTATGGATGTGGGTGTGGATGTGGATGTGGGTGTGAGTGTGGATGTGGGTGTGCATGAGTGTGTGTGTGTATATGTGTGTGGTTGTAGGTGTGTGTGTGGGAATGTGTGTATATCTATCTGGGGAGTTACGGTGTGTGTATGAGCGTGGGTGTGGATATGTGGGTGTATGTATGGATGCGTGTGTCTGGGGGTGGATTTGGGTGTGTGTATGGGAGTGGGAGTGTGTATATATGGGTGTGTAGAGTGGAAGGATGGTTGTGATTGGTTTGCATGAAGAGTACCCAGAAAACTGCTGCAGGCAATCACAAAACTTTACCTTTAATGCAAAATGATGAAGAAAGCTGTGATTTATTGTCCCTGTCTTGTAGGACCTCTCCCACTCCACCCCACCCCCCTCACCCCCACGTCAGCTTCCCCACATCCGGGTAACCTCTCTATGGCCTCCCTGCCCCTCCATCTAATCACGTGACAATTTCTAATTATCCCAAGTGGCCTTTACCACTTTCACACAGTCTCATCCTTTCACAGGTTCACCGAGCATTGAATTGGAAAAGAATTCACAAAACCACACACATTGCTAGTAGAGGACTTCTGGAAAGCTTGTCGATAGTATTTTGGGTTGCTTCAACTCAAATTGCTTCAAAACAAGCTATTTTTCATCAAAGTTACTCCGGACTAATGATTAGTAGGTTATAACGATCAACTTGATATATTTATCACGAAAATTAAAGAAAGATTCAAACGCCATGGGACCATGGAGCTTAAAGCTAGGATTCCTTACACGCGGTATGCGAATGCGAATGCGAATGCGGCAAAAAATTGAAAAGCATCTAAGTCAATGGGGGTGATTCCTTACACGCGGTATGCGGCATGCGGCATGCGGCATGCGAATACTGAATCGGTCCATGTACCGATCGGTGCGGCATGCGAATGCGAATGCTGCTGCGTTTGCCATAGAGAACAGTGGTGAGGAAACCTGACACTGTGTGTGGGTGTGGGTGTGGGTGTGGGTGAAAGGACCCATCCCGTAATCACGCCGCACGCCGCATTCCGCATGCCGCATGCCGCATGCCGCATACCGTGTGTAAGGAATCCTAGCTTTAGCTGGGAGGGATGGCTGACTCGGTGAGAGCGCTGGCTGGTTTCCTGTCTGGGAGGTCGTGAGTTTGAATCGTGACTGCCTGAAACCAATGACTTGTATAGAGGGTATTCCCGTGACGTCATCAAAGGGAAGTGCGACCATTGTGGCGATATCAACTAGTAAACAACCTGACAATGCATTGAGTTTGGCGATACGCGCAGTGCAAAACGTTTATTTTATTCAAAATTAATAGAAATGTAACACCCTAACCATATAAATTTAATATAATCTGTTCGTTGAATATGTTTACTATATGTGTTCCAAGCGGTTTGTTTCTCAGTGGTGTAGTTTTAGAGATATTTCACTTTTTCTGAATGAAGATTGCTCACGGCCATTGACAATGCATTGAGTTTGCCAGTACGTGCAGTGCAAAACGTCTATTTTATTCAAAATAATAGAAATACAGACCCCAAACCTTATAAATTTAATATAAGCTGTCTGTTGAATGTGTTTTCTATATGTATTCCAATCAGTATGTTTCTAGGTGGTGTGGTTTTTAGAGATATTTCACTTTTTCTGTATGAAGATTGCTCACTGCCATTGACAATGCATTGAGTTAGTTGGGTTTGATATTGTGGTTGTATCGCCACAACGGCTGCGCTTCCGTTTAGCGTGACATCAGTGCATACCCTCTATAATTGATACCTAGCCTGGTGGTCTGTATTAATAATAATACAATAGGGTAAGAACTGGTTTTGTTCAGTATCAAGATATTCTGACTGAGTTGGATATCGGGACATGGTGTTGTGACATTGGCCTGTGTTTCAAGTGAGGCAGCATGAGTGTGTACTGTCACAAGTCGATAACCGTCCTGATATGATCTTAGATGTTGCTAGGACGTAAACCCAAATAAACAAGCAGCACTAGACCTTTTTACTAACTCGCTGATGGCAGCTGCACTCAAGGTGGTTGTTGTAAGTTGCCAAACAAAGCTCTTCCCTGAAGGAATTCAACCCCATCCCGGACACAAAGAAAAAACCCTCCAAAAAGTCTTTTGTCAGTGCCGAAGCACTGGTCTTCCAGCCATTTTTCAATTCAGGGTTATTTACACAAAAGGTATATAGAATAAGGTATACAATAACTGTTGAATACATAATTTACAGTATCTAACTCAATGAAATTGTGTAACCCAAAAGTTCCATAGCAATATGGTAACAGTAGTGTCATATAACTAGATCAATATTAGTCAGATCAATAGGAGTATTTACATAGTATTTAGAATGTAAGCAGAAATTATCTTCTGTATTCAGTTGGTAAAGTTATAGTAAGTTTGAATGTTCAGTTGCAGTTAGGCAAATGGAATATAAATGTCAGTTTGTTAGAAATATTCTAGTGTAACTCTAGTGTAGTTAGTTATGTGGGTTTATGAATTATGTTGTTGGGGTGGGGTTGTTAATAATACACTGGACCAGTTGTGACCAGTGAAGCAGTGGGACCAATCTCAGTGAATTTAGGTCTTACATTTTACATTTTTATTTGGACTGTCTCTGTCATTGTATATGGTTGACTGAAAATAACAGAGGAACAGCAACAAATAAAAAAGGGGGGGAAGAACTGAGGCTGAGGGTTCGGTGGTCTGCCACTTACGGCATGGTTTGCATGGTAACACCATGGAACATACTTTACGGTAACTGCATAAGGGCCTGCCCAATCCAATATATACTCTTACTGAGTTTTTAAATTCTAGGTAAGAGGACGCTGCCCAGGTTCTGGCTGGTAGGTTGTTCCACATCATGCTGCCTTTGTAAATTGGTGCTTTAATTAGTGGTGGGTGAAATGATCGTAAACCATGAGTATGGTGGGTGAAATGGTGGTAAAGCATGATAATTGTGGCTGAAATAATGGTAAAGCATGAGAATGGTGGGTGAAATGATGGTAACCCATGAGAATGGTGGGTGAAATGATGGTAAAGCATAATAATGGTGGGTGAAATGATGGTAAAGCATGAGAACGGTGGGTGATTTGATGGTAAAGCATGAGAATGGTGGGTGAAATGGTAGTAACCCATGAGAATGGTGGGTGAAATGATGGTAAAGCATGATAATGGTGGGTGAAATGATGGTAAAGCATGAGAACGGTTGGTGATTTGATGGTAAAGCGTGAGAATGGTGGGTGAAATGGTGGTGAAGCATGAGAATGGTTGGTGAAATGGTGGTAAACCGTGAGAATGATGAGTGAAATGATAGTAAACCGGTACAATGACCCTCTGTCGGCGAATCGTGTTGGGCGCGTTACGCACACCAGTGCCACCTGACACCGGCCCTGGTACTAACGGGCTAATAGGGCCTCCCCCCCCACCCCCCCAACACCCACCCTCCTGTACCCCTCATGTAGCAGTCACACTACGACGACAAGGGGGTGACGACAGCCCAGCGATTTGGAATTGGTGAAAACCGAAGACATATGCAAATTCGGGCCAAGTTGGACGACAATCGGACGACAATCGGACGACATCCGGACGACAGCCCGACGACAGACGGGACGACAGCGGGACGACAGTGTCTGTGTGTGTGTGTGACTCTGTGTCTATGTGTGTGTCTCTATGTGTGTGTCTGTGTCTCTGTGTGTGTCTGTGTGTGTGACTCTGTGTCTCTGTGTGTCGCTATGTGTGTGTCTGTGTCTCTGTGTGTCTCTATGTGTGTGTCTGTGTGTGTGTCTGTGTGTGTGTCTCTATGTGTGTCTGTGTGTGTGACTCTGTGTCTCTGTGTGTCTCTATGTGTGTGTATGTGTCTCTGTGTCTCTGTGTGTGTCTCTGTGTGTGTCTCTGTGTGTGTGACTCTGTGTCTCTGTGTTTCTGTGTGTCTGTGTGTGTCTGTGTGTGTCTGTTTGTGTCTATGTGTGTCTGCAACACAGAGACACACACATAGACACAGATACACACATACAGACACAGAGACACACACAGAGACACATAGACACAGAGACACACACACAGACACAGAGACACACACAGAGACACAGACACAGAGACACACACAGAGACACAGAGACACACACAGAGACACACACACAGACACAGAGATACACACACCGATACACACACAGACACACACACAGCAACAGAGACACAAAGACACATAGAGACACACACAGACACACGCAGAGACAAAGAGACACACACAGACACATTGACACAGACACAGACACAGACACAGAGACACACACAGAGACACAGAGACACACACAGAGACACACACACACTGACACAGAGATACACACCGAGACACACTGATACACACAGAGACACACACATCAACAGAGACACAAAGACACAGAGACACACTCAGACACACACAGAGACAAAGAGACACACACAGAGACACATTGACACACACACAGATACACACACAGAGACACCCACAGAGACAGAGACACAACACAGAGACACACACAGAGACACACATACACAGAGACACACACACAGACACATACAGAGACACACACAGACACACACAGAGACACACAGAGACAAAGAGACCCACACAGAGACACACACAGACACAGATACACACACAGACACACACAGAGACACAGAGACACAACACAGAGACACACAGAGACACACCCACAGAGACACAGATACACAGACACAGAGACACATACAGAGACACACACATACAGACACACACATACACAGATACACAGAGACAGAGACACAACACATAGACACACACAGAGACACACACACACATACACACACAGACACACACAGACACACAGACAAAGAGACACACAGAGACACATTGACACACACATACACAGATACACACACAGAGAGACAGAGACACAGCACAGAGACACACACAGAGACACACACAGATACACACACATACACATACAGAGACACACACAGAGACACACACAGACACACATAGAGCCAGACACACACAGACATAGAGACACATACAGAGACACGCACACAGAGACACACACATACACAGATACACAGATACAGAGACACAACTCAGAGACACACACACAGACACACACACAGACACACACACAGACACAGAGACACACACAGACACAGATACACACACAGAGACACACACACAGACACAGAGATACACACACAGAGACACACACAGAGACACACACACAGACACAGAGACACACACAGAGACACAGAGACACACACACAGAGACACACACATAGACACAGAGACACACATACAGCTGCTATGGAGAGAGAAGCGACGACAGCTTAACGACAAAGACGACACCTTAACGGCAAAGACAACACCGTAACGACACCGTAGCAACAGCCGAATGACATCGGCTGTCGTCGGCTGTCGTCGGCTGTCGTCGAAGTTTTTCAACATGTCCAAAACGCCTACGACAAGTGGGCGACAGTCGAGAAACTGGAGGGGTCGCGGAGGAATCGATAGAGCACGGGCCTCGCGCGCGGAAGGTCGGCAGATCGGTTCCCGGTCGAGTAAAACGAATGAGTTTTAAAATTGATTCTTGTCACTCCATAGCCTGGTGGTCGGCATTAATAGGATAGGGCAAGGACTGGTTAGTTCAATTTCAGGATAATGTGACTGAGTGGGATATCGGGTCATTGTGCCAATGGCCTGATTTCCCAGTAGGGCAGCACTATAAAGTAACCATAAATGCACATTGTCACAAGTCGGTACCCATCCTGATATGTCCTTAGATGTTGCCAGTACGTCAGACTCCAACAACCAACCAACTACCCAACCAGTGGAGAGCTGTGTTTGTTGAGTGTACGATGAATCGGAACAGGGGTGTGTGGAGTGGACCAGCATCACGTCGTAATGGGCAATGGGGGAGGGGGGGGGGGGGGTCCTGCTAGCGGCACCTTAAGTTGCACAACTTGGATTTGAGTTTCAAACATATCTTAAGAATAGATTATTTATATTCGGCTGATCGTCATAATTTACCTGACCTTGGTTTTGGGTAATCTTGTTGATGTAGATGGATGCCACTCACCATGGGGTCTTCCTGTCTTTATTCACTCTCCTTTTTATACCTGGTGTGTAGCTTTACCTGTGACTACAGGTAATGATGTTGCGGTCCACAGGTATATTACCCAGACATATCATTCAATAGCCAATGATAAAAATCAATGTGCTCTAGAGGCGTCGTTAAATAACACAAACATTTTGTTGGGGGGGAGCGGGATGTAACTCAGGTGGTAGCGTGTCCACTTGTGAAGCAGTCGGTCATCAGATCGATCCTGCTCAGTGGACACATTTGCAGTTTGGGTTATTTTTCGTTCCAACCAGTCTTCTACAACTGGTTCATCAAAAGGCTGTGGTATGTGCTGTCCTGTCTGTGGGAAAGTGCATATAAAAGACCCCTTGCTGCTTATCAAAATGAGTGGCCTATGTGGTGGCATTGGGTTTCCTCCAAAGAAAGATGTCAGGATGACCATATATTTGACGTCCAATAGCTGCTGATACGATAACAAAAATCACCAAGCTCTAGAGACATCATTAAATAAAACAAACTTAAATTTTTACATTTTAATATGCCAATAAAATTACAGGTAATAAGGACCACAAACACCTATTGAGGATTGATACCAAACTA
>CM059191.1:97338535-97466121 GCA_030323885.1 Branchipolynoe longqiensis
AATTCAGACACAGGACACGAAAGTGGTATAAAGTGGTAGTTTATTGATCTTTTTTCTTATGATGGAATTCTTAGGTTTCGAGTAGTTACAGTTCGGTATAGTTAGTTTTTGTCCCACGTGCGCTCAGCCTTGCGTGCCAGATGGGTGGGTGGGACGGCTAGAAAAGACAGCAAAGCTTCAGTGGCCACGCGGCAGGTTCGGGCGCACTGGTCGGTGTGAGCTGCTCCGGCTCCTCCGGTGGCGAGTCTGTGAAGGATCCGCCAGATAGCGCATCGGTTCGATAGTGTGTCTCGTTGAGTATAGGTGGCGCCACGGTTGTCCATAGAGTTTAAGGTTGAAGGGCTTTCGGTCCCGCGTCCCAAATTACCCATGTTGCCGCCGCAACATGCACAATTCAGACACAGGACACGAAAGTGGTAAAAAGTGGTAGTTTATTGATCTTTTTTCTTATGATGGAATTCTTAGGTTTCGAGTAGTTACAGTTCGGTATAGTTAGTTTTGTCCCACGTGCGCTCAGCCAAAAGTAGTGGAGAGCGCGGTGGGGCATGCGCGGATGGCGTCCCGCGGGACGTAGAGGTGGACGGCGGTCGATGTCCACGTCCCAAAGTTCTGGATGTCGTCCAGTGTCGAGCCGAGGGCGGCGCAGGCTTGCGCGCCGCCTCGACGCAGACTGTGTAGGGTGACTGCGCGGGGGGCCGGGTGGCCCGTGGCCGCCAGTGCGAGCCGCAGGGTGGCGAGAAGGGCGGTAGGGCGAAGGGGCGTGCCCGATGTGGTGATGAGCGCGGGGCCGTTGAGCGGCGACGGGGTACGAGTCGCGTACCCGCACCAGGCGGCGACTGGGCAGTATGGTGACCCGGGTATCGCCGGGACGGCTATGTCGAGGTGATGCCCCACCCTCCAGCGGGTCTTGGTGGAGGACACGTGGACATTCATGCCTGTCGCCGTGATGGAGATGTCCTTGGCGCGTATGGCGTGCCCGCGGGTCGTGGGGTTGGTCGATTGGAGTAGGTTGGACTGTCGTAGTATGGTGAAGTAGGCGAGGAGCAGAGCCGCCGTGAGGACCTTGCCGTTGGGGCCCGCGGTCTGGAAGAACCTGACGACTTTCTTTATGTCGTCAGGAGTGAGGGCTGGGGCTCGGGTCGTCTCGTGTGTGGATGCGCGCTGTATGCCCCTTTTTAGCAGGGCAACGGGGTAGGTGTCGAACGCGGCGGTATTCCCGCCAATCGCCCTTATCCAGGTGCGTGCGCCGCTGAAGTAGTTGAGAGCGGCCCCGGGGGAGGCGAGGTCATCTGCGAGCTGTAGTAAGTATGATAGTATCACGTAGTGTGTGGGGGTCGCCGGGTCGGACCAGTGTTGCCGCATGTAGGTGACGTACCTGGCCGCCTGTCTGTTCTTGTTCCTCCAGGTTCCCGGGGCCAGCCCGGCGGCTATCATGTCGGTCAAGCGTTGGTGGTGTCGCGGCGTGAAACCTGCGGATGAAGGCAAAAATTAGGTGCATTCGCAGGTTATAATCTTGGGGTGAGCACATTGATCAGGTCGACGTGGACTTGTACGAGGATGCGCTGTGCGACCAGGGCCTCAGCCGTGCGTCGAGCTTGGGTGTCGTCGTGCCGCCTGCTGAGGGCGTCGGCCAGTACGAGGTCCTTGCCGGCCTTATGTTGTATCTGGATTTCCGTGCTCAAGTTGGCCGCTATGAGCCAGATCTCCCTCGCGCAGGCGGTTAGGATGGGATCCCGGCTGCATCCCGTCGAAAGGACCTGCTGGGAAGCGGTGTTGTCGGTGTTGACCCGGATGGTGTGTAGGTGGGGGTGCTTGGGGAGGAGAGCCCTGACAGCCGCTACGAGGTTTATGGCCTCTAGCTGGGCTATTGTCATGTCCTTCTCCCGGACCTCGTCGGGGTAGCGCTCTGCGTAGAAGTGGGTAGGTGAATGCGCGCCCGCCCCGGTTAGTGAAGAGTCACACTCGATGGTCCAGCCGATCCTGGGTGCCGACTGCAGGAGGACGTACCCGTTAAATGACTCGGCAAACCTGTCGAACCAACGGATGTCGTCGACGAGGTTCTCCGGTATGGTGTGCTTCCCGTGCAGCGGGGCATTCCTGAGGGCGGCAAGTATTCTGGACATGAATCGGCGGGCCGGGCGTATGCACTTCGCCACGTGTTGGAGCCTGCCGACAAGCCTCTGTATGTCGCGTCGTGAGGCCTTCCTCCCGACGACCCAGAGGCCGCACTCTGTGAGGACGTCGGCCAGCCTGTCGCGGGGGATCTCGAGCCTCATGGTGGCCGACGAGATCTCGAAGCCCAGCCAGTGTATCTTCTTCGCCGGGGGGACGCACTTGGAGGGGGCAAGGTCCAAGCCGAGGTCACGGGCGAGTCGCAGGAAGTCGGTGTACGCCTCCTCGGCCTTCTGGTGGGTGGCGGCCGCGCCCATAAAGTCATCGAGGTAGCACAACGCGAAGTGCCCTCTCTTCCGCATGAGGTACACCACCGCGTTTGTGGTTCTGGCGCAGGCCATCGAGGACGTTCTGCACCCGAACGGTGGCGCGGCGTCGATGTAGTACCGACCCCCGTATGTGATCCCGAGTAGCGGGGTCGAAAGCGGACAGGTGCGTAGTTGGCGGTATGCTCTTGCGAGGTCGGCGCTCCAGATGTACGAGCCGGTGCCGAGTCGGGCAACCTCGTCGGCCAGGTCGATCATGCTAGGTAAGGTGTAGGTTGCGGGGACACCCTGGTATTGCGCTCGGCGTATCCCCGCATTCACGCTCGCCTTTCCTGGGTATGAGAGGTCGACGATGACGCGCCGGTCGGAGGAGACCCTCTTCGGCCGCGTCATCATCGGGCTGATCTGAGTCCAGGGTTTGAATGGGGGTTGTTCGAAGGGGCCCAGCAGTGCCCCGAGTTCCACCTCCTTGAACACGAACTTCTGGATGTGAACGTCGTGAGCGGGGTCCTCCGAGTGGTTCGCGGTGGCCGGCACAGGCGGGAGGGCGCCCGTGTAGTCGGCCGGCCAACCAAACTCAAGAAATTTGACCACCTGTTTGTCGTGATAGTCACGTAGCATGTGCCTCCAAGCCGGTATATTCAAGGCAGATGGGACCGGTATTCTTGCGCCCATGTAGTTGGGGAGGGCGCATTGTCGTACCCGGTCGTATAACTTCATGTATGTCACGTTGTTCTTCCAGAGTCTGGGTATCGTGCGGGGCCATATGGAGTGTAGTGTCGTCCTATACTCGGTGGGGGTGAGCGGTGGGTTGTAGGGCGAGGCGGCCGCCGCACCGTAGTCGTCAAGAACGGGGCCTGTGTGTTGGCGGAGATGTGCGTCCGCTGCGGGGATGTGGTCGTTGGCGGTGTTGTGACGCGACCCGTCGGTGCTGGCGGGGCGGGGTTGGGCGTGGGCCGTGTGGCGGTGGGGGTGCCTTGTAGGGTAGCGTGAGTGTGGCGTGGTTGGTTGGGTGTCGGTGTGGCGGGGGAGGGGTGAGGGGGGGGGGTGGTGGGGGCGGGCCGCTACATGTGTCAGGGGTGTGTGTTATGGTGGGCGTGGCCTGGGTGTTGTTGTTGTGGCGGGGTGAACTGTCATGGCCGCCATCAGTGCTGCCACCTGCCAACAGTGCAGAGCGGCAAGATGGCGGCCGGCCGCCTGTGCGTGGGACGTGGGTGGCACCACCTTGTGTGTGGTGGGCGCATGCGGCGCCGGGGCTGGCTTCGTTATGTAGGTCACGTACAACAACAATGGCTTCACGGTAAGGGTGGGGGGCGGGCTGTGTAGGGGGGGGGGGTGTGGTTGGCGGCGTGCTGACGGCGGGCGAGAGGCCGCCAGGCCGGCTGGTCACGGCAGTGCATGCGATCCGCTCGCCGTCGAGCGTGCCGTCAACTGGTGGGGTGGCGGTGTCCGTTCCATAAACCGAGTCGTATCGGCGGCCGCTTAGCGAAAATCTGCTTTTTGGTCGGATTTCTCTCCACCGTTCTTCCTCTCGTTAAAGCGACGCTTGTTCTGGCAGTCTTTCTCAGGGTGTGGGTTCGCCTTTGCGTACTTAGATGCACACCAGGCGCACAGGTGGCATTTACGGTCGGGGTGCATTCCGTGCGAGGTTGTGATACCGCATTCATTGCCCCAGTTCCATTTAGCTATAGACTGGGCGTACATAGTCAGTTCTGTCATTACGTGGGGCAGCGCTCTCCGCTTTCCTCGTCGGTGTTTCGTCTACGGTCGTACGGCCGGATTTGTTGCCGTCCAGTCTGGTGCCTTCGACGCAGGCATCGCGCTGGATATCCTTAATTGCGTATTGGTCAGCCCACCCGTGCTACAAGCGTCCGTCGCTTATCATGATGAATACGTTCTCAGACCAGCGTCTGCACGTTTGCCAGTCGTACAACGTGGCCATTGTGGCGAGTTGTTGCATGTGATGCAGTAGCG
The DNA here is from genome assembly GCA_030323885.1 of Branchipolynoe longqiensis. Taxonomy (NCBI): domain Eukaryota; kingdom Metazoa; phylum Annelida; class Polychaeta; order Phyllodocida; family Polynoidae; genus Branchipolynoe; species Branchipolynoe longqiensis. The sequence goes on from CM059191.1 coordinate 97,342,948, forward strand.
GCTCGGCCCAGCTCGTCGGCATGGCTTTGTCGTGTATCATACGGCACAGCGCGGCAAAGTATTCCGCCCATGTCGCCTGATCAAGACCAACTTTAGTGCTACGGTGGCCCCGAATGACATATCTATGCGGTGCAATGATGCTATTACCTCTTTTGTCGCCGAGGGCCGTGCCGGCCGCGGCGAGCAACTCGTTAACCACATCTGCGCGATCCGTTTCCTCGTGGTCAGTGTTCGAGATTAGCTCACAGAAGGGTGTGCGGGATGTGACACGGTCGCGTGCCAGGGCAGCGGGGGTGCGGAAAGGGTTGTCAAAAGGAACGAACTCACGGTTTTTGTGTCCGTCCACCTGCGAGGCGTAGTAGTACTGATCAGGGCGCGTCGTATTGGCGCCAGTGTCACGTTGGCGGTCAATGCTACGGCTGCGGTGCCGCGGGGGGCCACGCCGCCCATGCCAGTGCGGTGCTCCTTGCTCCGGCTCCGGCGAGGCGAGCGTGCCCGTGTGGGGGAGCGGCCATCTTGGTTCCCGCGTGGTGAGCCGGTTCGGCGGCGTTTCTCTGCCGTGCGCTCAAACTCGTCCATCCGTTCGGTCATACTGCGTGCTATACGGTCCAGCCTCTCGTCCATTTTTGATTGGAAGCCATTGAGTGCAGTGATCAAGGCGCCGCTACCGTGCTCAGAGCTACGACGGCTAGTGCTGTGTGTCGGTGTGTCGGCAGTGGTGGTGCTCTCGCGTCGCTCCTCGGTGCGACTTGAACGAGTGCGTGTTTTCTTTGTCACATCCTCGTGTGAGACGACGGATTTCGGCCCACCACGAGGTTTCCGTGCGGGCATGGGTTCGACTGCGGTTGGGGAGTCGGGAGTTGGATCCCTGGTGCGCTTAGTGCGGGTGGCAGGCATGATGAATGCCTAGAAAATACAGCAAAGCTTCAGTGGCCACGCGGCAGGTTCGGGCGCACTGGTCGGTGTGAGCTGCTACGGCTCCTGCGGTGGCGAGTCTGTGAAGGATCCGCCAGGTAGCGCATCGGTTCGATAGTGTGTCTCGTTGAGTATAGGTGGCGCCACGGTTGTCCATAGAGTTTAAGGTTGCACAACTTGGATGTGAGTTTCAAACATATCTTAAAAATAGATTATTTATATTCGGCTGATCGTCATAATTTACCTGACCTTGGTTTTGGGTAATCTTGTTGATGTAGATGGATGCCACTCACCATGGTGTCTTCCTGTCTTTATTAACTCTCCTTTTTATACCTGGTGTGTAGCTTTACCTGTGACTACAGGTAATGATGTTGCAGTCCACAGGTATATTACCAAGACATATCATTCAATAGCCAATGATAAAAATCAATGTGCTCTAGAGGCGTCGTTAAATAACACAAACATTTTGTTGGGGGGGGAGCGGGATGTAACTCAGGTGGTAGCGTGTCCACTTGTGAAGCGGTCAGTCATCAGATCGATCCTGGTCAGTGGACACATTTGCAGTTTGGGCTATTTTTCGTTCCATCCAGTCATCTACAACTGGTTCATCAAAAGGCTGTGATATCCTGTGCTGTCCTGTCTGTGGGAAAGTGCATATAAAAGACCCCTTGCTGCTTTACGGAATGAGTAGCCTATGAGGCGGCAGTGGGTTTCCTCCAAAAGAAATATATCAGAATGAGCATATGTTTGACATCCAATAGCCGCTGATACGATAAAAAAAATCAACGTGCTCTAGAGGCATCATTAAATAAAACAAACATTAATTTTTGTCTAGGCATAGTACATTTTAATATGCCGATAAAATTACAGGTAATAAGGACACCAAACACCTATCGAGGATTGATACCAAACTAGACTTAGCTATTATGTAGCTTTGTCTAATTGAACAACGTGAACACGGATAAATGGTATATATTTGGACTTTTTAATGAACAAAAATGGCAATCGTACATGCTTGAGTATAATGAGAGAAGGCCCTGAGATGCTTTAACCCTATAGTTCTAGTCTCTTATTGTGGGGTAGCGGGATGGCAGAGTAAAAGGTCTGTCGCCGTCCGCCGCCAAGTCGTAGTGGCAGAGTTCCAGGTTTTGCTCGCTTTATATAGCAGCTTGGCCGGCCCGAAACGTCACGACTACGTCAAGTTTTCGTAACTTTGTAATAGATTTCGGCTGCTGACGTTGTATCTAATTTACATATGCACATCCGCCAGCTCTGTGTGGTTACTCGGCGTAGTTGACAAAAGACCCGCTAGGCATGGTAGACGTCAATCTATATATTTAATGTTAAGGTTCAAGTACAGGTGGTGCCAGCGCCCGTTGAATAGATATCCGACTCCGCCTTGTTCAATTACCCATGTTGCGACCAACATCGACAATTTGATATCAATCCGCGGAGTGTGCATCCTGTAATCCTGGGGGTTAGAATCTGGTGATTTCACTTCACGTATCTCCAAAGTTAGCCATTTATTATAAAGGTTACTTCAAACCAAAGTAAGGCACCTAATAACACAATCAATCTAATAAAATATAACAGGAACTCAAAACCATCACATAGGCAAGTTTAATGGTACCCGTGAAGAAGGCATGATGTGTACATATATACGGACCACTTAGGGTGTTTACACATTATATTCCAGTGCACACAGAAAACACTAAAGGAGTCTTTAATGGGGTGGGCGACTGGTGGCGTTATGTGATGTTTGAAGACAGGACATACCCGAGTAGGGGGCGGGGCTTGGTATGTGTGTGTGTGTGTGTGGCGAGGGGTTGGTGTGTGTGTACTGTGCGAGTACTGTGTGTGTACTGCGTGTGTCAGGGGGCGGGCACCACCCTCAGCCTGAATTGTATGTCTGCAGTCCTAATTCATAAAAGTGTGAAGACAGTTTTTTGTTAATCTTGTTAATATTGTTTTATATATTTTTTGGTATATGATTTGTTGTTTGTCTTTTGTTTGTCTGTTTTCGTTTGTCTGTTTTTCGTTTGTCTGTTTTGGTTATTCTGTTTTTTTGTCTTTTTTTTGGTATTTGTTTGTTTGTCTTTTTTGTTTGTATTTTGTATGTTTATCTTTGTTGTTTGTCTTTTTTGTTTGTATTTGTTTGTCTTTTTATTTGTATTTGTTTGTCTTTTTTGTTTGTATTTGTTTGTCTTTTTCTGTTTGTATTTTCTTTGTTTATCTTTGTTGTTTGTCTTTTTGTTTGTTTTCTTTTGTCTCTTATTTTGTTTGCCTATTTTGTTTGTATGTTTTTGTTTGTCTGTTTTTGTTCGTCTTATTTTGTCCCCTTTTCGTTTGCCTGTTTTTGATTGTCTTCTTTTGCTTGTCTGTTTTTGTTGTAATTTTTTGTTTATCTGTTTTTTCCTTGTCAGTTTGTGTTTGACTTTTTCCGCATTTTCTTCCGTTTGTCTTTTTTATTTGTCTTTTTCTTTGAATTCTTTTATTTTTTCTGTTGGTGCTTGTCTTTCTTTGGCCTTATAAATTAATTTATTTTAAAGAGAGTGAGACATATATACCCTGCGTTCCATTTGAAAGCATACAATGTGACCAGGACGTGACTGGGGTTAAAAGGAGGCTGTGGGCCCGGCCTGGGCAGAGGTCTCCGATGAGTCAGATTGAAGGGGAATGTTGAGTTAATAGAGTTAACATGTTCTTTCCTGCTAGTCAGGTTATGGGACCACCTGTCACAGATGGATGTCAAAGCGAAGTGGTTCATGTCTGGTTTGAGGTTAGTTTGTGTCTGGCGCGTGTCCTGTTTGAGTCTAGGTTGAGTCTAGGTTGAGTCTAGGTTGAGTCTAGGTTGAATCTGGGTTGAGTCTATGATGAGTCTAAGTGGGGTCTAGGTTGAGTCTAGGTTGAGTCTAAGATGAGTCTAGGTGGAGTGTAGCTTGAGTGTGGCTTGAGTGTAGCTTGAGTGTAGCTTGAGCGTAGCTTGAGTGTATCTTGAGTGTAGCTTGAGTGTAGCTTGAGCATAGCTTGAGTGTAGCTTGAGTGTAGCTTGAGCGTAGCTTGAGTGTAGCTTGAGTGTAGGTTGAGTGTAGCTTGAGTGTAGCTTGAGTGTAGCTTGAGTAGCTTGAGTGTAGGTTGAGTGTAGGTTGAGTGTAGCTTGAGTGTAGCTTGAGTGTAGCTTGAGTGTAGCTTGAGTGTAGCTTGAGTGTAGCTTGAGTGTAGCTTGAGTGTAGCTTGAGTGTATCTTGAGTGCAGCTTGAGTGTATCTTGAGTGTATCTTGAGTGTAGCCTGAGTATAGCTTGAGTGTAGCTTGAGACTGATGTGTGTCTGATGTGTGGGTGGTGTGAGTGAGAGTCGTGTGAGTTTGGTGTGAGTTTGGGGTGAGAGTGTTGTGAGTTTGGTGTGAGTTTGGTGTGAGTTTGGTGTGAGTTTGGTGTGAGTTTGGTGTGAGTTTGGTGTGAGTGTGGTGTGAGTGTGGTGTGAGTTTGGTGTGAGTGTTGTGTGAGTTTGTATATGAGTGTGGTGTGAGTGTGGTGTGGGTGTGGTATGAGTGTGGTATGAGTTTGGTGTGAGTTTGGTGTGAGTGTGGTGTGAGTGTGGTGTGAGTGTGGTGTGAATTTGTTGTGAGTGTGATGTGAATGTGGTGTGAGTTTGGTGTGAGTGGGGTGTGAGTTTGGTGTTTGTGTGGTGTGAGCTTGCTGTGAATGGGGTGTGGGTTTGGTGTGAGTGTGGTGTGAGAATAGTTTAATTAGCTAGTACCGAGCCGTTTTCAGTTTTATTTATGTTCTATAGCACGCCACCCTCTATCTCTCCATGGATATGACCTTTGCTGCTGACACAGCATTGCAAAACTACCAATCAATAAATCATTCATCATCATCAATCCCTTAACCACAGTGATCATTGTGCCACCACGGATGACTTTGCAACCAGTTTTCTCCATTTTCCCCTGTTCTCCACTGCCCTCTGGGACTTGCCGAACTCCAGACCTGTCCATTCCCTGATGTTGTCTTCCCACCTCTTCCATTGTCCGCCTTGTCTTCTTCCACTTTTCACCGTTCCTTGTAAGAATCAATCATCATGTTGATAGTGTAGTGGTCTGCACTGACCTCTCAGGCAAGTAACCACATAGACAGGTAGGCGTGGGGAGTGTGTTGATATCAGGGAGCCTAGGTGGTGTAATGGTTAGCACACTGGCCCGGAATGCAAAGAGATGTGGGTTCGAGTCCCGCTCTAGGTGCAATATTTCCCATTTTCATCGCCCCCACGACAATATCAATCCACATAAGGTAAGTCATATAACATCAGCAACATATTAGGATGGGAGAAACAGCAAATTGTAGGGTGGGTGGAGGGAAAAAAGTATGTGTCGCTGGCTCACCAAGAAGTGATAAGCAAACGGCGAGCCGGGGACAATGCAAAAGAGATGTGAAAGCCACACTGTTACCAAATTCTGTACATGTACATAGATTACATATATTCTCTGTAAACATGCCGTACACAGTTTATCTGTAATCGGGCACATATTTAAACATATTATCTATATCCGCTTTGTCAGCCATCTGGGACCAGTGTACATGTTCCTCTGCAGCTGCCCAATAGACCCCAACCCGCCAGTTAAGCTAGTGACATCTATGGGCAGAATCTGGAACCACTCTATTCCGAGTGCCTGTCATTTCACATGCTATATCTCCGTAAAGAATGCATATACAAATTAAAAAATGCATGATTATATTCAGATATTCCTATCGCAACAGTCATCAAGCTCTTATCCTTGTAATACATATATTTAAAAAAAGATAACTATATTGTATTTTTCCTCCTAGAATTTCACAGCCGCTCTCTTCACGTGTATTACACACCACCAGTTAAGCTAGTGACATCTATCGGCAGAATCTGGAACCACTCTATTCGGGTACTTTCCAGCTTAACTGGCGTGTATTGGGTGGACGGAGAGTGGACCAATCTATCCACCTGAAGTAAAGGTCAAGGGGCAGCTGGGCAGAGTGGCGGCAGAATGTGTTGTTCCCGTCGAATCAAACACAATGCGAACCTTGCGGCTGAAGTGTGCATTAATGGTAGACACATGAGATGTGTGTGTAGTTTATGATGCGTGGTCAGGATTATGGGGGAGGGTGTGAACAGTGTGAAAGTACAATGTCTGAACACTTTGACTTCTGGATACTGAATGAATTTATTCCCCTCCAGGGTTCAAACCATAGCCGGCCAAACTTTTCCATGACATCATCTCATTTGCATATATTACAGACGTGTCTAGATGTCTAGACGTCGAGACGTCTAGATGTCTAGACGTCTATTACGCATATATCACAAACGGTGCTGGAATGAGAGCGAATGGTGTGATGATGGTTAAAGGGGCAGTGACACAGTTTGGGGGTTGGGGGTGTGATGTGTCGAGCGAGGTGGAAGGCCTGACAGGTAGATGACTGGAGGAGTGTCAGTTAGGAGGTGCTGTGTCAGATTGATATGAACTTATACTCGTATAAATACTTATACAGCACATATAATATTTTGCAAATAACTATATTTTCACATAGCCAGAGGAGCAATACCCTGGAGCTGACAAAAGACTTTATTCAATGAATAATTCATATTTATATGCAACAGAAAAGAAATGGGAAAAAAGAAAGGAAATATACCCTCCATTCACACTGCAATAGGACCCCGCCCCTTCTGTGGGTGGGTGGATGGCTGCGTAAGTCTTTGGGTGTGGAGAGGGGGTAAAGGGGGCGAAAGGTGAGGGATGAGGGAGTGAGGAGCGAGGAGGGGAGGGGAGAAGGGGGAAGTGGGTAGGAGGAGGGTTGGGGGGGGGATGGTGAGGGGGGGGGGGGGGGGGGTGAGGCGAGAGATGAAGGAGGGAGAAGGGGGAGGTGGGAGAGGGGACGGGAGAAGAGGGAGGGTGGGAGAAGGGAGGAGGGTGGAGGGCGAGGCGAGAGGGGGATGAGGGAGGGAGGAGGGGGAGGTGGGAGAGGGGAAGCGGAAGGGAGGAGTGAGGACGGGGAGGGAGGGGGAGCGAGGGGGGCGAGGGGGAGGGATGGGGAGGGAGGGGGAAGGAGGAGGTGTGAGAGTGGAGGCGGGAGGTGGGAGGTGGGAGGGGAGAGGGAGGTTCATGGATCCTTTTGTGAACGTTCATTTGAAGGGACGTGTTGGAGAACAGAACAAACCTGTCAGTGGTAGTGGTTTGACATGTGACCACGCACACAGAACTGGTCAATATTACTCACCGAAGGAAAGTAAAGTTGTACAGTTCGATGCTTTTGACTTTCCGCCATATTTCCATCGGTAAATATATCAGCTTTATTGTTAAAACCTACCTTGTTTCAATTTGCCCTCTGAGACCCGGAAGACCAGTGCTCCGGCGCTGACAAATGCCATATTCAGATGAATAAATACTTGCCCCCCCCCCAAAAAAAAGCAACTGTTACTATGAGTATGGCAGTAATGGCTAACTTTCGAGATATTTGAAATGAAATCCAAAATAATTTTCAGTGCGCACATCAAAATGCCTGACACCATAGGCTTCAGCAGTAACAGGTTCCATTAAATTATTCTTTTATTTAAATGCTATTATATAACCATGATATCGTCTTCAATCACATTAACCAGGCACTGATCCAAACAACCATGTTCTCTGAACAGTGGTATGGCATTATTAAATATCAACTACACGACCGTGTTAATTTTGTATTACACGATGACACCCTTGTACCGTTGCTATTATTTTGATAGAACCCCCCCCCCCCCACCCACCCCTAGCACAAAGACCTTAACAAACTATTAAAAAACCTCACGTTTTGGAAGACTTGGCTGATGAAAATAGGAAATATTGCGCCTAGAGCGGGACTCGAACCCACATCTCTTTGCATTCCGGGCCAGTGTGCTAACCTTTACACCACCTAGGCTCCCTGTCTATGCGGCTCCTTGGCTGAAAGGTCAGTGCAGACCACTACATTAGTAGTAGTAAGTGATAGCTGATAAATTTAAAACAAACACAAACTTGCTTAAAAACAACGGTCATACAAATCGAGACACATGACATGTGCTTTGGTTTTGATCTATTACAGTATTAGCAGACGACAAAGTTGAATCGATACATCATTGTTATAGACAGTTGACCTAATTCCATCAGCCCTCCCGTGCGGGACATCGGGACTTCGATTCCCAGTCGAGTCAAACCAATGACTTACAAAATTGATACTTGTCGCTTCCTAGCCAGGTGCTTGGCATTATTAGGGTAGGGCAAGGACTGGTTGGCTCAATGTCAGGATAATATGACTGAGTAGGATATCAGGTCATGGTGCTGGTGGCTTGGTCTCCCAGTGGAGAAGCACTATAAAGTTGCCATGAGTGTGCACTGCCACAAGTCGGTGCCTGTCCTGATATGACCTTAAATGTTGCCAGGACATGAAACTCCAACAACCCACCAGCCATTCTGGGTTAGCCTCCTAGCCATTAGGCTATCCAGGCTGCTTGATGTAATCATCCTATCCACGCCTACCTCTGTATGTGGCATCCACCTAGCAGTGCACCTTATGACACATTCATCGCAGGACTTGGTCCACCGAACAAACATGATTCCCTACAGCAGTAGGAATATGGAATTGTCTAAAGTTTAAATTGGAGTGATGTCAAATGACACGAAGCTGAAGGCTTAGGCCCGTGTAAAATCACTTTACCCACCCATGATTTTTTAATTTAATTTTTTTTTTGATTGAGTCTGTATTTATAGTATACTGTCTATAGCATAGGCTTCCAGTGACATGGTTTTCTGTTCAGGGTTTGCTCCCTTAGCCTTCGGTTCTGTCAAGAACCTGTACCACAAAGCAGTGGTTTACAACTCTGCATGGCAGGGGCATCAAACTCCCTGAGGTATTGCTATACCTGCATATAAGCCTGGGTATTCCGGCTTCTTTTCAATGCTGGCCAGTTGTAGTGTTGGTGTTATAAGGTATTTGATTGCCTGCATTTCAATAACAGATAGATAGTTGGTTGGTATGGTTAGTAGCCTATGTTCATTTTTTGGGATTTTGTTGGCATATATGTATTTTTCTACCCTTACTACTAGACTAGCCTACTCCTATTTACAAGGTTATATCTTGGGTTAGTGATTTATGTTAGTGTTTTGGGGTTTTCTTGGGAAGAGTTTTCCACTTTTGTTCTACTTAATTCTATACTAGCCTACTCTATTTACATGTTATGGGCTTGTACATAGTAGGTGGTTGGGTTATGTTTGTTTGGATTTGATTTGATTATGTTGTTGGTGTACATGTTATCTGGCTTTTATATTTCCGGGTTTCCCGTCATGGGCTGTCCAGCTGATGACTACGAATATAACACAGATCATTCCTATAAAGTCTCAATGAGTGCGTACTGTGACCAGTCGGTAGCCGTCCTGATTTGACCTTAGATGTTGCTAGGGTATAAACGCCAACAAATAAAATATAGCATTGAATGGGTTGTTTTCATGTGACATCGCAATGCACTATGGGTGCGGGCACCATTTTTATATCCAAGCTTTGATGAGTTAGCATTCCGGATATAACCGGACGCCATAGCCGAATTGGTAGAGCGCAGTCTTCCTGTGCGAAAGGGTGGGAGTCCGAATCCCGACCGAGTCAAAATAATGCCTTATAAATTTGATACTTGTCACTACCTAGCCTGGCGCTCGGCATTAATCGGACATGACAAGGGCTGGTTAGCACAGTGTCAGGATAATATGACTGTGTGGGATATCAGGTCATGCTGCTGGTGGTCTGGTCTTCCAGTTGGGCAGCACTATGAAGTCACCACTCACAAGTCAGTACCCGTCCTGATATTACTGTAGATGTTGCTAGAACGTAAAACAACACACACATTCCAGCTATTGGTTTACTTTAGTTCACTAGTGTTTTTCTGAACATGACAGTGCCAACCCAAATGTAGAGAATTGTTATTTGAAATTCACTGGCATGTTCATTTAATAAGAGATTTACTTTTCAGATTTTGCCAACCGCAAAGAGAACGCATTAAGGCTTACAAATTGCCTGTCTCAGCGACACAATTGGCCACTCACAGCATTGGCAGAGGTTTGTGTAGACAAAAGATTCGCCTCTATCCAGAGCAGAGGTGAATGACAATCTTCCTTAAATCAAAGCAAATCAAAAACTGCTTCAGTAGGAATTAACTGTGGAGCTGGTGGTTTCAGTGCGCAGTGTTTATCTATATTGGCTTAAAGTTGAGAATCTAAGAGAGAATGCAACAAAACAGGATGGCGGCCACAGAAAGCTCTCGGTTCGAATTTTAAAATCTATTAATCTACGTAATAGATTATTCACCCCAAATGTATCGGACTATGATAGATAAACATTTGTTCTATATATTTAGCACTTTAGATTGGAAATTCCCACGGTTATGTCCACTTTTTCTAATGGCTTATTTAGCATCGTTGTCCTGGAGATAGTGTAACTGGGTGTGGTGGCCGAATCAGTAGAGAGCATGGGCCTCGCGTGTGGGAGATCTGGGAGTTTGGTTCCCAGTCGAGTCAAACCAATGACTTATCAAATTGAAACTTGCGCTCGGCATTAATAGGATAGGGCAAGCACTGGTTAGCTAAGTGTCAGGATATTGTAACTGAGTGGGATATTGGGTCATGGTGCCTACAGCTTTATTTCCAAGTGAGGCAACACTATTAAGTCACCATGAGTGAACACTGTCACAAGTTGGTACCCATCCTGATATGACCTTAGATGTTGCCAGGACGTAAAACTCCAACAAGCAACCAACCAACCTGGAGAGAGTGTTGTGGGAGTAACCATGGTGTGCGAGGTACACCACCCCTTTTTATTTCTTACAAAGCTTATTTAGTATCCACTTGATTTATTTACTAATATATCTGTAAAGTTTCACGCACCTCCATCAATCCGTACATGTCTCTTTTATGATCCACAAAAGTGACAAGTCATGACAAGCAGCAGTAACTGTTGCACTGGATAGTTCTTAAAGGGATGTCTCTGTTTATCCCTTTGCAATTACAGAAAGATACAAAATAAATATCTCTCTTGTTAAATTATCATGCTGGTGCTTTTCAAATAATATTTCTTTATTTCAGTCATAGACGACTGGTCTTCCTCATTCCACTGCTGGTCGATAGAAAGCCTGAGTCTACACTTTTACCGACCCAATGGATTTTTAACCTCCCACACCACATAGACATGGTATGAGAGCAACCGGCCTTTGATGACGCTGTAAGTTATACACAGCGGTGGAAATCCAAATTGGCAGAGCTGGGGGCACGGGGAATCGAACTGCCGACCCTCAGATTAGGAGTCTGACATAGAAAAAAGTCAGACACTCTAAGCACTCCGCCACAGAGAACACCAGAGATTGCCAATGTTGCGAGTGTTATATGTCGAAAATGGCGTGTGAACAAAGTAAATAAATAGCGATAATGTTTGTCTCATTTGTGCGTATTGTTCAATGCGTGGCAGCTATTTTCTGCACAGAAGCTGTGATCGATTTTGCTACCCATGAACATTTCCTGCACATGCCAGTAGCGACACACTCTAGACACACTGGACGCGGCGGCCGAATCGGTGGAGTACAGTCTTCCTGTGCGGAAGGTAGGAAGTTTGAATCCCAGTCGAGTCAAACCAGTGACTTGCAAAATTGATACTTGTCGCTTCCTGGTCTGGTGTTTGGCATTACTAGGATAGGGCAATAACTGGTTAGCTCAGAGTCAGGATAATGTGACTGAATGTATTAATGTATATGGTTTCATGAATTCATCACTGAAAATGTAGCGAGATATAGTAAATAATTGTTTTAACAATATAATATTTAACACATTAAATTGCATATTAATGTGGTTGTTTCGATAATCCAGCCTTCAGACCCCTTTTTTATAGGGTTGTCTAGCAACCCCCCTCCCCGTCTTGATATGACCTTAGATGTTACTAGGACATAAAACAACTACAAACAAACAAAACAATCTCGGACTAGTAGCAGCCTTGCCACGGAGACAGTGGCAACCACAAACCCTTGATAACCCTTTGTGGTTGCAAATACATACCGTATATGTATGTCCCAATAGAAGCGCACTAGGCGAGTGCAGACACATGGATGCGCGTCTATTCAAAGTTAAGGAATTTCATGGATTTGTTTTTGTCATGCCTCTGAAATAAAGTGGGATTGTCTTATTTTATGTGCATTCAGTCTGAATCTGATCGTAAATTTTGATTTGTTTTTGTCGTGCATCTGAAATAAAGTGGGATTGTCTTATTTTATGTGCGTTCAGTCTGAATATGATTGGAAATTTGTGTGTGCTTTCAATCTTGAAATGCTTCTATTGGGAAGCATGCTTCTATTGGGACAGATACGGTATATAAAAAAGATATCTCATTATATAAACATGCTTGTAAATTTCAAATAGCACTTCTTTATATTCATATGGCTCGTGTTGCTCATTCAGAAAACAGACTGTGAACAAAAAAGAAGACAAACAGCAATAGTACATTTATGCAAGCAGAGTTACGGTGGCAGTACATACTACTACAATCCTATTAAATACAATTTCAGTGACCAATTTCACAAATTAGGATTGGTGTATTATTATTATTATTAAATGTTTTTAAAGATTGGTGAATTGATAGCAAAAAGGGCCACATAATTCTCCAGGTATGTTGGCAATGAGTACTTGAAGGCTGAAGTATAGCAAGTGCTGAAAGCTCTGAACTAGTGACCTCATGTGTGACCCCTCCCCCCCCCCCCCGCCTCCCCTCACTCACCTGCCCACTTGTGAAGGGATGCAAATAGAGATGTATTTTCCTCATACTGTTGATACGAAGCACTGATCTTTGAGCGTTCCATATATGTGCTGTGTGCTTAAAGTTGCATAGACCGATGGCTTTCGAATTTTCCCCTCATTTTTGAGATAAATGTGTCAGGTTGACAATTATAACCTAATATGCATTATTCCGGAGTCACTTTGATTAAAAGACGCTTAATTTTGGAGCAATTTGAGCTGAAAGAAACTACAATAATTTCGGCAAACTTGCCAAAAGTCCAGTTGTTGTGGTCCAGATTCACATCTCACGATGGTCATGTAATGAGCGATGACCTTATGTCCTGGAACCTGATCATATACGGTACTGGAATGAGGGCCAGACTAATGAGGTCACGAGATTGACCTAATTGGTCAGTGCCCTCTCTGCCTAATGGCTGTCTCAAAGTAGGTATCCAAAGGGATGGGGTAATAAATTCACTGATTATTCTGTATATGCTGCCCCAAAGCATTAGTTAATGCACCAGTACCTAAGTTGCAGGTATAGCAATACCTCAGGGAGTTTGACGCCCCTTCCTTGCAGAGTTCTAAACCACTGCCTTGTGGTACAGGTCCTTGACAGAACCGAAGGCTAAGGGAGCAAACCCTAAACAGAAAACCATGTCACTGTGGCAGCATTAAGGGCGGTTGATGTATGGAACTCCCAACATCTCCCGACCAGCCACTGCAGGGACAAATAGTTTTGCGCCTGTCTTGACATGTTCTTGCCGGTGTGAAACCTCTATTTGCTCCCCGAGAGAGTGCCGCTGGTAACTTGCAAAAGCCAGCAGCACTTCAACACTTTTGCAGGCAGCTTTCATGAAATGTAGACCGACTCATGGATGCAACTCTCACAGCAGAGAGCCAAATGGAGAGCGGCAGTCAAGTAATGAAAGCAGTCTTTGTCGCATCGCGACCGACAGCATGATGATGAAGATGATGACCTAAGTTGGATATATAGAATCAAATATAAGTAATTGTTTTGAAAAAAATATGTTTCATCGGACCATGCAACTTTAAATGTCACCGTGCATAGATAGTCAGACAGTAAACATACTGCCATGTATGCAACATGCATGAGAATGCACACATATATGTCATATGTGATGTATAATGAAATTATGTGAGGATAAAAGCGCTGAATGGAATTATCTATTTTATTGTAACGCTTAATCTATATTGCTTCCCTTGCTTGACGGTTACGCCGCCACCGGTTCCCATTGTTACTACCGGGCGCACCAAACCGCCACTCGCACTGTAAGATTTCTCTTTTTAAAGGATGGGGTCGTTATCCGATAGCAAGAGAATATGAAGAGTTCATGAATTCGCAAAACCATGTAAGCGCCAATCCAAAAATGGAGAGAAACATTGGAATCAAACCTACCAAAACGATTATATTTTTATATTCCTACTGTTTTGATTATTGCTTCATAACCATGTTTTCATAGGAAAAGTGGAATTACTGAGTTTTAATCATATTTTCAGGTAGAAATCTTGTATTTAACCTCAATCTTTGGATTGGCATTTACGTGGTTTTGCGTCTGAACTCTTCATATACGATCTTTTCACTATTATTTGTCTTGTGTCTTTGTTTGTACTATAGCAACACCTTTATACTTACATGCATGAACAAGAAATCCTATGTCCTATTCCACATAGAAAGTAAATGGCCTACACCTTATTTTTGTACGCATTCCAATTGACCTTCCTGAAGTTTGCCAATTTGTTCTTGTTACTGAACTAGAAGATTCTTCCTGTCCGCTGCCGATGCCGGCAAAGTTAGTAATACTAGCTGAGTTCCGGACCTCTGATGTTCGCTGGTATCATCTTAACTCTATGAATACGTGTATTCCGAGTTCCGCTGGTTCCTCAGGAATGACTGAAGCTGTGACCCAGCATGTTGGGTCACAGCTTTGGCGTATACACCAGAAGCTATACACATATGCGCCTGTCTCAAAAGGTGATAACTCTTTTTTATTTGCCCATTGTAACGATTGACACAAAACAGCACAGAAACGGTTACACTGAAAACACAAGGACATTTGCTTCAAATCAATATGTATTCTATTGGGATTATGAAACACCATGTAAAAAACAAATCAGTTTATCCTGAGCAAATGCATAAGCATATAGTATGTTGATTGTCACAATGAACACAGTTTTGTCCTATATTGCTTAGCACCTTTTGAGACAGTCTCGTATACAAAGTGGTATTTTACGTAATTTAAAATATTTGCTAGAACAATTCCACTGCAATCTATATTAGTCACAACTGTATGGCGAGAACCAAGTTTGGTCATCAGGGGATTGGTTATAGGCGCAAAGTGACATTAAAATATAGTACCTATTGTGAAGTACAGGGATGGGCATCGATCCCAACTTCCGGTGTGTACACCGTAGCTGCAACCCAGCGTGATGGGTCACACCTGCAGTCCTTCCTGAGGGACCAGCGAAATCCGGAACATATCAGGTAGATAACTTGGGGTTGTTAGGTGGGACGCATATATATGGAATAACATGCTATTGGAATCAAATGTGACAGAATAAAACGCAATGGAATAAAACGCAATAAAACATAATATATTGTTAATAACAGAAACAAATATTTGTAATCTCAGGTGGTAAGCAGCTGCATAGGCTACCTGCTTAAGGGGCTGTCACACTTTGATGTATCGCGCTAACGTACGCCAACATATGTGATATTTGCCAGCTACGTTGGGATACTTCGCTATGCGTTATGCATGCGTTAGGCGCTCATTGGTATACGTCAATGTACGTCAATGTTCATCGAGATATGGCATCACACGTCAGGGGGTCCGCAAAATTTTGTGCATGCGCAAAACTTTCGACATATGACAACGTTCGACAACATGTGGATTTTACGTCAGCCGTACGTTATGTATACGTTAGGTGTACGTCGATGTATGTTAGATGTACGTTAGACAACCGTGGTTCACTACATTGCACTATGTTGAGCTACATTAAAGGCAGTGGGAACGTACAGTCCGCATACTGACAATGTATGGATAACGTACGTCTAATGTACGTCTAATGTATATCTAACGTACATCTAACATACCTCTAACGTACATTTAGTGTTTCTCTAGCATGTCTTGACATATGTAACATATGAGGCATAGTTCTGGCGATCGAATAACGTATATAATGTTCACCGGCGTTCTGAAAACATACCGTGAGCGTAATTCGAGCATTTTTCGCCCGGAAGCACGTTAGCCATACGTTGGTCATACATTGGCCATATGCTATGTATATGCTATGTAGGCCAACTTTGCCCTCCACCCCAAAAAGTTTGATGCTTCTTGACGCAAAAAAGTGATTTTACAGGTTCGCCACGCGCTTGCGAGATGCATCTTAATGTGACAGGGCCTTTAATTGGAAGCTGGGCCCCTGCATGTATATTGGGTTGGTTGGTTGTTCGGGTTTTACATCCTGGCAACATATAAGGAAGCATGTGGTTATAGGTGCAAAGTGCCTTTAGAATATAACGCCTATTGTGAACGATAGGGATGGGGCATCAATACCAACTTCCGGTGTGTACATTGTACCTGTAAGAGTAATCAAGAATGCTGGGTCGCAGGTGCAGTCCTTACTGAGGGACCAGCGGAATTCGGAACATATCACCGACCTAACTTAGGGTTTCTAGGTGGTACACAGATGGAATATAATGATATTGGAATAAAGCGAGACGGAATATAATGCTATAAAAGATAATATATTTTAATAACAGGACAAATATTTGTAATCTCAGGTGGTACACAGCTGCGTACCTGCGTAGATGGAAGCTGGCTCATTGCATGTATATTATGTTGGTTGTTAGAGTTTTACGTCCTGGCAACATCTAAGGCCATATCAGGACGGGTACTGGCTTATGACAGCGCACAGCGCAATGATGATTGTATGCTGCTGCCCCACCGGGAGACCAGGCCACCAGCACCATGACCTGATATCCCACTCAATCAAATCATCCTTGACACAGAACCAACCAGTCCTTGCCCTATCCTAATAATGCAGAGCACCAGACTAGGAAGCGACAAGTATCAATTTTATAAGTCATTTCATTTGACTCGACCGGGATTCGAACCCCTGATCTCCCGCCCGCGAGGCCAATGCTCTACCAATTCGGCTACCGCGCCCGGTATATTGGGATACACACACATAGGCTGAGGGGGTCAACGGGTCATCAGCCAGTGAAGACCCGGGTATAAATACAAACGCTCAGAATGGGAGAACAGCGCGATTCAATCAGGTTTGTCACATTCCGGAAATAATCTGGTCCGCGTCACTGCGCATGTGTAAACGGATGTAGGGCATATTGTTGGGGAAGCCCTTTGAAGAGGGCTGCGCGCGCACTAATTAGTTAGTCTAGGTGAGGTGTGCTAGTGGGTTTTTTTTTGGGGGGGGGGGTATTATACTTGTATGGGCTAATGGCTTATACATTGTATGGGCTAATGGCTTCATATACTATATGAAGAGTTCAGATGCAAAACCACGTAAACGCCAATCCAAAAATTGAATTTAAATAAAAGATTGTTACCTGAAAATATGATTACAGCTCAGTAATTCCACTTTTCATATCACCACATAGTTATGAAGCAATAAACAAAACAGTAGGAATATAAAAATATAATTGTTTTGAAGGTTTGATTGCAATGTTTCTCTCCATTTTAGGATTGTTGTTTACAAGGTTTTGCGCATGAACTCTTCATGTATACTATATATACATGCATGCATATATATACTATATATAATTATATATATATATTCGCACTGGCTATTCACAGAGCTCAAACCAACCAATCGGCATGCATCATTTTACTGTACTTGCGCAATCTGCATGCGCCTTTTGTTTTGGTCGCAATTTGAGAAAATACTGTAGACAACTAAAAGGTTAATTTTTGTGTGCTTTTATGCAATTTACCGAAACAAGTATTCATGTATGTATTATATTATTAATTGGGGATAGTGAGAGTAGCTCTGTGAATAATAATTCTTCTTCTGCTAATGTGTAGAGCAAAACAGCTCTGCAAATAATAATCATTCTTCAGCTAATTTGCAGAGCAAAGCAGCTCTGCAAATAGCTTCGTCCATATATATTTGGTCGGTCAGACCTGGACAACCCTATTCACACTATTCACGCCGTGGCCATGTTGAAACCAGACCGAGACCAAGTAAGCCTCTGCCGAGGTGCCGCTGTATGAAAAGTAATGTGAATACATTTTTGTCGACCAATACCTCTCAAAATCACTCAAATTTGAGGGTATTCATTTTTGAAACTGCCATAGTCATCTTTGCATACCTGTTTTCTATCTATTGGCCAATTTTTACGAAGACCCTTACATGGTGCTTTTCCCATTCTTTAACTACAATGTGACTGTCAACTTCAAGTCTGCATGGTTATGGTGGTATCATGTAATGCAGCACTGTCAGTGTAGTTATCTGTGTAACACAGTTAAACAACTTAGTTATTACAAATTGATAAAAGCTTTAAAAGGTTAAAGTATATTAAAAAAATATATCTATATTAAGAAAGTTATGCAATTTTGAATTTAAGAAAAGATTGGCAGCCAAAGCGAGTGACTTTGTTGACATTGCCTACTGAAATGCATCTGATCATCACTAAATCTTCATGAAAATTGACCAATAAATAGAAAAAATGTAAGCAAAAATGATTATGATAGTTTCAAAAGTTAATAATATCTTCAAATTTTACTCCTTTAATTTATGTGGTAGTTCATACACATCGCCACACAGTAGTGTCTTATGGCCATTTCCAATACCGACGCTTACTCAGACTCGTTCTGATGCCGAATTAGGTCACGCGTGAATAGTGTGAATAGATGTACTCTTATCTCTACGACATCCCTACTCAAGCTTGAAACCCAAACCGCGACTGCCACATGTTATACCCACCGTCCGTTGTCGTCTTCATTAATACATACCTCATTGGGTGACCAGGTCGCTCATACCACCACATAAGCAAGGCGCAACAAATCTCAGAGCAGCTCAAAGTCTAAACCGCGACTGCCACCGCGACTGCCACATGTTATACCCATCGTCCTGTAAAAATATATGGTCTTTTGGTCATGATGGACGAGCTTGGAATCATATCAATACCTTGGGCGATGGAGTTGGGGGCCATTGTTATTTAATAGCGATGCAATGTGTGCCCACTTGTGGGACATATAAATAACTATGTGGAAATTTTATGGCATGTAGTGACTGGGATTGTGGTATGATGTCCAGATATTAAGATATGGTTATTAATTACAGAAATGTTCCCTCCATGCACCAGGAAGAGTGCAAATGGAGTGGGGAGACATATTAATGTTTATTGTAACTGTATGATGACTACTTGTTACCACGGGACTGCTGGGTAAGCACACCCAGCCCTTCTGCATATATTATGGACACCACCTGCACTGGGGTTGAGTGACAGGTGCCCCTCTTGGGCGGGGCCCCTCCCAGGCTGCAGAGGTGTCTGATTGGCTGGCTGTGTGAGCCCAGTCACCTTGTACTCCTTGCGCTTGCTATGCAAACACACTCATTCTAGAGATACCAAAAGAAGCAGTTCACCACTGAGCTGTGTGTAACACCCATGGGACTTAGGTTCAATAGCACTGTTTAGACTGAACAAGCAGGAACCATGTGGGTCTGTGTGGCATGTTGTAAGTGAGTCAGGGTGGCAGGTCACTAGTAGTAGTAGGTGAACAAGAGTTGTAGCAATAAAGCTCAACCTCATCACTGTCAATCTTGCATGACTTGTCTTCCCTTTCTTGCTTATGAGTTGTTTCTGGTATTTAGTGGGTGGAGACTGGCAGACAGTTGCCAGGATCCGCCTGATAGAGTGAGTAAGATGAGTAGCTGAGACGGCCAATACAGTTATTCTTCAGTCCATTGCAATCTTCATTAATACATACCTCATTGGGTGACCAGGTTGCTGATACCACCACATAAGCAAGGCTCAACAAATCTCAGAGCAGATCATCACCCTGTACATATTAATAATTACTATGGAATCGCAAGATAAGCACATTAGGCGACAAGTCCTGGCATTTATTTATTTATCCATTCCTTCATTCCTTTATTCCTTCATTGGTGGCTTCAATAGACCATGCCAGTTAAGCTAGTGACATCTATCGGCAGAATCTGGAACCACTCTATTTGGGTGCATTCCCGACAGCCTATGACTTCACATGCTATATCTCCGTAAAGAATGCCTTGAAAAATAATAATATGCCTGAATATATTCAGATATTCATATCACAACAAGGTTGAAGCTCTTATCTTTGTAATATATATATGTATAAATACAACGATATTGTATTTTTGTTTTGGAATTTCACAGCCGCTTTCTTCACACCCCTCCAGTTAAGCTAGTGACATCAATCGGCATATTCTAGAACCACTCTATTCGGGTACTTTCTAGCTTAACTGGCAGGGTCCATTGCTTGGTGATTCGGTGATTCGCGAGGTAACCGGAAGTGCTGCCAGACCGGACATGCACGCTGATGGATTTGTCTTTTAGGGACGCCATTGACATGTCCACTCGGACGCTCAGATCGGGGCATCACTTACCGGGACACGGGCCTGGGGTTCATCGGCGGGGTGGGTTGTGGGGGTGGGTTGTGGGGGTGGGAGGTGGGGGTGGGATATAGGGGTGGGATATAGGGGTGGGATGTGGGGGTTGGATGTGGGGTGGGATGTGGGGGTGGGATATAGGGGTGGGATGTGGGGTGGGATGTGGGGTGGGATGTTGGGGTGGGATATAGGGGTGGGATATAAGGGTGGGATGTGGGGGTGGGATGTGGGGGGTGGGATGTGGGGGTGGATGTGGGAGGGGGGAGGGGGGATTACCAACAGTTCAGGGATATAAACTTTCCTTTATTACACTACCGACGCCGAAGACTCAGTATTCAGTTTGACACTAGGCTTTTGGTGGTTTTTTTGGGGGTGAGGGATTTTTTTTTTGTGGGTGTTTATTTTCTGTTCATCATTTATATTCCAGTTGAATACCATCTTTTATTTTTGTCCAATAGCGAGTCGTGGTATTCAAGCCTTAGCAGTTATGCTGCATTTGAAGTATTTCTGGATGAGATGATGAGATAGTTATTTGCTACTGTTTATATTGTTCATACTACATGTATGAGGCTTTACAGATATCATGTGGATCTTATTTTGTACATGTAAAGTGGAGGATGGCTTCGTAAAATCACAATATATAATTCATTTTCTGATTATTTGGATGACAGTTTGGGTTTCTTGTTTGGAAGTACTATTAGTATTAGTAGTATGGTTATGACTTGCTGCTCTGGTTAATATTGGATTTGGGATTATATAGATATTGTGTGCAGGATTCAATTTGAATTGTCTTGGTCAGCTATAGCTTTGTGGTTAGTATATGTGTTGTTTATGTTAGGCCATGTTAGGCCTACAGGATGGAGATTATGCTGCTGTTTTGTTGTTTAGTTTGTTCTTTTTTGGGGGTGTTTTTTTGGTGTTTTTTGGGGGTCTGGTAGTTTTTTCAGGTTGAGGGGGCGGGGTGAAAGGGATAAAAGTGAGAAAAGGTGTGGGGGGGGGGGGGTTGTCAGTCATTATCTCTTAACAGGTCCTATTTAGTTTTGACTAATACTGCTTCAAATTTAGGCCTGTTCTAAATGAACTAGTCTAACACGCCACACTCTTTAATTATAGAGTTGGGGAAAGAGACACTGAAAATAACGGGATAGCTTAATGAGTAGGGTGCCCGGGGATTCGAACCGGCGCAGTTAAAATCTGTGGATTCAAACCAATGAATTAACAATAAATTCATGCCGCTAACTAACCTGGCACTCTGGATAACTAGGAACGATTGGCTTATTCGGATGGTTTATATAGCTGACTAGGGGACTCATTGTGTTGGCAACATAGCAACGTCAGTAGGGAAGCACTATAAAGACACTAGAAGCGTGCCCTGTCTATGTCTTCAACAGACAACTCGGGATGCCGTGGTCAAATTGGTAGAGTGCTGACGTCTTGTGTGGAAGGTGATCGGCTTTGAAACCGGCTGAGTCAAAACGAATGACTAACAAAATTGATACTTGTCTTTACCTTACCTGGCTATAAACTTTGTGCGAACTGGCCGTTCTGAACTCACTAGGTCTACAACTGTCTGTCAGTCCCCACCTATAGTGTTACTCTACACAGCTCACTAAGGAAGAAACGGAGACAAGTCGCGCAAGATTGACAGTGAAGAGGTTGTGCTTTATTGACATCCACTCCTGTTCACCTAGTAGCGACCTATCACCCTGACCCCTTACCAACTGCACACACACACCCACATACTCCGGCTGGAGTCTACCAAAATCAGTGCCTATGTCCTATTGAACCTGAGTCCAATGGGTGTTACACACAGCTCAGTGTCTTTTGAGTATATATGCTACTAGTTGAAGTGTAGAGAGTGGAGTGGCCTCAAAGAGTGCCCAGTATGGGGTGTGCATGGCAGGTATAAGGAATGCAAGGTGACAGCCAGCCAATCAGACACCCTATACAGCCTTGGGGGGGGTGATGCCCTAATAGGGGGCAGCTGTCATTCAACCCCAGCTGCAGGTGGTGTCCATCGTGTATGCAGGATTGCTGGGTGTGCTTGTTCATCGGTCCCGTGCCAACAAGTAGTTGTCAACAGTTACAATAACACATATCAATGCTTCTCTCCTCCAATTGCACTCTTTCTGGTGCATGAAGGGAACATTTCCATAATTATTAACTGTCTCTTAAGTATGAACATCACATCATAATCTCGGTCGCTATGCGTTATTACATTTACACATAGTCGCCTATGTCACAAAGCGAGTGGGCACCCATCGCTTATCTATTAGATTACATAACCATGGTCCACAACTCGGTCGCCCGAGAATAATAATGCTTTCTGCCAATATATAAATCCGAACCGAAAATCAGTATATTTTTACATGGCGCTTGGCAATACTAGGATAGGGCAATAGCTGGTGTGCTCAATATCAGGATAATGTGATGGGGTAGGATATTGGGGCATGGTGGCGGCAGATTGGTCTTCCAGTTGGGGCAACACTATACCTGTATACAAGTTGTCATAAGTGTGCATTGTCCCAAGTTGGTACCCATCTTGATATGACAGATGTTGCTCGGATGTAAAACCCCAGCAAATAAACAAGCATCGAGACCAATGTTTTCCTGACATAGCGAGGGTCCTGTCATAGGAGGGACAATACAATGAAACAAAGACAATTTGTACTTTGATTATTTTAATCATGGCTGGAGCTCTAGCAGGTTCATAGACCAAATTATATAATATGCGCTTTTGATCGACCGGAAAGTCAACAAACTAAGGTCTCGACTGCGCATGCGTGTGACGTCCTTAATCCACCTCAAGTAAGTCGGTTGCGTTCACACGCGCGATATAAGTCGAATCATAAAATTCGGGTCATATAAACCACCGACATAAGTGGTTTATAAAATCCGAATAATATGAATCGAATCAGTCCTAATCCGACTTAGCCTCGCGTTCACACGTGAAATGTAACCCGAACTATACAAGTTGATTTTTATGATTCAAATTAACTGCCCCGTGTGAACAGGGCTTTAGTGTGTACTGATGCATTTAAATTAATTACAATATTAAACAAAAAATACATTTCAGAATATCACATTTTCCAACTCTGAAGCGCTGGTCGGTCTTCCAACCATCCACGTGAGTCATTGTTTACACACAAGGTTTCAATGCCGAATAATCTAGTGAAATGAGAATGTAATGCGTGGTGAAGAATGGTGTACATTGATACATATTGACACATTTTGATTGATGATGGCGCTGTAAAAGTCAGAAGTCGGAAGTCAGCCACATGACGGGTCACCTAGTATGAATACACATTGACGGCTAGTGTCATCGGTTAGATTCAAATGTTCTGCCATGTGGTGAATATGCTTCTCTCCTCCACACGTGTGCACAAGTTGGGTAGCTGTTAAGTGTTAGTAGCGCAACATGTTGCTGCTTATTGTCGTGTGGGGTGTGTTTGATTTTAACCAGCCCCTGGTGGGCGTGACTGCCACCCGACTGGTCCCCTGTAGCCGGCATTAAGCGCCATCTGACTGGTCCCCTGTACATAGCCAGCATTAAGCCCGGTGTGGCGGTCTCCGATGCCACAAGGCTGATATGCCAAATGTCGCTTCTGCGCATGCGTCAGAATCCAACAGCGTCGTCTAGGCCGTAATCGATTAACACGACCCGGGCGACTCGGGTCATCCGAGTCGTCAGAATTTCAAATCGAACACCGCGAGTGGAGTCGTCATGAGTGCGCGCAGTTACAAATCGGTACCCGTCCTAATATGACCTTAGATGGTGCCAGGACATAAAACTCAAATCCTATTTTGCTGTACGTATATTTGTTATTAAAATAAATAATTACGCGGAGAACCGTATTCGATTATTCGACCCGAGTCTGCAGGATGTGCGCATGCGCCAAAAAGTGGCTCGGGTGATTGGCATATCAGCCTTGTGGCATCGGAGACCGCCACACCGGTGTTGTGGTTTCCCAGGGACACCAGTTTGCGAGGGACACATCGCTTCTGCACATGTGACAAAATCGAACAGCATCGTCACTAACCTTATAAATTTAATATAATGTTTTTGGTAAAGATCTTGTCTATATGTATACCAAACGATTTGTTTCTAGATGGTGTAATTTGAGAGATATTTGACTTCTTCTGTATTTTCTGTATGAACATTGCCACGACCATTGACAATGCCTTGAGTTTACAGTACGCGCAGTGCAAAACGTTAGTTTTATTCAAAATTATAGAATTCAAGAACCATTACATAATAAATTTTTTAGTCTTATGGTAAAGATGTTTCTATATGTGTACCAAGCGATTTGTTTCTAGATGGTGTAATTTGGGAGATATTTGACTTCTTCTGTATGAAGATTTGCTCACAGCCGTTAACAATGCATTTGAATGGAAGTGTCCCTGTCAAACTGGTGTCCCTCGGAATCTGCATCACCTGTTTCCTGCTGTAGCTCGCCACTTTACCCACAATGCACCTGGCCTCTCAGAAAGACACCTGGAGAGTCGCGGACGTATCAATTAGACATTGACTCTCACAAAGGTTTGCCGGGTGTGCGTCTAATCAACGAGTCATCGATGCAAATGGCGAAGCTAATAACAATCAGAACAAACGAATTCAAGTTGCATAATCCGATAGATTAGAGTTTCTGACATATTTATTTTTGCATGTTGCAAAAGGTTTTGAGTTTTTGCCATATTCTTTTTGCAGTCAATTCCTGTCATATTCTTTTTAGAAAAAGTATTTCAAATGAACCATCATTTCATGACAACAAATGACAATATTCGACACATTCTTATGTCAATTTACTGAGCACTAGGCTCACTCAGCTCAATTTCACCCCCCCCCCCCCACACCTTCCATCCACAAAATAAAGTGGACCAGACGGGATGGCGGAAGGAGTTGAGCATCCATCTCACGCTTTGGTAGATCATGGGATTCAAACCCATGGGTCAAGTCAAACCAATGACTTAAAAGTTAATACTTGTCGCTTCCTAGCCAGGCGCTCGGCATTATTAGGATAGGGCAAGGACTGGTTGGCTCAGTGTCAGGATAATGTGACCTTAGATGTTGTACTTTAGTTCGAACTTTCGTAACTTTTATTTTCAAGGGTTAAACTTGGAGATGTTTAAAGTGTAAATGCCCCATTTTATATTGGGTATGCACATAGAATAGTTGTACATTATATGCCTAAGCAGTGATATGTTTTATTATATTGATTTAATAATATATCTTGTATAACACAACGAGTGTTTAATGAGTCCATTAGTATCTAAGCTAGATTCGTGGAATCAGATCTAAGACAATGTTTTGGTCTCCAGAATTTGATACTTTTATCGGATTATTCAGCTGAAAGCAAATAGAGGATTTCCACCACAAATCCGCCCTCCGACATTAGTGGCAGGACTAAGGTTGTATCTACCAACACAGGGTGCAACATACTCTGTGGAAAAGGTAGCGTATAAGATTCCCGCCACTCACACTTCCTTCTGGTGGCAGCTTGAAGAACTAATGGTTTAACAATAAGCCTGAAATAGAAGTAGTGACAGACAGACGCCGCTGTCAATGCGCGCGCACAGACAGAGACAGGTAATCACACAGTGTAGGTGTATAGTGCGTGTGTAGGCTAGGGACCAGCTGCATCTATATAAGTGAGATAATTACAGAGCACCATGTGTGTGTGTGGTGCGTGTGTATGTGGCGGACCAGCTGCATCTATATAAGTGAGATAATTACAGAGCACCATGTGTGTGTGTGGTGCGTGTGTATGTGGGGGACCAGCTGCATCTATATAAGTGAGATAATTACAGAGCACCATGTGTGTGTGTGGTGCGTGTGTATGTGGCGGACCAGCTGCATCTATATGACTGAGATAATTACAGAGCACCATGTGTGTGTGTGGTGCGTTTATACTGGGGACCAGCTGCATCTATATAAGTGAGATAATTACAGAGCACCATGTGTGTGTGTGGTGCGTTTATACTGGGGACCAGCTGCATCTATATAAGTGAGATAATTACAGAGCACCATGTGTGTGTGTGGTGCATGTGTATGTGGCGGACCAGCCGCATCTATATGACTGAGATAATTACAGAGCACCATGTGTGTGGTGCGTTTTTACTGGGGACCAGCTGCATTTATATGACTGAGATAATTACAGGGCACCATGTGTGTGTGTGGTGCGTGTGTATGTGGTGGACCAGCTGCATCTATATGACTGAGATAATTACAGAGCACCATGTGTGTGTGTGGTGCGTGTGTATGTGGGGACCAGCTGCATCTATATGACTGAGATAATTACAGATCACCATGTGTGTGGTGCGTTTATACTGGGGACCAGATGCATCTATATAAGTGAGATAATTACAGAGCACCATGTGTGTGTGTGGTGCGTGTGTATGTGGCGGACCAGCTGCATCTATATGACTGAGATAATTACAGAGCACCATGTGTGTGGTGGGTTTATACTGGGGACCAGCTGCATTTATATGACTGAGATAATTACAGGGCACCATGTGTGTGTGTGGTGCGTGTGTATGTGGCGGACCAGCTGCATCTATATGACTGAGATAATTACAGAGCACCATGTGTGTGGTGCGTTTATACTGGGGACCAGCTGCATTTATATGACTGAGATAATTACAGGGCACCATGTGTGTCTGTGGTGCGTGTGTATGTGGGGGGTCAGCTGCATCTATATGACTGAGATAATTACAGAGCACCATGTGTGTGTGTGGTGCGTGTGTATGTGGGGACCAGCTGCATCTATATGACTGAGATAATTACAGAGCACCATGTGTGTGTGTGGTGCGTGTGTATGTGGGGACCAGCTGCATCTATATGACTGAGATAATTACAGAGCACCATGTGTGTGTGTGGTGCGTGTGTATGTGTGGGTCAGCTGCATCTATATGACTGAGATAATTACAGAGCACCATGTGTGTGTGTGGTGCATGTGTATGTGGTGGACCAGCTGCATCTATATGACTGAGATAATTACAGAGCACCATGTGTGTGTGTGGTGCGTGTGTATGTGGGGACCAGCTGCATCTATATGACTGAGATAATTACAGAGCACCATGTGTGCCACCAAAAAAAAACAACACCATGTGTGTGGGTGCGTGTGTATGTGGGGACAGCTGCATCTATATGACTGAGATAATTACAGAACACCATGTGTGTGTGGTGCGTGTGTATGTGGGGGACCAGCTGTATCTATAT
This sequence comes from Branchipolynoe longqiensis, assembly GCA_030323885.1. Classification (NCBI taxonomy): domain Eukaryota; kingdom Metazoa; phylum Annelida; class Polychaeta; order Phyllodocida; family Polynoidae; genus Branchipolynoe; species Branchipolynoe longqiensis. The sequence goes on from CM059191.1 coordinate 97,370,500, forward strand.
GACTGAGATAATCACAGAGCACCATGTGTGTGTGGTGTGTGTGTATGCTGGGGACCAGCTGCATCTATATGACTGAGATAATTACAGAGCACCATATGTGTGTGGTGCGTGTGTAGCCTGGGGACCAGCTGCATCTATATGACTGAGATAATTACAGAGCACCATGTGTGTGTGTGGTGCGTGTGTATGTGGGGGTCAGCTGCATCTATATGACTGAGATAATTACAGAGCACCATGTGTGTGAGGTGCGTCTGTATGTGGGGACCAGCTGCATCTATATGACTGAGATAATTACAGAGCACCATGTGTGTGTGTGGTGCGTGTGTATATGGGGGTCAGCTGCATCTATATGACTGAGATAATTACAGAGCACCATGTGTGTGTGTGGTGCGTGTGTATGTGGGGGTCAGCTGCATCTATATGACTGAGATAATTACAGAGCACCGTGTGTGTGTGTGGTGCGTGTGGAGGCTGGGCACCAGCTGCATCTATATGACTGAGATAATTACAGAGCACCATGTGTGTGAGGTGCGTGTGTAGGCTGGGGACCATCTGCATCTATATGACTGAGATAATTACCGAGTACCATATGTGTGTGGTGCGTGTGTATGTGGGGGACCAGCTGCATCTATATGACTGAGATAATTAGAGAGCACCATGTGTGTGAGGTGCGTGTGTAGGCTGGGGACCAGCTGCATCTATATGACCGAGATAATTACAGAGCCCCATGTTGTGTGAATTCATTGTGGCAACTTCATATCATCCAGAAGCCGCGTCATATTTAACACACCTCACATCCATACCCCCTCACACATCTCTCTAACTGTCACCAGTCTGGGTAGCTGAATCTGTGAGAGCGCTGGCCGGCTTCAGTTGCGGGAGGGAGGTCGTAGGTTCGAAACCCAGCCGAGTCAAAGGAATGACTTTCAAAGTTGTTTGGTTGCTGGAGTTTTGCGTCCTGGCAACATCTAAGGTCATAGCAGGACTTTCTTTCAAAGTTGTGACTTTTCAAAACCTAGTATGGCACCAATAAAAAACCCTTGGTTAGTTACAATATGATATATATATTGATACAACAAATTCTTGAACATTACTTGCATGAACAAACTATTTTGAGTCACTATTTGATTTACACTACATGATGTTATATTGTTGCCCTCATACCCTGTGAGGGGTCGACATAGTAACAATAAAATCATTGTCAAATCATTGTCATTACCTTTGGCATTAGACTAGTTGCTAATGTGTTGGGTTGGTTTCTACTCCTTCTTTGGAATAAGAAGCGACACTGCAGCTGCTTCAATCCTCAGGGACCTTCCCCAGTTTATTCCATCTAAGTCAGACTAGAAGCGACCAGACGGGATTGCCGAATGAGATGAGCATCCGTTCCTGGTTTTGGTAGATCGTGGGATTCGAATTCATGGGCTCGATTGCTGGTCGACTCAAACCAATGACTTGAAAATTGAAACTTGTTGCTTCATAGCCAGGTGCTCAGCATTATTAGGATAGGGCAAGGACTGGTTTGGCTCAGTGTCAGAATAATGTGACTGAGTGGGATATCAGGTCATAGTACTATTGGCTTGATTACCCAGTGAGTCAGCACTATAAATCACCATGAGTGCACACTGTCACAAGTCGGTAGCCGTCCTCATATGACCTTAGATGTTGCCAGGACGTAAAACTCCAACAACTAACCACCTAACTAACTGACTGACTGTGAATAGAACCGGCCTCCATCCCCCACCGGGTTCTATGCTTATCATCCTCTACAGGATTCATCCTTTCTATGATCATCCTTTCTATGATCATCCTTTCTGCCGATCTCAGAATGGAAGCAGTCCCGCCTTGTCTGACCTGACTGTTAGCTTGGTGCGCTGTAAGCGTCAAGCAGGAGCGCAGGGTAGGGAGGGTGGCAAAGGAGGGGGAAGCCGGGTGCGAGGGAGGTGGGGGCAAATGGGGGGGGGGGCTTGAGGTGGGGGTGGGGGAGCTTGGGAGGGGGTTCTGTCCTTCCTGTGCGGCTCTAAGGACAGCCCCGGCCATTAGGACGCAGCCCCTTTAGGGCCGCGGTGCATCCTGGGGACAATTCCCCTTTTATAGACACATAATAGTGTTTGTTCGTGGGAGGGGGGCATAAAACTGATTTATTAACTTAATGAAGATGAAGAAGCAGCGGCCTCAATTAGGCCCCGGGACCGTCTCCCTAAATGAGGGCGGCGCGCATGCGCATGCGCATGCGCAGACCCGGGCTTCTAACAGCTTCCGGAAGTTTTCGCGACGCCCTACCCTCGGCTTTCCGGCCCCTACCCCCCCCGGTGCTGTGGCTTGTTTGGTGCAGTTTTACATCCTGGCAACATCTATGGTTAGATCAGGATAGTTAGGCCTACTGTGCACTGGAAGTGACTTTATAGTGCTGCCCCACTGAGATACTAAGCTATCGAAACCATGATCCGATTTCCCACTCAGTCACATTATCCTCATCCTGAGCTAACCAGTCTGTGCCCTATCCTGTTAATGCCGAGTGCCATGCTAAATAGCGACAAGTATCAATTTTGTAAGTCATTAGTTTGACTCGGCTGGGTTTTGGCCTCCCGACCTTCCACACAGGAAGCTCGCAACACAAGCTTCAGCTAAATGCGCATTAAATGTGTGGTGAATACACTTACAGGAAGTAGTATGCTATCTAATGTAAAACATTTACTAGCGAAATTTCACCACAATCTACATTAGAAACAAATACATGGCAAGAACCCAACTAAATATCGTCTTCAGCTGGCAGGAGTTTAAAGTTACATAATCCGATGAAGCATCAACATTTCAAAACCAAGACAATTATCTAGATTTGATAGTTCATATTTAACTTAGATACTGATGCATTTATTAAGTAGTAATTGCCGCATAGAAATGAATACTGAGTTAATTTAGGAGAACATGTTACTGCAGCAGCCTATGGTGTCAGAGGTTTGGCATGATTGCCAAAATAAATTTTCCATGTTTGCACTTCAAATATCTCAAAGGTTAGCCATTCAAAATAAAAATTGCTCAAAATGAAAGTAAAGTAGATTATAACATTCAATTTAATAATTATATTGATATTAGACAAATGGCAGAAACTCAAAAGCATCGGACTTTGCAAGTTTAAGTGAGTTTAAATTATAGGCTCTATTGTGAAGGATAAGGCTGGGCTGGACTTGAACCCGAACTAACAGTATGTAAGCTGAAGCTGCGACTCAACATGCCGAGTCGCAGCTTCAGTCCTTCCTAATGGACCAGCGGAACTCTGAAAACCCCACATTGTTAAACTTGCTCTGACTGTCCTGTCAAGTGGAACTTCTTGCTTTAACTGATCCGTCAGTTTTCACCTAATCCTACTCCCATTGTACGCATATCCCACTTTATGGAATGCATGGTACTCTGTCATTGAGGTGAACGTCTCACGGTCATGTTTTAAACACAGGATAAAATCTGTACTATTACAGTAAATTGTAACAACAAATTATGTTGTGATTGTTAGCCCAGGCCATATAGAAGCAATATATTAACCACAAAATTTGTCTAATGATGAACAGGTCCTGATCTCACCGAATCCTTTTCTAAACATGTGTTTGTTTCCTTAAAGGGCAATCTGTATGTTATTTGTATATTAGTTCGAGGGCTCATGATTCTGCTTGATGGATTATTTTGTTTATAAGGGGCAGTGGGAAGGCAACCATTAATGGTTACATTGTTCCTGCAATTTTTATTGTTACATGTTTGCAGAATAGTACATGTTGGTGGAATAATGTATAGAAATTGTGAATAAAAAATGTCTTAAATGTCTTCTGCTGTGGTATAATCGGGCCGGTCGACGCTGAGTATTGAAGTAGATAAATTCTTCAGCGCCCATTACCCACTGTCTGTCAACAGCCGAAACAAACACTAGGCTCACTCAGCTCAATTTGACACCCCCCCCCCCTACCCCCCTGCATCCAAAATAAAGTGGACCAGGTGGGGAGGCCGAATGAGTTGAGCATTCATCTCGCGCTTTGGTAGATCATGGGATTCCAATCCATGGGTCAAGTCAAACCAATGACTTAAAAATTGATACTTTTTGCTCCCTAGCCAGGTGCTTGGCATTATTAGGATAAGGCAAGGACTGGTTTGCTCAGTGTCAGGATAATGTGACTGAGTGGGATGTCAGGTGAAGGTGCTGGCAGCCTAGTCTCCCAGTGGGGCAGCACTATAAAGTCTCCATGAGTGTGCACTGTCACAAGTCGGTACCCATCCTAATATGACCTTAGATGTTGCCAGGACTAAACGTCCCAACAACCAAGCAAACAATCTGAAATAAAGCAGCAATAAAATGAAAGTCACAGTACACCACGAATAGGGCGAGTGACATTGATTTTCTAAATACATTAAAAAAATGATAATAAAAACCAACAGAATAAGGGGTGGGGTCGAAGGTGGAAACTGACATTAAATAATCACTGAAAGAGGCCTAAAACATGGTGGAGTTCCGTTCTGTTCCCCCCTCACATAAAAAAATACTTTGTCATGTCTTAGAGCTCCATAATCTGATGAAAATATCATCTTTCATAAACCAAAATATTTATACTAGATTTTATTCTGCATAGCCATGTTTCACACAGAACGCACTGCAGAGACTCGAATAGTGCTCGAGTCTCTGATCAGTGTATTATGTCTCAAAGTGGCCTCGCTACATTGCCCCATGTAACAGACTGAGCCGGCTGATTATACCATAGTAGAATTGGGTATTAGGATTGAAGTATTAGGATTTACATTATTGTGATGGAATGGTGGAAATGTTGTATTAAGAGTGACATGTGGCGATCGTGACATATTAGGAGTGATATGTTAGCAGTGAGGTAGTAGTTAGTATGCAGGTATTGCAATACCTCAGGGAGTTTAACGCCCCTGCCTTGCAGAGTTCTAAACCACTGCCTTGTGGTACAGGTTCTTGACAGAACCGAAGGCTAATGGAGCAAACCCTAAACAGAAAACCATGTCACTGTGGCAGCATTAAGGGCAGTTGATGTATGGAACTCCCAACACCTCCCGACCAGCCACTGCAGGGACAAATAGTTTTGCGCCTGTCTGGACATGTTCTTGCCAGTGTGAGACCTCTATTTGCTCCCGGAGAGATTGCCGCTGGTAACTTGCAAAAGCCAGCAGCACTTCAACACTTTTGCAGGTAGCTTTCATGAAATGTGCCCGACTCATGGACATCACTCTCACAGCAGAGAGCTAAATGGTGAGCGGCAGTCAAATAATGAAAGCAGTCTTTGTTGTATCACGACCGACAGCATGATGATGATGATGAGGTAGTAGTGATGGAATAGCGGAGGTGACATGTAAGAACTGATGTGTTAGGATTGTCATTGTTTTGAAGGAATGTCGGAAGTATCATATTAAGAGTAATGTATTAATGATGGTATGGTGGTAGTGGCATATTAGGAGCGATATGTTAGGAGTGAGATTTGGGTAGTGAATTGAATGGCTGACATGCCATTTAAGAAGTGATGTGTTTTTATTAATGTGATGGAATGTCAAAAGTGTCATATTTAGAGTGACATTAATGATCCATTAGTGGTAGTGACATATTAGGAGTGAGGTAGTAAGAGTAGGTATTAGGAGTGAGGTAGTAAGAGTAGGTATTAGGAGTGAGGTAATAAGAGTAGGTATTAGGAGTGAGGTAGTCAGAGTAGGTATTAGGAGGGAGGTAGTCAGAGTAGGTACTAGGAGTGAGGTAGTCAGAGTAGGTATTAGGAGTGATGTAGTAAGAGTATGTATTAGGAGTGAGGTAGTAAGAATATATATTAGGAGTTAGGTAGTAAGAGTAGGTATTATGAGTGAGGTAGTAAGAGTAGGTATTAGGAGTGAGGTAGTAAGAGTAGGTATTAGGAGTGAGGTAGTAAGAATAGATATTATGAGTTAGGTAGTAAGAGTAGGTATTAGGAGTGAGGTAGTAAGAGTAGGTATTAGGAGTGAGGTAGTAAGAGTAGGTATTAGGAGTGAGGTAGTAAGAGTAGGTATTAGGAGTGAGGTAGTAAGAGTAGGTATTAGGAGTGAGGTAGTAAGTGTAGGTATTAGGAGTGAGGTAGTAAGAGTAGGTATTAGGAGTGAGGTAGTAAGAGTAGGTATTAGGAGTGAGGTAGTTAGAATAGATATTAGGAGTTAGGTAGTAAGAGTAGGTATTAGGAGTGAGGTAGTAAGAGTAGGTATTAGGAGTGAGGTAGTAAGAGTAGGTATTAGGAGTGAGGTAGTAAGAGTAGGTATTAGGAGTTAGGTAGTACAAGTAGGTATTAGGAGTTAGGTAGTACGAGTAGGTATTAGGAGTGAGGTAGTGGGGATAGAATGGCATAAGTGTCACGTAAGAAGTGATGTATTAGCATTGATGTTGGGATGGAATTATCATGGGGGATGATGAAAATGGAAAATATTGCGCCTACAGTGGGACTCGAACCCACATCTCTTTGCATTCCGGGCCAGTGTGCTAACCATTGCACCACCTAGCCTCTCTGATGTCACCACACTACCCACGCCTACCTGTTTATGTGGTTCCTTGCCTGAGAGATCAGTGCAGAGTACTACAGAATGATGGAAGTTTCATATTAGGAGTGATATGTTAGGAGTGAGGTTTTAGGAGTGAGGTAGTAGTGATGGAATAGCGGAGGTGACATGGAAGAATTGACATATTAGGACTGACATTGTTGTGATGGAATGATGGAAGTGTCATAGTAAGAGTGACAACTTAATGATGGAATGGTGGAAGTGACATGTTAGGAGTGATATGTTAGGAGTGAGGAATAGGAATGAGGTAGTGCTGATGGAATGGGAATAACATATTGCGAGTGATATGTTAGGAGTGAGATTTTAGGAGTAAGGTAGTAGTGAATTAAATGGCGGACGTGTCATGTAGGAAGTGATGTGTTTGGATTAATGTGATGGAATGTCAGAAGTATCATATTATAGCCCTGTCACATTGGTCGTAATGCAAAGCATTACGCTTGATGCGAGGAGAGGAAGAGACCCTCCCCCGCCCCGGGCTGTCGCGCTGCGCTCACACCTCACCAGACTCCGCCGCGCGCCGCCTCCTCCCCCGCCCCCGTGTCGCGCAGCATTCGCGCCTCACCCGACGCCCGCTGCTCACCCTCACTCGCCCTCCCCCGGGCCGGCAGCTTTCACAACTCACCTGCTGTCGCCCGCGCCCCCCCCTCCCTTATAAGGCCGCCCGCCGGCCTCCCTCAGGCACTCGCCCTCCTGCCGCCTTCCAGATCTCTGCCTTCTTCTCCTCCACCCACCCACCCAACTCTCCCTCCTACCCTCCTCCCTCTGCGGCGGAGGGCTCCTCGGCCCCCCCCTACCAGAACTCTGACTTTGCTCCTCATGAGCCCCTCCTGTATTTATCTCTGCTCCTCAGAGCCCCTCACTGATTGCTCCTCACGCTTTCTTTGCTCCTCATGAGCCCTTTCCTTTTCCTTCCGTATGCCTGTTCCTCTGTATCCTCTGTTTGAGGCGTTAATAAAACGCCTTTCTTCCCACCCCCGCCTTCCTTTCTTCCTTTTCGCGCATCATGATGCATCGCGCAAGGATGCACCAACATAGGTGATTTTGCGCCAATACGTCGGTATACGTTGATATGCATTACTTGAAAGTTACACGTTTGATATGCGTATGTTGGTATATGTCGATGTATGTCGATGTTTGTCGCTCACCAAGGGGTTGCAAACGTTTTGTGAATGCACAAAACTTTTGACATTTGACAACATGTAGCTTTTACGTCGATGTATGTTAGACATATGTTAGACAAACATTGTTCATACGTAGCACTACATTAACCTATGTCAGTCAGACGGAGAGCAAACAAAAACATACAGACCGCATAGTGACAACATATTGGGAATGTATGGATAATGTACGTTTTAACGTATGTTATACATATGTTGGATTGACGGTAGTGACATTTTAGGAGTGATATGTTAGAAGTAAGGTAGTAGGAGTGAGGTATTAGGAGTAAGGTAGCAGTGATAGAATGGCAGACATGTCATGTAAGAAGTGTCATGTTACTAATGTTAGGATTGATGTGATGGAATAATGGAAGCGTCGTATTAGGGATGAGGTAAGCATCTGTTACTGCATACAAGTTATACTAACTCAATTTAACCAAGCCTGTCACTGCTGAGGCCTGTGATGTCTGAATTTCGAGATGCACACTTCCAATAATTTTATGTTCCTTCACTTCACATATCTGTAGAGCTAGCCAACTATGAAATAATTTACTTAAAATAAAAGTAAGGTGAATTACAACAATCAACCTGATACATTTATCTCAAATAATGCCAACAACTCACAAAACCCAATCGGACCATGCAACTTTTAATGGACTACATCACGGTTCCAGCGGCGCGGTGCATTGTGGGATGCATCAGAGCAAAACATACCCCCCAAAAGCACATGGCATATGCTAATACACTGGGTGGAGCTATGAAATGTGCTAGTTTCAGATCATCTCAGCTCTTGTTTGAAACATAGAATACCAACTAAAAAAATATATATAATAAATTAAGATATTAATCTTTTATCCAGCATTGCATTTATATCAATATAATTAGCACATCTTATGCCATGTGCATTTAGATTTAGAAAGATCTAGGCACTCAGACTAGTGTTAGAGCCATAGCCAGTGTACTCAATGCATTGTCAATGGCAGTGAGCAATCTCCATACAGAAAAAGTAAAATATTGATAAAACCACACCACCTAGAGACAAACCGATTGGAACACATATAGAAAACATGTTTATCAAAAAGATTATGTTAAATTGATATGGTTAAGGTTTAGGATTTCTATTAATTTGGAATAAAACTAACGTTTTTTACTGCACGTATAGGTAAACTGAATGGCCGTACGCCTTTGCTTTGCTCCCAACGCCGTTTTCAGCGCATGCGCAGTCGGAACCGTGATGTAGTCTATTGAGTACAGCTCCTTTGGAATGCTGTGACCCGCAGAGGATTCTGGGAAGGGGTGAAATTGAACTTCGCCAAGACTCTGAAATGGAATCTCCACTCGTTATCCATCACTCCCACCCCTCCTCTCCCCCACATTAGTCCCCGCTCCTTTTTTGGGGGAGGTTCTTTTTGTTGTTCTTTTGAGTCGGCAGCCGACAATTAAGCTGTTGCAAAATACCCCCCACCCATTTCCCGCCCCCTCAACCACCCCACCCCCCACCCCCAACCCCTTCCGCGATCAAATTAGGTCAGGCGCCTGGCGGCCATGATGGAAGGGCTGTCACGTGACCTCGTGAGGGTGTCGCCCAGGAAAGATGACCCCTGCGTCTTATGGCGACTGATTGATAGATTGAAAGGCCCCGATGTAGTCATGGAAACCGCTGGAACCGATTGGAAATGGTAAACACTCTGCAACTGTTCGGGGTCAATTGTCAATAGGTTTGTGTGTGTGTGTGAGAAGTGGGAGAATGTGGATGGTGATCTGTTGAATTCAGACGAGTGATTTTAGTTCCATTGTCAAGAAATATCACATACCTGACAGCGTCCGCCCAAATACAAAAAAATAAGCTCATATTCAATGGAATGCTAAAGATCTAATATAATTTATTTTTTGGTCGGAGGCGTGGTATAAATGAATTTGATTAATATATTATTTCTCAGTACCATAGCACTGGTCTTTTGCATTAGATTGATTGTTTGTTGTTGTTTTCCATCCTAGCAACATCTAAGGTCATATCAGGACGGGTACTGACTTGTAACAGTGCGCACTCATGGCGACTTTATAGTGCTTCCCCACTGGGAGACCAGGCCACCAGCACCATGACCCGATATCCCACTCAGTCACATTATCCTGACACTGAGCCAACCAGTCCTCGCCCTATCCTAATAATGCCGAGCACTAGGCTAGGAAGGGACAAGTATCAATTTTAAAGTCATTGGTTTGACTCGACCAGAATTCGGACCCACAAACTGATGGGTTTGGATCTCCCGATCTCCCAAAACAGGAGACTAACACCCTACTCATTCAGCCATCCCGTCTGGTCTTTTGCATTATATGTAAAAGCGATGTTTGAATAAAAAGCAAACAATTCTCGTCGTGAATATGGCCTATGCTGGCGACACGGTGTAAAGAAACCACCAATCAATCAATCAGTTTGGCGTTACACTATACTGCGTAGGGTGCTCTCCCACTTTTAATGTTCAGAATGGGGTGTGCTGCAGACAATGCAGCAGATTCCACTTCCCCATCGCCATGTACAAACGAAATGTGATCGCTTCATTGGCTGGAAGACAAGTGCCTCGGCGCTGACAAAATGTGTTCAGTGGAATATAATATTTACAAAAAAAAAGTGTTTCAGGTATACAAGTATTTACACAAAGTCTTTTTTTTACATGATTTATAAAGTGTAGTTAAACTATTGTATGCCGGTATTGCAGGTATAGCAAGACCTCAGAGAGTTTGACGCCCCTGCCCTGCAGAGTTGTAAACCACTGCCTTGTGGTACAGGTTCTCGACAGAACCGAAGGCTAAGGGAGCAAACCCTAAACAGAAAACCATGTCACTGTGGCAGCATTAAGGGCGGTTGATGTATGGAACTCCAAACATCTCCCGACCAGCCACTGCAGGGACAAATAGTTTTTCGCCTGTCTTGACATGTTCTTGCCGGTGTGAAACCTCTATTTGCTCCCCAAGAGAGTGCTGCTGGTAACTTGCAAAAACCAGCAGCACTTCAACACTTTTGCAGGCAGCTTTCATGAAATGTACAACCGCACAAAACACCATACTGGCTCGGTCGTCGCCCGGGTTACCATAATGGAGAGCGGCAGTCAAGTAATGAAAGCAGTCTTTGTCGCATCGCGACCGACAGCATGATGATGATGAGTTAAAGTATATATGGTAGAGTAAGTAAAGACTATGAGATACATCGACTTATTTTACTATTATATGCAAGGTGCTGTGCTGGTTTAGACTTTTCGAGTCAATACATTGTAATGGAATACAATAATACCTTTTTGAAGTCTTTGACATACGATCAGATGCACCTTCATATACTAGTCTGCGTTGTATGTAGTAAACAGGGATTTGGGTGTTAGTTGAAGAATCGTTGAGTCAGTAGATCAAATTCAGTGGCTTCTATTTGCTATTTGCTATTTCTGACAACAACAAAATCTTGAGGTGCTAGAAATTCGAGTTTCTAATAAATGCACCAGGTCACTAACTGCGATCTCCCAATTTCCTCATTTTCTCATCCAATCATGCACAGTGATGCATGTCATTAGAACAGTGACAGGCCATGTACCAATGTGCATCCTGGAATACCAACCGAAACTAACTGTCCCATGACTAAAGGCCCTGTCACACTATGACGTATGGCGCGCCAGCACGTGCACAACATTTTGAAATAAAAATAAAATTCAAATAGGTCAGAATTTGCCAAACTTTTCATGCTGTGGGCAGTCTGAGCAATGTATGAAGCATATGCAGAGCATATGGCTGGCATATGGCTAGTGAATGCATGGCATATAGCGACGTATACGAAACATATAATGACGTATTCTCGGCATGCTGGGACATGTAGTGACGGTTGGAGGAGACAGTTCCAGTGTATCAGTAACGTACGCAAACGTATTGTCAACATACACCTAGCGTGTCGACGCGTGCGTAGCATGTGCATAACGCATTCAAAACTTATGCATAACGTTCGAAAATATGAGAGCGTTCATGTGCCTCGCAAAATGTTCGCAAAACGCTTGCATATGCTCATGGTACGCTGACCAACATTACGCATGTTACTCCATCGCTAGAAGTTCAGCATATACGTTAAGTATGCTGGAGATATGGCATGCACATGTTCGAAGTGCACGTTCCCACCAGCTGAATGTATGGTTAACATGCAGCAACGTATTCCAAGGTATCCCTAACATACTCCCAATGCACGGCGATGTATCCCGAACGTACACACAGCGTACGTTCAACGTACGAGCCACACATCGACACAGGTTGGAAATTTTGAGCATGCACAAAATTTGTTTGGAGCCTCGATGCACAGCGACATAAGACTGCGTATAACGACGTACCCGGAACATACCTGACATACGCCCAACATATATGTACCATATGACGACTTACGGCGACGTGTTGGTCGAAAATCACATATGTTGGCATACACTAAAGCTATACGTCGTAGTGTGACAGCCCCTTTAGCATCATGCCCCCTCCCCCTCATCACACCACTCTCTCGCAGTCTACCTAGACCATCCAACTTGGGTAATCGCCTACAAATTGCCTAAATAACCGTTGACCCTGGCACCTCAGGCCGTTGTCTACTTAAATATGTGTAAATAACATAGAATGTCAATAACCAGAGAATCACTGCCTCTGGGCTGAAAATTTACTATTCCATGGTCACCTCCATCCCTCCCTTCTCAACAAATCATTTATGTTCATGTATTCCTCAAATTCTACTCCAAAATGGCATCCGGTAACTTGACTACCATGTCCTAGGACAGGGCGGGGTGGTCGAACCGGTAGAGCTGTTGTGAGACAGATGGGAGTGGATAGGGTGATTGCATCAGGGAGCCTAAGTAGTGTAATGGTTATGACGCTAACCCTAGAATTTCACGAAGTGTGAGTTTGGATCTTACTCTTGACGGAATATTCCCTTTGTTTGCATCATCCCTAAGGACAATACCAGTATGACCTTTGCTGCCGACATGGCTTGGCAACGGCGTCAATCAATCAACCCAACCAATACTATGTTCGGCTGTTGAATCTGCAACACTCTGCACAGGATGCGACCACTGACCTCCCACTTTAAATGACGGCAGCTGGGAACACTCCCCCCCCCATATCCCCCCACACCAACACCCTACCGACTCACCCACACCCACCCACACCCACACACCCAAACCCTCCCACCCACACCCACACCCACTCTCACCCACACCCACCCTAACCCACACCCACCCTCACCCTCACCCACGTCCACACCCACACCCACACACACACCCACACAAGCACACACATACCCACTTACCCCACACCCCCACACCCACACCCACACACAAACACACCAACACACACATACTCACACAACCACACACACACTCACACCCACCCACACCCTCCCTCACCCACACCCACAAACATCCACACCCACAAACACCCACACACCCACCCACACAACCAAACTACACCCACCCTCACCCTCACCCACACCCAACCACACCCACCCTCACCCTCACACACACCCACCCACACCCATACGTACACCCACATCCATCAACACTCACACAACCCCACATACAGACCCACACACACTCACACACGCGAACCTACACACCCACACACCCACACCCAACCCACACCCACACGCACACCCCGACCCACACCAACACACTTACACAACCACACCCACACACCCACACACCCAAAACACCGACACCCACCCTCACCCATTCCCGCGCTCACCCTCACCCCTCACCCCTACCCACCCACACACCCACACCCACACACACATACCCATCCACACCCACACCCACACCCAACTCACACCCACACCCACACACCCAACCACACCCACACACCCATACCGACTCACACACCCACCCACATCCAAACCCTCACACCCACACCCACCCACCCATACCCACCCTCACCCACCCTCACCCTCACCCACACACCACTCACACAACCACACCCACACCCCAAACCACAACACCGACACCCACCCTCACCCACACCCACTCCTCACCCATACCCACCCACCCTCACCCACACCACCCTCACCCTGACCCCCCACCCACCCTCACCCACACCCACCCTCACCCTCACCCACACACACCCATTGAGACCCAAACACCAGCACTCGAGCAAGTATATTAGCAGCTAACGAATTTTGTCCCTTTCACGAGATAACTAATTCCATTGTGCGTAGTACAAAGCAGCACAAAATGTTACAATTCCCTTCGGGAAGTATAGTTTTCCTTTTCTGAATATAGTCTTTTCTCAGGTTGTAAATACTGGTCCTCCATCCAGACATAACACCCCTTTATATAAGTATATGATCATTACCAGACGGGATGGCCGAATGAGTTGAGCGCCCGCCTCCTGCTTTTGGGAGGTCGTGGGATTTGAATCTCCAGGTTCGATTCAAACCCTAGTAGAGTCAAACCAATGACTTACACATTTATACTGGCGTTCAGCATTTCTAGGATAGGACATTATACTGGCATTCGGCATTGCTAGGATAGGACAAGGACGAGTGGAATGAGGAAGACCAATTCTCTGTAATCGAAATTGAAATCTTGGCTCTTTGTGTAGTTCACTGGATGTCGTCTAACCATTAGGTTATCTAGGCTCCCTCATGCCATCACCCTATCCACGCCTACCTGTCTATGTGGCTCCTTAGCTGAGGCGAGTGCAGCCCACAACAATATTTAACTAAAAAATATGATAAAAGCTCAAAACCACAAGACTGTTGTTGCTTGAGATCAGTACAGTCTTCTAGAACATATCTAATAAAATATGATACTGATAGAAACTCTAAACCATCAGAAAACTCCTTGCCTGAAAGGTCAGTGCAGACTACTAGAAACCTGTAGAGCGCGGGCCTCGCATGCGGAATGTCGTGAGTTCGGTTCCCGGTTGAGTCAAACCAATGACTTTAAAATTGATACTTGTCGCTTCCTAGCCAGGTGCTCGGCATTATTAGGATAGGGTAAGGACTGGTTAGCTCAGTAGCAGGATAATGTGACTGAGTGGGATATCAGGTCATGGTGCCAGTGTCCTGATTTCCCAATGGGACAGCAGTATAAAGTCACTATGAGTGTGCACTGTCACAAGTCGGTAATCATCCTGATATGACCTTAGATATTGTTCGGACGTAAAACAACAACAACTGACCAGATTACTCGAATATCATATAGTACATGTGGTATATATTTGGGGGCAGCACTATGAAGCTGCATGGAGTGTACAGTCACAGGTCCATTACAGATCTTGATATAGTTGTGTATGTTGCTAGAAGGTAAAACCACAGTTAAACAATGAAGATGTCCATTGAAGTCCTGCCAGTCGCCACAGGATGACACACTAATATGGTGAGTTGTACTCATACACATAATTTATTTTCAGGTATGCCTCAAATTCACCTCTAAAATGATATCCGGTAACCTGACCACCATGTCCTGGTTGGCTTATTGTGTTTATGGGTCATATGGGGTGTATAGACACATCATCATCAATCCTTTAACCACAGATGCCTTCGCAACAAGGCGCGGTGGCCGAATCGGTAGAGCACAGGCCTCGCGTTTGGAAGATCGGGAGTTCGCGAGTTCGGTTCCCGGCCGAGTCAAACCAATGACTTAAAAATTGATATTTGTCGCTTCCGAGCCACGTGCTCGGCATTATTAGGATCGGGCAAGGACTGGTTAGCTCGGTGTCAGAATAATGTGACTGAGTGGGATATCGGGTCATGGTGCCGGTGGCCTGATTTCCCAGTGGGGCAGCACTATAAAATCGCCATGAGTGCATACTGTCACAAGTCGGTACCCGTCCTGATATGACCTTAGATGTTGCTAGGACGTAAACAACAAACAAACAAAGCTTTCTATTACCCCCCTTCTCCACTGTCCTCTGGGCAGCTGGGACTTGCCAAACGCCAAACCTGTAGGGAGACATTTGAAGTGAAACCATGAAAAATTAATTTTAGCATGCATGTTAAAATGCTGGAAAATCATAAGTTTCAGCAGTGACCGGGTAAGATGTTCTATTTAATTGACTCAGTATCCCCTTCTCTACAGAAACAAGTGTTTAATAAGTGCACCTGTGTCGCAGTTTCCGCCGTCCGCCAGTTTCCATGGTACACATACACTCAAATGCATTGTCAATGGTCGTGAGCAATCTTCATACAGAAAAGTGAAATATCTCTAAAACCACACCACCTAGAAACAAATCGCTTGGTACACATATAGAAAACATCTTTACCAAAAATATTATATTAAATTTATAAGGTTAGTGACAATGCTGTTCGATTTTGATGCATGTGCAGAAGCAACGCCTACCGTGGAAAATGGCGGACGGCGGAAACTGCAACACCGGTATCTAAGCTCGGAATGTGGGATCAAATCTAGGTAAGTGTTTCGGTTTAAACAAATTGATGTTTTCATCGGTTTATCGGTTTGTTTTGGGGGTTTTACATCCTGGAAACATCTAAGCTCATATCAAGACGGGTACCGACTTGTGACAGTGCACACTCATGGTGACTTCACAGTGCTGTCTCACTTGGAGACCAGGCCACTAGCACCATGAGCTGATATCCCACTCAGTCACACTATCCTGACACTGAGCCAACCAGTCCTTGCCCTATCCTAATAATGCCGAGCGCCTGGCTAGGAAGCAACAAGTATAACTTTTTAAGGCATTGATTTGATTTGACCAGGGTTTGCGACCCATCGGGTCCCACGATCTATCAAAACTGGAGACGGACGCTCAACTCATTTGGCCATCCTGTCTGGTCTGCTTTCATTGGACTGGGCAACTTTAAGCAAATTGATGCTCTCATTGGACTATGCAGCTTTAAGCTAAGAGTCGGGTCGGCTATAGTCAGGTTGGGCAAAGCCACGCATGGGGTGAGTTCACAGAGAACTGACATGGTTTGAAGGTGATGGATCGGGATGGCCTGGTTTGGGGCGGGGAAGGGCCACTGGGTCAGAGATGGGAAGGCCGGGAGGTGGGAGGCAGTGGAGGGAGTGTGGGGGGAGTGTGTGAGGGGGGGGGGGTCAGAGTTTGTTTTAGATAATTACTGGGGTCGTGTGCGCGCGCAACTCGGGTTACCGCGCATGATCAGAAGGCGGGCAGCATGTCGCCAGCACCCGGATGTGGATTACATGTAGAGGGCGCGCAGGCGCACTGCGGAGGCCTGCCGATCTACGCACAGAATTAGGCGGATGGGGATAGGGGAGACGGGGGGGGGGGGGGGTGGAGACCCCGGAGGTGTGTGATACGGGGGGGGGGGTTAATGGTGATGTGGTAAGAATGGGGAGGTTGGGAGTGGGAGCTGGGCAGGGGCGAGGTTGGAGGTTGGGAGGTTGGAGGTTGGGAGGTTTGGAGGTTGGGGAAGGTTGGGAGGTTGGAGGTTGGGAGGTTGGAGGTTGGGAGGTTGGGAGGATGGGAGGTTGGGAGGATGGGAGGTTGGGAGGTGGGGAGGTGGGGAGGTGGGGAGGTGGGGAGGTGGGGAGGTAGGGGACTCTGTAGTTGGGGAGATGGGAAGGTGGTGAGGGGCATGTGGGGATGTGGGGATGGGGGGATGTGGGGATGAGGGAAGTGTGATGAGGAGGGAAGGTGGGGATGAGGAAGGAGGAATGGGAAAGGGACGGGAATGTTTTGAGGTAGGGATGTAGGGATGTAGGGATGTGGGGGTGTAGAGAGGTAGGAAGGGGCCAATTAGATTTTAAATTAACAAGTAAACGTACCAAACACACATTCAACAGGGACTGGTAAAAACCCATCAAAACAACACTTTTGAATCGTACCTGAGTTACTTCACCTTTGTTCTTAAACAACCACACCTACATGCTGATGGTGAAAAGTGGTAGAGGTGGGGGTCGTTTGGGGGGTTGGGGGCTAGTAGGTAGGGGTTGAGGGTTGGAAGTGGGGGGTAGTAGGAGAGTGGGGGAGGGAGTAGGGGGTAGGGGGTAGGGGTAGGGGGTAGGGGGTAGGGGGTAGGGGGTAGGGGTAGGGGGTAGGGGGTAGGGGGTAGGGGGTAGGGGGGAGGGGTGTAGGGGGTAGGGGTAGGGGAGGGGTGGGGGTAGGGGAGGGGGTAGGGGGTAGGGAGTAGGGGGTAAGGGGTAGGGGGTAGGGAGTAGGGGGAGGGGGTAAGGGGTAGGGGTAGGGGTAGCGGATAGGGGGTAGGGGATAGGGGGTAGGGGGAAGGGGTAAGGGGTAGGGGTAGGGGTAACTGGTTTGGGGTAATAGGGTAGAAGGGGGAGAGGTAAGGGGTGAGGGGTAAGGGGTGAGGGGTAGAGGGTAAGGAATAGAGGGTGAGGAGTAGGGGGTGAGGGATATAGGGTGAGGGGTAAGGGGTGAGGAGTAGGAGGGGAGGGGTAGGGGTGAGTGGTAGAGGGTGAGGGGTAGGGGGTGAGGGGTATTGGGTGAGGGGTAGAGGGAGAGGGGTAAGGGGTGAGGGGTAAGGGGTGAGGGGTGAGGGGTACAGGGTGAGGGACATAGGGTGAGGGATAGGGGGTGAGGGATATAGGGTGAGGGGTAGGGGCTGAGGGGTAGGGGGTAGGGGGTATATGGTAAGGGATACGGGGTAGGAGTTGGGGGTTAAGGCGGATGGTTGCAGGAGCTTGAGGGTTGAGGGTTGAGGGTTGAGGGTTGAAGGTTGTGGGTTGAGGGTTGAGGGTTGAGGATTAGGAGTAGGGAATAGGAGGAACGAGGAACGAGGAAAGGTGTTGAGGGACGGGGGTAGGGGGTAGGGTGTTGGGTTAGGAGGTAGGAGTCTGGGGTGATGGTGAGGGCGACATGGGGTGGGGAGCCGTCATTCTGACTTAGTGTTTGCGAGTTCCCGCAGTATGGACTGAGCCTGTGACCTGGCCAGTTTACATGCTGGGTAGAAACAGGATGGGAATGCTGAATCAGTAGTAAGAGTGCTGGCTGGCTTCACAATGAATCACAGGCGGGAGTCGAGGTCAAGTCAAACCCAATTAGTTACTAAATTGGTACTTGTTGCTTGCTACCGAGCTTGGGACTTGGCATTAATAGGATAGGGTAATCACTGATTTGCTCAGTGTCAGGATAATGTGACTGAGTAGGATATTAGGTCGTTGTGCCAGCAACTTAATCTTCCAGTGGGACAGCACTATAAAGTCGTCATGAGTGTGCACGGTCTCAATTTCAGTGTTATCTTATTATTCCTGAGGTGGAGTAGAAACCCTTGCATCGTAATAGTTTCCCGTGCGGAAGGTCAGGAGTTCGAAAACCTGGCCGAATTAAACCAATGACGGCAACCCTCGTGATATTATGACCATGGGTGATGCTAGGATGTAAAACACCAGTAAACAAATGTAATGCTCCGACCAGATATTGCGCCCTAATTTTCTCCAAGGGATTCAGGTAATTTAAAATAAAGTAAACCTTCAAAATATGACTATGAATGAATTTTATTTGATATAATGGTAGTCGTCCCAATTGGAAATTGCACATTCCGATGATGTTTCAGTTCCAGCTATCCATTTCTTACATCCTCTACTTTATTTTAGCTCGAAGTAATTTACATATTAAACCATTGACTTTGGGAGATATATAAAGTGAAAACAAACTCACTTATATTGGCATGCACATCATAATGATGGCATCATAAGCTTCGGCAGTAACATGTTCTATTAAATTGACTTGTTTTTCCTTTTATGCTGCAATAAATATTTAATTAGAGCACCATTATCTAAATTAGTTATGTAGCATCAAATCGAGGCAAGTGTTTAAGCTTAGACTTCACAGGTTTAAATAACTAGCATTTCCTGCGGTTAAAATTCCGACTTAAAACCACTGCATCCACAGATAAATAATACAATAAAGCCACACCGTTCACATTCCATGATGACGTCAGCCGTGGATGGTTAGTAAAGCACTGGCCGCATACTAATAAAGCAGACGATGTTCCCCTTTTGGCGGGAAACTGTTCCCGCCCTTTTCTCCGCATTCTATCGCGGATTGAGTAATCGTTGCGAGGCGCATGCGTCGTAATGGACCTGGTGCTTGAGTGTGTGTGTGTGTGTGGCGGGGGGGGGGGGGGCGCTGGTGGCACAAGCGATGCAGCCAGCGTCCTAAATACTCAGCAGTTAATAATGACGCTAGGTGTGTGCCTGCAATTAGGTCCCAGGTTGTCGAGCGTTGTCTGCAGATACAACGCAAATATTGGTCGTCTGTTTCGGTTTAAACAAATTGAAGGGTTTGCATGGGCGTTTTGGTTTGGTATTAAAGCTGCATAGTCCGATGAAGCATCAAATTTTCAAAACCAAAACTGCCAAAACTAATTTTCCATGTTTGCACTCAAATGAGTCAAAATATCTCAAAAGTTTACCATTTAAAATAAAAGTAACTTTGAACTAATGTAAAGTAGCTACTAGTGATCGGTCTAATATATTTATGTCAGAAAAAATACAGAAATTCAAAACCATCGGACTGCAACTTTAACAATTTTCAAAATTAGAGATAAATATATTAGATTGATTATCATGCGCTACTTTAGTTGGTTTGAGGTAACTTTTATTTAATGGGATATATTTGACGTATAAACATACCAAATTAATTTCGGCGGTTGCCGAATTGGTAGAGCACAGGCTTCCCATGCGGAAGGTCGCGAGTTTTTAAACCCACCTGAGTTAAACTAACGATGTACAAAATTGAAACTTGTCACTACCTAGCCTGGTGCTCGGCATTACTAGGATAGTGCAAGGACTGATTACCTCAGAATGACTATCAGGAAAATGTGACTGTGTGGGATGTTGGGTTATGGTGCTGACGGTCTGGTATCCCAGTGGGACAGCACTATAAAGTCGCCATGATTGCGCACTGTCACATGTCAGTACCTGTCCTGATATGACCTTAGATATTGCTAGGATGTAAAACAACCAAAAAACAACTAAACCGATCAAATGAATTGATTCTAGTCCTCATATGACCTCGAATGTTGTTACGATTTAAAATGCCAATTGACAAGGAAAAAGGTTGAATGATATAGACGTTATGGTTAACCATCTCCGACATGGTCACGTGACCCGCACTTCTAGAACGAGCTCTGATTGGGATTCCGCCGGTTTTATTTAATTATGTTTGTTTTGACAGAAGTAATCAGTAAAGATAAACATTAGTACTAGTGTCATATATATCGCTGATAACACTAGTACTGTTGGTTATGCTTACTGATTACTTCTGCCAACCTGGCAATAGACCCCGCCAGTTAAGCTAGTGACATCTATCGGCAGAATTTGGAACCACTCTAGTCGGGTCGTTTCTCTGACTGCCTCTGATTTCACATGCCATATCTCCATAAAGAATGCTTGGACAAATAGTAAAATGCTTGATTATATTCAGATAATCATATCGCAACGGGATTCAAGCTCTTATCCTTGTAATAAATATATTAAAAAAAGAGTACTATATTGTATTTTTCTTCTGGAGTTCAGCGCCGCTCTCTTCATGTGTTACACCCCCTGCAGTAGCTAGTGACATCTATCGGCAGAATCTGGAACCACTCTAGTCGGGCACTTTCCAGCTTAAAGTTGCATAGTCCGATGGTTTTGAATCTCTGTATTTTTTTCTGAGATAATTATATTAGATCGATCACTAGTATCTACTTTACATTAGTTCAAAGTTATTTTATTTTAAATGGTAAACTTTTGAAATATTTTGAATACAAACATGGAAAATTAGTTTTGGCAAGCTTGCCAAAACTCTGACACCATAGACTTCTGCAGTAACAGGTTCTGTTAAATTGACTCAGTATTGCCTTCTACGCAGAAACAAATGCTTAATAAGTGCATCAGTATCTAAGTTAGATATGTCAAATAAAATCTAGATAATTGGTTTGGTTTTTGAAAATTTGATATTTCATCAGACTATGCAGCTTTAACTGGCTGGGTCTATTCACATGTGAGGGGAAATCTATGACGTAAACAAAAATACTCAGCATGTTTATAGCTGTAGCTTATTTGTTTTGTGCTGCGGTTAGTTATGAAATGGGGGGGGGGGGGGGGCGGGAGGGACGGGGCGGAGGCACCAGTGCTATCCAATATCCTTAATGAGCAAACTAACTACATATGGGCCACAAAGAAGGGGAGCCGAGTGTAGGTCATGACTAATTATGTGATAAATGTTGCACTGAAAAATAATGTACTGAACTTCAAATGGTGCACTGAACCTCAAATAAAAATAGATGAGCTTAGGCGAGCCTATCATGAACTTAATTAACCACTGAGCGGGTGGGCTGAATCAGTAAAGAGTGCTGGCTGGCTTTATATGCGGGAGGTCAAGGGTTTGAACCCCGGTTCAGTCAAACCAATGATTTATCAAATTGATGCTTGTTCCGAGCTAGCCTCGTGCTCGGCATTAATAGGCTAGGACAAAGAAAGGGTTGCTCAGTGTCAGAGTATTGTGTGTGGTTGGGATATTTAACATTGTTATGTAATTGTGAATCGTTAGGTTCACCTATGCTTGTCATTGATTTGAATTTTATTTGATTTTACCATAAGTTAGGCCTATGGTAGTTTCTTTTGGTTGGCATCCATCCCCCAAGGGGGTAATTTTTACTAAATGTATTCTTATTCAGCGAATAATGCCTTTTGTCAGCACCAGAGCACTGGTCTTCTGGCCGTTCAGTACAATTTGTTGGTCCATAAATGACAATATCAGTTGCAAAAATAACCACATGAAAATCCTGTTCGATAATAGAAGCATAACATAAATGAACTATTACTTGTAATAGTAACTGCAATTCCAGTTTCCACAAAAGTATTATGCACTTGGTGAATATGTATCACATTGTAATATGTTGGGAACTCGGCCGTCTGAGCCCCAAGATACCACTTACTCTTTCCAGGTGCATTCTGACAACTGTCGGTCAGTTCACACCTGATGCCCCTCTCCAACAAACTCATAAGAAATAAAGGGAAGACAAGTCGTGCAAGATTGACAGTGAAGAAGTTGTGCTTTATTGGCATCAACTCCCGTTTACCTACTAGTGACCTATCACCCTCACTCCTTACCAACTGTCCACATAGATCCTCATTACTCTCGTTAGTATGTACAGGAATCAGTGCCTACATCACATTGAGTCCCATGGTTGTTGCACACAGTTCAGTGCCTTTTGAATAGCTGCTGCTAGTTTTTATATAGAAAGTGGAGCCTCAGACAGAGTGTCTGGGTCACTGGAAAAGAGAAGAGTGTGTTCCCTTCAAGAGTGTATCAAGAAGTGCCTCTCCTTCCAGAGTGTCTGGAGAAGTGAGTAGCATCATATATATCAGAGTGAGGTCTGTGTGTCAGGTGACTGGGCCTCCCACAGCCAGCCAATCAGGCACCCTCTACAGCCTGGGGGGTGACGCCCTAATAGGGGCAGCTGTCCCTTAACCCCAGCTGCAGGTGGTGTCCATAATGTGTGCAGTATGGCTGGGTGTGCTTGCCCATCGGCCCTGTGGTAACAGGTAGTTGCAGACAGTTACAATAAATATATATTAAAAATGTCCTTCCCCTCCACGTGCACTCTTACTGGTGCATAGAGGGAACATTTCACCAAACATTATCTGTCTCTTACATAGGAACATCTTGTCATAATCTCGGGCACTATGTGTTATCATATTTTCCACATAGTCTCATATGTTACACAGCCAGTGGGGCACCCATTGCTTCTCTGTTACATAACCTTGGTCCCCACTCCGTCGGCCGAGAATAGTAATGCTCTATAATTCCGAACCGAAAATCTGTATATTTTTACAACATGGTATTGCATGATTCTAGAATTGTCTTTAAACACTTCTTTCTTCCTTTGTCTTTCACTCTTCTTCTTGTTTCCCCCAAAAGATATACCATATATCCAATACACATATATATATCATAGTGTAAATATGCAAATCAGTGGATCCAATCACCAATACAAAATGCGAGAAACCCACCCATTGTTGGATCCCATCACAAGTGTTTTGTATTGTGTGGCCTAATGATGGGATCGGAAGTTTGAGATTGCAGCGGGGACTTACAACAGACAGGTGTTATGTGAATTTCAAGGAAAATGTTAGGTACTAGGTTTTGAAAGAAGGTGTAGTAGGGGTGGGAAGGGCTCAGCATGCCGTGCAGGGAGGGTCCTGTAGTGAATTTGAGACCATTTATATATATATATATATATATGTATGTACAAGGGTCAGGGCAAGGATGGCCTTTAGAATACCTATAACTGCCTGTCCACCCGAATGCTCCATGCTACGCAACTAGTGTCGTTCACTTGCACAAATGGTGGCAGTTGTCTATAGCTGGAACCATAGTGGTCAGATGCCGAGAAAATAGTAGATTTTCAAATGAACAAAACTATATTGTGCTATATAAATACTAGTAATATTATTGAATGGAGTGTCTGAGTCTGTCACCCTGCTAGCTCTACACTCAACCGGTTCCGCTGGCGCTACAGCGGTCTGGGCAACTTGAGTTTGTGCGCAGGTAGGACAACCTACCTGTGAGTCGCTACCGAGCTGGTGTGAGCATGGATATTGACTTCACTTCTGTAATCCCAAAAATGATTGAATTTTACCAAGCAAAACTATATTACCAAACAAAATCAAACGCTCTACCCAAGAATGGAGATGACGTCATCGGGATGTTTACTGAGTGAAAGTGAAAGTGAAGGCTTTTGTTGTAAGTTTACGGCTGGGGTCAGGAGGTTAATGGAACGCAGGGCCACGACTCAAACACCGTGTTGAGCAGCTCGCACGGATCTGTGTCAGTAGGCGCCCCACCACACAAGTGTAGCTACTCCCTCCCCACCTCTACACACACGCTCAAACACACTTACACAAACACACTAACCTGACAACATGCGACCCCAAGCCTCACAGTCACAGTGCACTTTAGAAGGTAGTTACCACACCTCTACGCCATCACCCACCACCCACACCACGTTGCCCACCCTACCAATGCCAGCCACACATTACCGCTCACCCACCACCCCTCACCCACACACCACTACCCACACCACCACCACACATCACCCACAACCACTCATCCACACACCACCATCACCCACCACCACCCACACCACCCACCCACCACCACCCACCCACGCACCACACACCACGACCCACACCACTCACCCACCACCACCCACCCACACATCACACACCACCACCCACACCACCACCACACATCACCCACCACCACACAGCACTCACCCACCACCACCCACCCACACACCACACACCACTACCCACACCACCACCACACATCACCCACCACCACACATCCACACACCACCCACACCACCACCACACATCCACACACCCCCCCCCACCACCAACCACCACCCACCCCTATCCACCACCACACACTGCCCACACCACACATCACCCACCACCACACATCCACAACACCACCCACACCACCCACCACTCACCCACCACCACCACACCAAACCACACATCCACACATCCACCCACCACCCACACCACCAACCACCACCCACCCGTCACCCACCACCACCCACTCACCCACTACACACCACTACCCACACCACCACCACACATCACCCACCACCACACATCCACACACCACCCACACCACCCACACCACCCACCACTCACCCACCACTCACCCACCACCAACCGCACACCACCAACCAACCATTCACGACCACCAGCACCCATCAGCCATCATCACCCACTACCACCACCACCCACCACCAGCCAGCACCACCCACCACCAATAACCACCACCCACAAATAACTACCACCCACCAAACACTACCAACCCCCACCACTCACCACCCACCACCTCCACCTCCACATGTCTCTGTCCTGATATGACCTTAGATGATGCCAGGACGTAAAACTCCAACAACCAACCTCCACATTTCACTCCAGCCCCACCCCCCCTTATCCCCTATCCCCTCACTCTTTACGCCACCTTCACCCTCCCCTCCGCACCCTCAACCTTCCCAGCACCACACTCACTACCACCAGGCATCCCCCCCCCCCCACACACACACCTCCACTTCTCCACACACGTTACACACCCGTCAACTTTCCCACCCATCCGCCTAATCCGAGGTGTCTTCTCGCGAGTTCCTGTTGCCATGGGAACAATGCGCCGGATTGACCTGTTGCCATGGTTACATTAAGACGCCCGCAGGGATTACCAGGACGCGATTCGGGCAGTTCTTCGACGTGATCTTCTGGCTGTGGCGCTCCAGAGTGCACTCAGAGACAACATTACCGCCCGCCTTCCGCGGGCCGCCCGCCCGCCCCCCCCGCACCCCCCCCCCGCCGCCTGACCCCCCCCCCCCTCCTCCAGGTAGGCACACCACAGGGAATGCAATTCATGGAATCACTATTTGTGTTATGTAACTTTGACATCACTTTTTGTTCTTAAAGATTGATACTGCCTATCATGGATACGTCTGAATATACTTGTTTTTCACCATTATATAGTTGGACAATAGAAAGCCTGAGTATACACTTTTACCGACCCAGGGGATTTTTAACCGATATATGTGCTCTATAATTCATTATGGGAATATAAACAAGGACACTATCTATCTTCAGTTCCCTATGTAATAGTATATTCACTGTATACTATCTAACTGACCCTGTGTAGTTACAGTATTGGCCACACTGGCGCCACCTGTGAGGGGCCCAAAGCACTGTATGCCAGCTGCGTCTGGTCATTATCGCCTATAGACCCGTCGGGACGGTCAGATTTTAACACACCACACATGCAGGGGCAGATCTGAATCTAGGTAAAAATGTCAATTGAAAAGTTCAGACATAAAGCCCGTAAATACCAATAACAAATATAATTAATTTAATTAATTTAATTAAAGGATTCTTACCCGACTGTTTTGGTGTGGTGTTTTTCTGGTGATGTGCTTAGTGTGGTGATGTTTTAGTGATGTTGTGGTTGTTCTGATGATATCTATTGGGTGTTGTGATCAGTGTGATGTTGTCCTTGTGGTGTGGTTTGTTTGGTGATGTCTTGGTGTGGTGATGTTCTGGTGATGTGCTTAGTGTGGTGATGTTTTAGTGATATTGTGGTTGTTCTGATGATATCTGTTGGGTGTTGTGATTAGTGTGATGTTGTCCTTGTGGTGTGGTGTGTGGTGATGTCTTGGTGTGGTGATGTTCTGGTGATGTGCTTAGGGTGGTGATGTTTTAGTGAGGTTGTGGTTGTTCTGATGATATATGTTGGGTGTTGTGATTAGTGTGATGTTGTCCTTGTGGTGTGGTTTGTGTGGTGATGTCTTGGTGTGGTGATGTTCTGGTGATGTGCTTAGTGTGGTGATGTTTTAGTGATGTTGTGGTTGTTCTGGTGATATCTGTTGGGTGTTGTGATTGGTGTGATGTTGTCCTTGTGGTGTGGTTGGTGTGGTGATGTTCTGGTGACGTGCTTGATGCGCGAAAAGGAAGAAGGCAAGGCGGGGGTGGAAAGAAAGGCGTTTATTGACGCCTCAACATGCAGAGTATACAGAGGAGAAAGATAATAAACAGGCTCATGAGGAGCAAATCCAATGATAGGGGCTCATGAGGAGCAACAAGAGAAATGTACAGGCAGCCCTTAGGGGGCAGAGTCAATGTTGTAGAGGATCAGTGTCAATGTCTGTAGAGGATCAGTGAGGGGGTGCCGAGGAGCCCTCCACCGCTGAAAGAGAAAGGGTTGAAAGGAAAGAGATGGGTGGGTGGGTGGAGGAAAAAGGGAAGAGAGCTGGAAGGCGGCAGGATGGCGAGTGCCTGAGGGAGGCCGGCGGGCGGCCTTATAAGGGAAGGGTGGACGGATGACAGCAGGTGAGGTGTGAATGCTGCCGGCCCGGGGGAGGGCGAGGGGCGGTGAGCAGCAGGCGTCGGGTGAGGCGCGAATGCTGCGCGACACGGGGGCGGGGGAGGGAGCGGCGCGCGGCGGCGTCGGGTGAGGTGAGAAGCAGCGCGACAGCCCGGGGCGGGGGAGGGTCTCTTCCTCTCCTCGCATCAAACGCAATGCTTCGCATTACGACCAATGTGGTGATGATCTAGTGATGTTGTGGTTGGTGTGGTCCTGTTTGTCTGGTGTTGTGATTAGTGTGATGTTGTCCTTGTGGTGTAGTTGGTGAAGTGATGTATTGGTGTGGTGATGTTCTGGTGATGTGTTTACTGTGGTGATGTTCTAGTGATGTTGTGGTTGGTGTGGTGCTGTTTTTATGGTGTTGTGATTAGTGTGATGTTGTCCTTGTGGTGTGGTTGGTGAGGTGATGTATTGGTGTGGTGATGTTCTGGTGATGTGCTTACTGTGGTGATGTTCTAGTGATGTTGTGGTTGGTGTGGTGCTGTTTGTCTGGTGTTGTGATTAGTGTAATCTTGTCCTTGTGGTGTGGTTGGTGAGGTGATGTATTGGTGTGGTGATGTTCTGGTGACATGCTTACTGTGGTGATGTTCTAGTGATGTTGTGGTTGGTGTGGTGCTGTTTTTATGGTGTTGTGATTAGTGTGATGTTGTGCTTGTGGTGTGGTTGGTGTGGTGATGTTCTGGTGATGTGCTTACTGTGGTGATGTTCTAGTGATGTTGTGGTTGGTGTGGTGCTGTTTTTATGGTGTTGTGATTAGTATGATGTTGTCCTTGTGGTGTGGTTGATGAGGTGATGTATTGGTGTGGTGATGTTCTGGTGATGTGCTTACTGTGGTGATGTTCCAGTGATGTTGTGGTTGCTGAGATGATGTTGTCCCGATGGTGTGGTTGTGTTAGTTAGTTTGTTGATGTCGATGAAAATGAAAATGAAAATGAAAAACTAATAAGAATCAATCTACCTTAAAGTTGCATAGTCTGGTCCTTTTGAGGTTCTGTCATTCTTTTAGATAAATATATAACCAGACGGGATGGCTGAATGAGTTACAGCGTCCGTCTCCCGTGTTGGTAGATCGTGGGGTCGTGGGTTCGAACCCTGGTCGAGTCGAACCAATGACTTAAAAATTTATCCTCATCGCTTCCTAGCCAGGCGCTCGGATAGGACAAGGACTGGTTGGTTCAGTGTCAGGATAATGTGACTGATTGGGATATCAGGTCATCGTGCTGGCCACCTGGTCTTCCAGTGGGGCAGCACTATAAAGTCGTCATGAGTGCGCACTGTCACAAGTCGGTACCCGTCCTGATATGAACTTAGATGTTGCTAGGACATAAAACAACAAACAAACAAACTAGATAAATATAATGTGGCGTGTAACTAGTTACGCGAATATTATTCAGCAAAGTGTAAGTTACTTGTTGGTAACACGGGCCGGTCGGTCTGTGTAACTATGGGCATAATCGATTAATTAACTCGGGTCACCCGAGACACTTTTTGGGACATGCGCACATCCTACAGATCCGGGTTGAATAAACGAATACGCTCAGGGTGGACAAAATGATGGCTTAATCCAATTTA
This sequence comes from Branchipolynoe longqiensis, assembly GCA_030323885.1. NCBI lineage: Eukaryota > Metazoa > Annelida > Polychaeta > Phyllodocida > Polynoidae > Branchipolynoe > Branchipolynoe longqiensis. The sequence goes on from CM059191.1 coordinate 97,399,653, forward strand.
ATTTTTTTCAATAACTGATATAGGTACAGCAAAATAGGATTTACAGTATGTTATGATTGTAGAAGCTGACAATCTGGGTTATTAAAAAAAAAGCAGCAGTAAAACAACACGTAGGACTTGTATTGGTAGCTGTTATCCTACAGCTACCAGCGCAGATGTGACATCATATCTCCGAGCAAACCCCAGCCAAGAGGTGGGTTACTGGGGTCGGGTCGTTTTGCACACGGCATGTGTATTTCTTGACGACACTCGCAGTGTTCGATTTGAAATTCTGACGACTCACATGACCCGAGTGGCCCGGGTCGTGTTAATCGATTACGGCCCTAGGTGTGTGTGCAGCACTGTGCTGCTTTGAAGTCGGGCTTGCCTACTGGGCAGCTCGTACCCGGCGGCGACAGTGCGCTGGTGCCGATGTGCGTGTGCACAAGATCCTATCTGCCTTCAGTCGCCGAGAAATTTGGCGCGTCAAATAATATGGTGATTATAATAATCTACTATAACTTTGTTTGAAGTAACTTTCATTTTAAATGGTCAACTTTTGAGATAGTTCTAGTTCAACCATTCAACATTAATTTGAGAAAACACCAGTAGGTAAGTTAAATATGTAGAATCAAATTTAATTAAGTACATTTGTTCCGAAAAATTTGATGATTTTATCGGATATGCAATTTTAACATTCTTTTATTGTTTTCTGTAGAATCTAATATTCAAAAAGTACCACAACTCCTACAGCCTTGTCACTGTGTCATTTCTTATTCCTGAAAGTGAACACTTTTGATACGATGTGGAACAAGCCGATCCAGATGCATAATGACATAATGGAATGGAATAGATAACAATGTGTGGCAAAGTAAACTACAAGAATGGTGAAATCATAAAAATAAATTAAAATAAATAGATGATTAATTAACTAACTAGGACATCGCAGCAGGTGGAAGACTCACCGGTCTGAATGTGTGTGGCAAGGAGGGGGGAAGGACAAAGTGGGGGAGGGTGGGGAGGGTGAGTGGGGGTGGGGTGGAGAAGTGTGAAGGGTAGGGAGAAATGTGGGGCAAATCTTGGTTACTGACACGCCAAACCTCAGGAAGCATGGCCTAATTCCAGCAATCCCGCCCGAGGGGCTCAGCGTGAGAACAAGGACTCGCCTCCCACACTGAGTACCTCGCGGACGGGTTTGCTGATTACCGGAAAGCTGCTGTTTTCTGAGCAACAGCTGGTTAGATGAGCAACTTCCGCCTAATGAGCCGCTTCCAGGAAGTGAGCGGTGATTTGTGAGCAAGTAGCAGCTTTGTAAGAGAGCTAAGGGGCTGAGGAGCTGAGGAGCTGAGGAGCTGAAGGGCTGAGGGGCTGAGGGGCTGAGGGGCTGAGGGGCTGAGGGGCTGAGGGGCTGAGGGGCTGAGGGGCTGAGGGGCTGAGGGGCTGAGGGGCTGAGGGGCTGAGGGGCTGAGGGGCTGAGGGGCTGATGGGCTGAGGGACTGAGGGGCTGAGGGGCTGAGGGGGCTTAAGAGCTGAGTGGTTGAGTGGTTGAGTGGTTGAGTGGTTGAGTGGTTGAGTGGTTGAGTGGTTGAGTGGCTGACGGGCTGACGGGCTGACAGGCTGACGGGCTGACGGGCTGACGGGCTGACGGGCTGACGGGCTGACGGGCTGATGGGCTGATGGGCTGATGGGCTGATGTGCTGATGGGCTGATGTGCTGATGTGCTGATGTGCGGATGGGTTGATGGCCTGATGGGCTGATGGGCTGATGGGCTGATGGGCCGAGGGGCTGATGCGGTGATGGGCTGATGGGCCGATGGGCCGATGGGCCGAGGGACTGAGAGACCGAGGAGCGGAGGGGCTAAGGGAGTTAAGGGGGCTAAGGGGGCCAAGGGGGCTAAGGGACCCAAGGGGGCCAAGGAGCCGAAGGGGGCCAAGGGACCGAGAGGGCCAAGAGGGCCAATAGGGCCAAGTGGACCAAGGGGGCCAAGGGTCCGAGGAGGCCTATGGGGGCCTATGTGGGCCTATTGGGGCCAAGGGGGCCAAGGAAGCCTATGGGGACATATGGGGCCAATGGGGGGGCCAATGGGGCCAATGGGGGGAATGGGGGCCAATGGGGGGCAATGGGGGGCCAAAGGGGGCCAATGGGGGCCAACGGTGGCCAATGGTGGCCAATGGGGGCCAATGGAGGCCAATTGGGGCCTTTGGGGGCCTACGGGCCCTATGGGGATAGGGGGGCTCGTTAACCCACTCACTCCCCTTCTTCACCTCCCCACCCTACCCCGGGTTAATTTGACTTCACGCTGATCACACACCCTGATATTTGCATGTTTCATTGAGCGCGAAAATGACGAGGCATTATTCGTCCTATTTACAAACCCATGTCTGGTGTCCCAATCTAAACCTCATAACCTCATAACAGCCGCCCCCGCCCTGTCCCTCCATGCACCCCCCCCCCCCCCCCCCGACACACACCTACCCCCCCCCCCCCTCCAATGCACCGCCCATCCACCATCCACCACCGGGGTAGTGGCTGAATCGGTAGAGCGCAGACTTCCTGTGCTGAACGTATCGAGTTCGAATCTCAGCCGAGTAAAAACCGATGACTTATAAGTTATATAAAATGAATACTTGTCACTACCTAGTTTAGCGCTCTGCATTAATAGGATAGGACAATGACTGGTTAAGTTTCAGGATAATGTGACTGTGTGGGATATCGGGTCATGGTTCCGATGGCCTAGTCTCCCGGTGGGGCAGCACGATTAAGTCACTATGAATGCGCACTGTCACAAGTTGGAACCCATCCTGATATTACCTTACATGTTGCCAGGACATAAAACTCCCAGCAACCAACCAACCAATCCAGCATCCACGACTCACCACTGGACACGCTGGCCGAATCGGTAGAACGCACGCTTCGTGTGATGAAGGTCGGGAGTTCAAATCCCAGCCGTGTCAAATCAATGACTTATCAAATTTATACTTGTCGCTACCTAGGATAGGACAAGGACAGATGTGAAGAGTATCAGGATAATGTGACTGTGTGGGATATCGGGTCATGTGCTGGCAGCCTGATTTCCCAGTGGGGCAGCACTATAGCGTCACCATGAGTGCGCACTGTCACAAGTCAGTATCCATCCTGTTGCCAAGACATTAAACTCCATCAGACAACCAACCAGCCCTCACCCCCTACGCACCATCCTCCACCCCTCACCCACCACCAAACCACTGTCTACCAACCTCCCACCTCTGTTCCACCACCCACTGTCTACCAACCTCCCACGTCTGTTCCACCACCCACCGTCTACCAACCTCCTACCTCTGTTCCACCACCCACTGTCTACCAACCTCCCACCTCTCTTCCACCACCCACACTCTACCCAGCTCCAAGTGGCCGATTAGTTAGTAAGCCATCGCCATCGTGTCAGTGAATTAATACAGCAATGTGCCCGGATAGTGCACGTCGGCGGCCATCCGGCGAGCTGCAGTCTAATGGCCCTGTCACACTACGACGTAACACGCCAGCATAGGGATAACTTGAAAATAAATTTAACACGTCGAAAATCTTGACGTAATATGCAAATATGTGGCCAAGTTGGACCTCAATGCCACGTAGTCGACATGAGCGTAACGTTGGTATACCGTTGTGCCAACGAGAGAGGTCAAAGGAATTATTAATTATGTAAACGTGAGGCTAGCGAAACCACAGCGTGCGACATCAGCCTAGCGTGACAGTAGCGGCCGCTTAGTGTCGCTTAACGTTGTCATGTTCGACACAACCGTTTTGCCCGATGTGAGTCGACGTTGACCAACCGAGAGGCTGGCATCAGTCCAATGTTGCCGGCATGAGCCGCAAAGTCCTCCTCCCTGTGCGTCACTATGATGTAACGCACCGTTGATCTAATGTAGCCGACACATCCCTCCTGCACGTCTAACGTTGGCATAACGTGAGTGTGACGTCATCCAAACGTCACTGCATCACATCGAGCTACGTCGAAAGTTTTGGACATGTCCAAAACTTGGACATGCACTGACGTAACTCGACGTAACCTGACGTAACTCAACGTAAATCGACGTCAGTCTAACGTAAGCATGACGTAGCTCGACGTACCTCAACATGATAACCAAAATTAACCTACGTCGGCTTACGTTACCTTCTTACGTCGTAGTATGACAGGCCTATTAGCGCGGTGTGATGTGCGCGCATCCAGTCACTGTCCGGTGCAGGCCCCGGCGACCACCGCTACCAACAAGTAGATACACTCTAGCGGGCAGTCGAAGAACTAAGGTTGTGGCTGTCAGCTGACTGTACCGCATGCTCTGTGTAAAATGGCTCGTGTAGGATTTCCACCAGCAAACTGCCCTCTGGTGTCTCGGGCTCATTGCGCATGCTCCCCGAACATGGTAGATTATTTACACACATGCTCTATCAGATAGATAGGATATAGTGAATATACTACCACTGACTACTACATAGGGAACTGAAGATAGATAGTGTCCTTGTTTATATTCCCATAATAGATTATAGAGCACATATAACGCAGACTGTCTCTAGATAATTATACATCCATATATCATCGCTTACCATACTAGTCTAACATAGTTACCTCCCCGTATATGTTTCTTTTTTCTCTTATCTTGTTCTTTACCTCTATCATTCATGTACCGATGTTTTGCTTATTTCCATGTAATTGTCTATCTGTATAATGTTGTAGATTTGTTTACTGTGTCGAGGCAATTGTCATTAGGGCTGGAAGACCAATGTATTAGCACTGACAATGTGTTATTCAGAGGAATAAAAACACTTGAACAAAAAAAAAAAAAAATCATCATAAATCCCTTACCCTTGGTGTGCCATGGATGACTTTTCAACCAGTTCCCCCCCCCCCCCCACACACACACTCTTCCCTGTTCTCCACCGCCTTCCCACCTTTTCCCTTTCCCGCCTATATCGATATAAGTCGATACATAATGCGTTATACATCACATAAATGTGCCGTATAAGCAAGTTCACACAAACTGACACTAAAAAACTAATCACACTCATCTACTCATCGACTGGTCAGGCCTTCTGCCTCGCCTGGTGCTGCCACCTGGCTTTTTCTTCCAAGCCATCTATATTGATATTATATATAAACATATCTCCAGTACAAATTAGGGAGAAGCAATGAGGTAGTGGGTTGAGTAGTTTAAACTCTGGCAAGGATTATAGGCCCTTGCCCATAAAAGAAAAGAAAAAATCCTCCGGTGCGACTGACACTGGTCTACATCCGGTGGAGGTGAGGAGGGTAGGTGGAGCCACCTGTACAGTGTTTGTCTTACGGAGTATAACAAATAAAGTAATAATTAACCCTTACATATCTTTTTACTTGCATAATTCGTTATACATCACATAAATCTATATTTATATGATATATAAATCTGTATTTATTTTATATATAATTATACATAGAAACAGAGAGCGAAACTACTAGTGATCGATGCACAATGCATCTGTACATTTCCCCATAGAACCCACACGCGCCAAACTCACATCATTTATGAAAAATGAGGCAGCAATCACGAAAAATAAATCGAACAAGGTGTAAATAAAAATAATTGTTGTGGGTGTTTTTTTTAATACTTTTGAACAGGTTCTTTTTGGCAAGACGGAGGGAGTCTGGCAGTGAACAATGGTGAGGGCGGGGTGTCAGGACGGCAGTGGCGGTGATTCACGCGTTACGCCAATCAGCGGCCAATCAGCGCACATATTAATGTCGCCGCGCATCCAGTTATTCGCAAAGCTCTCATCCGGGCACTTTCAAAAGCCCGCCAACTTTGCACTTCTACGCGCGCAATATGATTGCAGCGCGCAACCCTTCGGGCGGAGGAATTATGCAAAGGAGCTGGTGTGTGGGTGTGTGGGTGTGTGGGTGTGTGGGTGTGTGGGTGTGTGGGTGTGTGGGTGTGTGGGTGTGTGGGTGTGTGGGTGTTGGGTGTGGGTGTGTGGGTGTGTGGGGTTGTGGGTGGTGGGTGTTGGGTGGGTGGATGGGGGTGGGTGGATGTGTGGGTGAGTGTGGGTGTGGGTGTGTGTGTGTGTGGGTGTGTGGGTGTGTGGGTGTGGGTGTGGGTGTGTGGGTGTGGGTGTGTGGGTGTGTGGGTGTTTGGGTGTGTGGGTGTTTGGGTGTGTGGGTGTTTGGGTGTGTGGGTATGGGTGGATGGTGTGGTATGTGTGGGGGTGTGGTTGTGGGAGGGGGAGAGTGTGTGTGGTTTGGATGGGTTGGTATTGGGGTTGGGCTGTGGGTGTGGGTGGGGTGTGGGGTGGAGGTGTGGGCGGGATAGGGTGTGTGGAGGCTGTGGGTGGGGAAGTGGTGGGTGTGGGTGTGGGTGTGGGTGTGAGGTGGTGTGTGGTGGTTGGGGAGGATGTGTGTTGGTGTGGGGGTGGGTGTTGGGGAGGATGTGTGTTGGTGTGGGGGTGGGGGAGGGTGTGAGTGTGGGTGTTGGGGAGGGTGTGTGGGTGTTGGGGAGGATGTGTGTTGGTGTGGGGTGGGTGTTGGGGAGGATGTGTGTTGGTGTGGTGGTGGGGGAGGGTGTGGGTGTGGGTGTTGGGGAGGGTATGTGGGGGTGGGTTCTAAGTGGTGAAAGGAGGAAGGAGCATGTCACAACAAACGAAAGTTGCACGTGACCTGGTGACGAGGGAATCGCCGCAGGGAAGGATGGGGGTCGAGCGTCTTGTTCTTTTTGGCGCCAATTAAAGTCTCGCAAGGTGACGAGAATTGGAGCAGAGCGGCGAGAGGAGGGCCGGGAGGGGTGGATTCAGGTGGGAGCTGACATCTGGTGGTGTGTGTAGTGTGTGTGGTGTGTGGTGTGTGTGTTGTGGTGTGTGGTGGTGTGTGGTGTACGGTAGTTGTTGGTGTGGTGTGGTGTGTGATGTGTGTGGTGTGTGGTGTGTGTGGTTGTGGCGGTGGTTGTAGTGGTAGTGCTAGCGGTGGTTGTGTGTGGTGTGTGGCGTTAGTGTCTGGTGGTTGTGTGTGTGGTGGTGGTGGTGGTTATGGGTGTGGTGGTGTGTGGAGGTGGTGAGTGGTGGTGGTTATGGTGGTTGTGATGGTGGTGATGGTGGTGGTTTTGGTATTAGGGGTGTTGATGGTTGTGGTGGTTGTGATGGTGGTTGTGATGGTGGTTGTGATGGTGGTTGTGGTTGTGGTGGTTTTTGTATTAGTGGTGTTGGTGGTGATGGTGGTGGTAGTGGTGGAAGTGGTGGTGGTGGTAGTGGTGGAAGTGGTTGTGGTGGTAGTGGTTGTGGTGGTGGTAGTTGTGATGGTGGTAGTTGTGATGGTGGTAGTTGTGATGGTGGTAGTTGTGGTGGTGGTAGTTGTGGTGGTGGTAGTTGTGGTGGTGGTAGTTGTGATGGTGGTAGTTGTGGTGGTGGTAGTTGTGGTGGTGGTAGGTGTGATGGTGGTAGGTGTGGTGGTGGTAGTTGTGGTGGTGGTAGTTGTGATGGTGGTAGTTGTGGTGGTGGTAGTTGTGGTGGTGGTAGTTGTGATGGTGGTAGTTGTGGTGGTGGTAGTTGTGATTGTGGTAGTATTTGTGGTGATGGTGGCGGTGGTAGTGGGGTAATGATTTTGGTGGTGGTTATGGTATGTACTATTGGTGGTTGTGCTGGTGGTGCTGGTGGTGCTGCTGGTGGTGCTGGTGGTGGTGGTGTTGCTGGTGGTGCTGGTGCTGCTGGTAGTGCTAGTGGTGTTGGTGGTGCTGGTGGTACTGGTTGTACTGGTGGTGCTGGTGGTGCTGGTGGTGCTGGTGGTGCTGGTGGTGCTGGTGGTGCTGGTGGTGCTGGTGGTGCTGGTGGTGCTGTTGGTGCTGGTGGTGCTGGTGGTGCTGGTGGCGCTGGTGGCGCTGGTGCTGCTGGTGCTGCTGGTGCTGCTGGTGTTGCTGGTGCTGCTGGGAGAGGTGAAGTTGCACCTGTTGCCATAGGAACTACGCACCTGTGCTCGCGTTGTCATGACAGCATGCATGCAACACGGCAGGACCTTCACAGCTTTCCTTTACAAATCTACTCATTTAAGTTTAACTTGTCTTTATTAGCTATAACTTGACAACATATTTAATTTCCAGAAATATTTAACTTACATCGTCCAATGCTTTTGAGTTTCTGTTAATTTCTTTTCAATAAATACCTTAGATTGATAACTATGATATATTTTACCTTAGTTTGAACTAGTTAATTTTAAAGTGTTGAGTTTCGAAATATTGGAAATGAAAATATAGCACATTAATTTTGGAATGCTTGTTGAAAAATCCGACACCATAGGCTTCACCAGTGACAGGTTCTATTAAATTGACCTACTATACCCTTTCCCATCCTGATATGACCTTAGATGTTGCCAGGGAGTAACCTCAAACAAACAAACAATTCTATTCCTTCTATGCTACAACAAATCCTTAATAATTGAACCAATATCTAAGTTGGATATACAGGCTCAAATCTAGATAAGTGTCTCCATTTTGAAAATTTGAATCATTAAATGGACTGTGCACCTCTAACTGCAATGTACTGAGAACTCCTAAGAATAGCCATGCGATACTCATCTTAATGGTCCTGCACAGATTAGTTTTCTGGCTACTGCGTTGGGGCTCAACCAACACATTCTGTGACGTCATACAGGGAAAGAATAGATGGAATTGCATGGATTATGAGATGGGATGGGTGTGGCTGAATTGCTGAGAGTGCAAGCTGCCTTTCTATGTTGGAGGTTGTAGGTAATCTAGTCGAAGTCAAACCGATGACTTAAAAATTGATCGCTCTCACTACCTAGTCTGGCACTTGGCATTAATAGGATGATGGCCCACGATCTTCCACACTGTCACACACTCACGGAAAAACACCCAGATTTAGTTTCAGTACGCTTCAACCTGGTTTATTACAAAACCTCTCTACTCTCCGCGGCGTCAACAGTCAACTAACCCGCCCCCTAACTTGCCAGGTCCCACGTCGCCTCTATAGGTGGGTGGGGGGTGTGCTAGCCACACTCAGTAGAGGGCAGCTCAGTCAGGGCCCTGCCTTGTGGTTAGCATGCCACCACCTAGCGCAGTTCAGTGTAACTGCGTAGTTGTGCAGCTTAGTGTCTGCCGCCACCGCGTGGTAGTGGGGCTCATGTAGACTACTACAATAGGATAGGACAAGGACTGGTTATCTCAGTGTTAGGATGATGTGACTGTGTGGGATAGCGGGTTTATGCTGCGGGCAGCTCAATCTCCCAGTGAGGCAGCACCACTGTAAAGTTTGCATAAGTGCACACTGTCACATATCTGTACCCATCCTGATATGACCCTAGATGTTGCTAGGACGTAATACCTTAAGAAACAAACCTGGCTTAACCGTGGTGAAACCTTAGACTTAACAGTAACTAGTGAACGCTCACAACCATCCGTTGACGTACCTTTGGAGACATAATTAGCTCCTTCGGCCAATCTGATTTGTTTGTTGGGGTTTTACATCCTGGAAACAGCTCAGGTCATATAAGGATGAGGACCGACTTGCGACAGTGTACAGTCATGGTGACTTTATAGATAGAGGCACTATATTGAAACGGGACCGTGCACGAGTCCGGAATATAGCAGAGAACGAAGATATATACACAGTCTCCAAATATATTCAGAAACCGTGAATATATATATAATGACAGTTCAACACGATATTGGTCCAGGGATTGATGCGGAGCCTATCTTTAGCCTGTGCTGTGCATGGGTTAAAGCTAGTATATATAATATATATATGTGTCTACACTGGTAAGCATACAGTGCCCACTGTCATCCGTCCAATATGTCAACCACTCCTTCAGCTGCCCACACATGTAATGCATACAACCCACCGTCACCCTTTGTGTGCCCAGGAATCCAATATGTGCCTCCCCTAGTTTCTCCACACGCGCATGCGCGAACACACACGCGTGCATGCGTACACACACCCATGGGCACCCATACACACCTGAGCCTTCATTCAACCACTCACCCCCCCCCCCCCCACCCATCCCACTCACGTTACTTCTCTCCCCCAGCCCTCCCCCCAGCCATCCTCCACCAACCCTCCCACTGACGTGACCTCTCTCCTCCCCCAGCCCACACTCCCAGCCTGCCTCCCCCAACCTTCCCACTCACGTGATCTCTCCCCCAGCCCTGCCCCCCCCCAACCGTCCTCCTCCAACCCCCCAACCCCCAATCACGTGACCTCTCTCCCCTAGCCGTCCCACTCACGTGACCTCTCTCCCCCATCCACCACCCCCTGCCACACACGTGACCTCTTTCCCCCCCATCCGGCCATCCTCCCCGAGCCCTCCTCCCCCAGCTCTCCTCCCCACCCTCCTCCCATTCCCCCATCCCTCCCACTCACCTGACCTCTCTCCCCAGCCCTTCTCCCCATACCTCTCCCCCATCCTCCCCTCCCCCAATCACCCTCCCCCACCCTTCAACCCACGTCACCTCTCTCCCCTCCAGCCCTCCTCCCCCATCCTCCTCCCCCCACTCCTCCACTCACGTCACACTCTCCCCACAGCATCCTCCTCACCACTCCTCCCCCAGCCCTCCTCCCCACCCTCCCACTCACGTGACTCTCTCCCAATCCCTCCTCCCCCATCCCTCCTCCCAACCCCTGCTCCCCAACTTCCCACGCATGTGTCCTCTTCCCCACCGGCCCTCCCCCCACGCCCCCATCCCTCACCACCACCACTCACTACAGTAGTGTGTAAAGTACACCTGTCTGTAATGAGGCTTGACGTGAAGGTGTGAAGGGCACCCACCTTGTCACACCCACCGTATTACCTGCGCACACCTTGTGTCACGGAACACAGCTAGTGTCACGGAACACAGCTGGTGTCATGGAAACACAGCTGGTGTCACAGACCATGCCCGGTGTTAGTGAACATGCATGGTATCAGGGAACATGCCTGGTGTCAGGGATCATGCCTGGTATATCATGGAACATGCTTTGTGTCGGGGAACATTGCTAATGTTAGGGAACGCAGCTGGTGTCAGGGAACGCAGCTGGTGTTAGGGAACGCAGCTGGTATTTGAGAACATAATGTCAAGGAATGCAGCTGGTGTCAGGGAACACAGTTGGTGTTTGAGAACATAAGAATTTTAAGGAACGCAGCTGGTGTCAGGGAACGCAGCTGGTGTTTGAGAACATATGAATTTCAAGGAACGCAGCTGGTGTCAGGTAACGCAGCTGGTATTTGAGAACATATGAATGTCAAGGAACGCAGCTGGTTTCAGGGAACGCAGCTGGTGTTTGAGAACATATGAATGTCAAGGAACACAGCTGGTGTCAGGGAACGCAGCTGGTGTTTGAGAACATATGAATGTCAAGGAACGCAGCTGGTGTCAGGGAACACATTTGATGTAGGGAACACACCTGTGATCAGGGAACGCACCTTGTATCAGGGAATGCAGCTGGTGTCCGGGTTAGTTAGTGGTGATTGCTTAACACCGTCTTGCCAGCAAAGACCATAATCAGAGCGATAAGTTGTCAAATCTTATTCTGTCGGATTAGTATTGGGTCATTGCTTTTATGTAGAATGCAAAATCACACAATCAACTATGTGTTGGGAGATACGGGAGGTTGAAGTTAAAAGCTCATAATTACAATGAATTTTAGCCAGTTAAACTTCTAGATAAAAGTTCAAAATATTGTAGTGTCTGCACTGACCTCTCAGGCAAGGAGCCGCATAGCCAGGTAAGCGTGGGTTGTGTGGTGACATCAGGGAGCCTATGTGGTGTACTGGTTAGCACACTGGCCCGGAATCAGAAATGGAAAAAAAGACTCCTATTTAGTGTCGAACCAGACGGGATGGCTGAATGAGTTAGAGCGTCCGTCTCCCGTCCTGGTAGATGGTGGGGTCATGGGTTCGAACCCTGGTCGAATCAAACCAATGACTTAAAAATTGATACTTATCGCTTCCTAGCCAGGTGCTCGGCATTATTAGGATAGGGCAAGGACTGGTTGGCTCAGTGTCAGGATAATGTGACTGAGTGGGATATCAGGTCCTGGTGCTGGTGGCCTGGTATCCCAGTGGGGCAGCACTATAAAGTCACCATGAGTGCGCTCTGTCACAAGTCGGTACCCGTCCTGATATGACCTTAGATGTTGCTAGGACGTAAAACAACAATAAACAAACAAACCTATTTAGTGTCAGCCACGTTGAACTAACAATTGCTATAAACCGGACGTGGTGGCCGAATCGGTAGAGAGCAGGCTTCCCATGCAGAAGGACTGGAGTTCGATTCCTGGTCGAGTCAAACCCAATGACTTACAAAATTGATGATTATTGCTACCTAGCTTGGCGCTGCCCATTACTAGGATAGAACAAGGACTGGGTAGAACAGCGTCAGGATAATGTGACTGAGTGTGAAATTGGGTCATGGTGCTAGTGGCTGAGTCTTCCAGTGAGGCAGCACTATAAAGTCACCATGAGTATGCACTGTCACAAGTCGGTACCTGTGCTTATGTGATCTTAGATGTTGTCAGGATATAAAACTCCAACAAACAAACAATACTACCTATGGTTGTGGTAAGCATGCCAACATTAATTTGGGATGCTTACACTTCAAATATCTCCAAAGCTAGCCCCTTAAAATAAAAGTTATTTCAAACTAAAGTAAGGTAGATTATAACAATTAACCTAGTACAATTGTATCAACATATGAAAAACCCAAAACCATCGGACAGTATCAGTTTAATAAGAGCCTAACATTGGTTGTCACATTGTGCGAAAAATTCCTGTTTTACACAAATAAACCTGGATTGTTGGATGGGGAGGGGGGAAGCAGGGGGGAGTGGAAAGGGGAGGGGGAGGAGGACGGGGAGGGGGGTTAAATTTGGGTGTATCCGGTTACTGGTGAATGTAGGTTCTAGGGATGGTTTGGGTCCAAACATTGTAACCATATAGGGCTGAGAGTAACCTCCCCGCCCTCCACGCCTCCCGCCCCCGCAATCACTGACCTCGACTAGTCTGGTTCCGCAATCCGGCTTGCTGATGGGCCCGGTTACTACCTCCATTTTGAATTGGCACTGATATGGTCAAATACTACCCATATTTAGGGGGGGGGGGGTTAAAGTTGTATAATTTGATGATTTTTGAATGAAATCCATATTTCTTTAGATAATATAATCTAACTTATTTATATTATCTAATCTAGTTTTACATCTAGTATTTTTTATAAGTGTTGGCTTTGGAGATCACTATCTCAATCTCCTTCGCCATTAAACTGTGCAGAAAATAAAATTGTTTTGTCAAATGGTGCAATGCCCGACAATTTTCTCCTACACGAAGCCATTTACACCTTCTTAGAAACTTGTAATTTGACTTGAATTCCCTTTAATATATGCGCCTTTTTGTATTTCTTCTTGGTCTTACTCGTAGTTCTGTGTGACTGAACAGGGCCGGCTGTTGTAATATTGTTCTCTTTTTATCATAATTTCTTTGATTGTGGTAAAGGTGGTGGGTAGGGTACCAGATTGACATCTGTTAGTTCTCTCTCACACCTGTTAGTTTCCTTATCACGAGGCGATGGCGGGGAGGGGAAGGTAAGGAATGGGAGGGGAAGGGAATGCGAAGGGAAGGGAAGGAGGGGAAGGGAGTCGAAAGGAGGCGAAGGGAGGAGAAGGGAGAAGAAAGGAGGGAAAGTGGAGGGGAAGGGTGGGGAAGGGAGGGGAAGGGATGGGAAGGGAAGGGAGGAGGGAAGGGAGTCGAAAGGAGCGAAGGGAGGAGAAGGGAGAAGAAGGGAAAGGGAAGGTGGGAAGGGAGGAAGGGAGGGAAGGAGGAGGGAAGGGTCGAAAGGAGGCGAAGGGAGGAGAAGGAGAAAAAGGAGGGGAAAGGGTGGGGAAAGGGTGGGGAAGGAAGGGAAGGGAATGGGAAGGGAAGGGGAGGAGGGGAAGGGAGTCGAAGGGAGGCGGAAGGAGGAGAAGGGAGAAGAAGGAGGGAAGGGTGGGAAGGGTGGGGAAGGAGGGGAAGGGAGGGAAGGGGGAAGGGGGGGGCGAAGGGAGGGAAGGGAGAAGAAAGGAGGAAAGGGTGGGAAGGGAGGGAAGGGAGGGAGGGAGGGGGGGGAGAGGGAAAGGGAGGGGAGGGAAAGGGAGGGGAAGGGAGGGGAAGGGAGGGGAAGGGAGGGGAAGGGAGACGAATGGAGGAGCGGAAGGGAGGGGCAGTGAGGGGAAGGTGGGAGGGGAAGGGAGGTGAGGTGTGGAGGAGGGAGGGGAAGGAAGGGAAGGGAGGCGACGGGGTCGGGGGGGGGGGGAGGAGGGGAAAGGAGGGGAAGGGGAAGGGAATGGAAGGGAGGACAGGAGCTCTTAGAAGCAAAGGGGAAGAGGGGACAGGAGAGGAGAAAGGCGGCGGGGAGAGGAGAGCAGGAGAGCAGGAGAGCAGGAGAGCAGGAGAGCAGGAGAGCAGGAGAGCAGGAGAGCAGGAGAGCAGTAACACTCAGGCATTTCCAACATGTTGGTTGGTTGGTTGTTGTCCTGTCAAATCTAATGTCATATCAGGACGGGTACCGACTTATGATAGTGCACACTTATGGTGCCTTCATAGTGCTGGCCCACTGGGAGAATGGGGACCAGCGTACTGACCAGATATCCCACTCACCTTGTTTGAGTAACGAGCGCAAAAAGTAAAAATCAGATATTGGGTGTAATATATCCCACTCAGACATAATATCCTGAAACATTTTTAAGTCATTGGTTTGACTCGACCAGGGCGTGGGTTCGAATTCCACGATCTACCAAAACGGGAGACGGACGCTCAACTCATTCGGCCATCCCGTCTGGTCCTCCAACATTTCGGTGTGCTCGCAACAAATAACTTAGCATGATTTCACTTTTTTTTGTAAATCTCCAAAGTTAACTATTTGAAATAGAAGTGACTTCAAGCTAAAATAAATGAAAATATAATTATCAACCAATATATCTATCTAAAAATAGACGACGGGACCTCAAAATCATCGAATTATGCAAACTAAGTCGATGTCTATTTATGAGAAATAGAATGCCTATATATACGTGGAGATGAGACCTCTATTTTGCGATAATATAGGCATGTCTTCTATTGATGACGTCATCTGTGTCTGCGATGCCCCACCGCCTATGTTTATGTATAATTATTTGCCACCAATAAGAATGTTTGGACATGTGGCGCGCGTGTGTGTTTGTGTGTTGACACATCTGACGACTTGTGGTTTTAACCTGCCAGTATCAGCGCGGCCTGCTGCGGTTCAGGGGGGCGGGGGGGGGGGGGGGCGGGGTGAGTGGTAGCGCAGATCGATCCGCACCGATGCCCACAGGCCAGCGCCGTGGTCCTTTCAATTCTGCAGCTGTAAGAGTGTGGACGTTGCGCCTCGTTTCCAAGACGACCCGACCTGACGTGGCCGGTCTTGGCGTGCCTTTATATTAGCGGGCCAACACGCCGATATATCCATGATGTAAAGGTGTAACATAGCCTAGTAGTAGTAGGAGGGTCGTGAATAGGAGGCGGAACCATCATACCACACTTACCACACCACACCTTACTTAACACCACCCCACTCTACACCGCCTCCCCCACCACCCCATCTTACCAACCACCACCCCTCTCTATCACCACAAACCCTTTTATCTTCATCACCCACCACCACCCCTCTCTCTATCATCCACCACAAGTTCTCTTACGACCCCCAACTACAACCCTTATCCCCATCACCCACCACCACCCTCTCTCCATCACCCACCACTCCCCTTCTCTCCATCACCCACCACCAGCCCTCTTATCACCAGCACTCTCCAACCACCACCTTTGTCTCCACCACCCACCACCACACCTCTCCCCACCACCCACAACACAACCACACCTTTCACCACCACAACCCCTCCCCGCACCCTCCTCATCTCATTGGTGGATAACAAGGTTTTGATTGTGACCCCCCACCCCCACCCCCACCCCACCAACGCATCCCTTCCCCGAACCAAATAAATCTGGCAATCCATTCCGTCGATGTCCTAGAAGCCATGTCCCAGTTTCACCAGGACGGTTTGTGGAGCCATCGCACCAGAAGTTTGCCGGTGACGCAGTTTCAGCGCCCGGTCAGTTTCAGCAGCCCGTATAGACTCAAACTCAAGGCATTGTCAATGGTCGTGAGCAATCTTCATACAGAAAATACAGCAAAAGTGAAATATCTCTAAAACTACACCACCTATTAACAAATCGCTTGGTACACATATAGAAAACATCTTTACCAAAAAGATGTATTAAATTTATAAGGTTAGGGTTCTTCATTTGTATTAATTTTGAATAAAACTAAGGTTTTGCACTGCGCATACCGTCAAACTCAAGGCATTGTCAATGGTCGTGAGCAATGTTCATACAGAAAATACAGAAGAAGTCAAATATCTCTCAAATTACACCATCTAGAAACAAATCGTTTGGTACACATATAGAAAACATCTTTACCAAAAACATTATATTAAATTTATAAGGTTAGTGACGATGATGTTAGATTTTGACGCATGCGCATGAAACTGACCGAGCGCTGAAACTGACCGGGCGCTGAAACTGCGACACCGGCAGTGAAGGCGTCGTGTGAATACTTTATGCAACAAGCCCCTGCGTTCCACTGACTCACCCGGTCACAAGCATGTTAGTGTCAGCGTCTCATTTTCACGGAGATAATTGTTTATTTTGTATTCAACCATCGCCTTTACATATAATGTAAAAGCATACTCGTGAATTTTTAAAACTCTCCAGATTTGTGGTCAAGGTAAATAAAATAGATTATAACGGAAAGGTTCACACACATGAGCGCACCTGTTGTACACCAGACAACATCAGACAACGACAGGCAACATCAGGCAACACCAGACAACATCAGACAACACCAGGCAACACCAGGCAACATCATACCTCACCAGGCAACACCAGGCAACACCAGGCAACACCAGACAACACCAGCCAACACCAGGCAACATCAGGCAACACTGGGATATACCAGACAACACCAGGCAACATCAGGCAACACCAGACAACACCAGGCAACACCAGACAACATCAGACAACACCATACAACACCAGGCAACACCAGGCAACACCATACACCACCAGGCAACACCAGGCAACACCAGGCAACACCAGGCAACATCAGGCAACATCAGGCAACATCAGGCAACATCAGGCAACATCAGGCAACATCAGGCAACCCTGGGATATACCAGACAACACCAGGCAACACCAGGCAACACCAGGCAACACCATGCAACACCAGACAACACTAGGCAAGACTGGGCTATTCCATACAACATCGGGCAACACCAGGCAACATCAGGCAACACCAGGCAACACCAGGCAACACCGGGCTATACCAGGCAACATCAGGAAACACCGGGCTATATCAGGCAACATCAGACAAGATCAGACAAGATCAGACAAGATCAGACAACATCAGGCAACATCAGGCAACATCAGGCACCACCGGGATATATCAGGCAACACCAGAAAACATCAGGCAACATCAGGCAACACCAGGCAACACCAGCATATACCAGGCAACACCAGGCTCTACCAGACACCACCAGACACCACCAGACACCACAAGTATGCCCGACACAACACTTCTCTAAGTTCTAACACCGATCTGCCTCTCACAGCTGAACTCATACAATAACCATAATGCAGCAGAGGGGAAAAACAACACACAAAGAAACACAGCCGCCCAAAACCAACAACACTTATTCGTTTGCACCTTGTTCAGCACGCCCACCCCCACATCCATCCCCACATCCACCATACCATAGCGCAGCAATTCAAAGAATTCACACCCAACCCACACCCTAATCGCCGTGAACGACGCGCTTCTGGGTGCCGACAGAGGGCGCCTTGTGTGAATAAGAACGCCGTCTGTGTATATATATATATATATATATATATATATATCTGCATACACATATACATACCTATATAGAGCATATATATATATATATATATATATATATATACATATATATATATATATATATATAGCAGATGGGATGGTCGAATGAGTTAAGCGTCAGTCTTCCACTTTGGTACATTGTGGGGTTCGAACGTATGGCTTCAAACCCTGGTCGAGTCAAACCAGTGACTTAAAGATATATGATTGTCGCTTCCTAGCCAGGAACTTGGCATTATTAGGAAGGACTGTACTCCGGGCTAGTGTGCTAGCCATTACATGACCTAGGTTCCCTGACGTCACCACCCTATCCGCACCCACTTCTCCATGTGGCTCCTTGCCTGAGAGGTCCATGCAGACTACTACACACGTCCCCCTGTAATTGTAAGTCTTTTAAATGGTCATGTAATGCATACAATTACATACATACAGACAATGAATGCACTTACATATATACAGACAGATGGTTCAAGCACCATACAGTGTATAGCTTGGACAGGATCCTGGTCATGGCGCCAGTGTGATGGGGGTGATGAAAATGGGTAATATTGCACCTAGAGCGGGTATCAAACCTACATCTTGTTTATTCCAAGCCAGTGTGCTAACCATTACACCACCTATGCTCCCTGATGTCACCACCCCAATCCATGCCTACCTGTCTATGTGGCTCCTTGTCTGAGAGGTCAGTGCAGGCTACTACAATATTATGTAACGGTCGCATTTGACCTGCCGGTACCAACTCTCGCCCTATAGTTCATTAAAACTATTTTTATTAATAACTTCTTTCATCTATTTTATTTAATTATATGATTTTGAGCTTTTACAAATTCATAAGTGTCTATTGACACATAATTGATTGTATGCTTTTACATTATATGTAAAGGCGATGGTTTAATAAAAAACAAACAATTCTCGCCGTGAATATGTCCTATGCTGCCGACACGGCGTAAAGAAACCACCAATCAAAAACCACCTCTCGCCCAGTCCCGCTGGGAACTACAGCGGCAGTGGGTTTGCATACCTGAGTGCAAACCCACTGCGAGTCGCCGCTGAGATGGTGCTAGCACTACTGTCACCCGACATTCCAGTTGGACATTTTATAATTAATTAATGACCCATGAGTCCGAATATGTTTAATTTCTATTGCATAGAGAAAACCTAATGAGATGAACATCCAAACAATAAGTTGCATATCTGGAATCTGTGGTTTGTTTAGGCAGGCTATAATGAAATCAATACAGGCAAGAAGAGAAAGGAAGAGTATAAAGAATGAAATTAGAGAGAGAGACAATGCCCTTAGGTTTATTATTATATAGTGGTACATGGATCTGGTATGGCATACCATCTGACCGTATTCTCCAATGAGAATCAAGCATTTACAGTTCCACCCATGAACATCAAGCATTCCTGTGTCATCATGGCTACCATGATCTACCCAGCACCGCCATGCGGTGTGGCTGCTTGGCCACCACCTGCCTGAGCTGAGTGTGTGGTGATCTGTGACTAACACTAGTAACAGAGGGGAGAGGGGGTAGTGAGTAGAGCTCTAACTTCTAAGTGCCCCTTATACACTATCTCTAGTGCCTCTTTCACACTATCTAACTAATACACAATGACTATTGACCATAAGTAAAGGATCACCAGCAACTACATAAATACATTCATGCACCTGGCACTATATACCATTTACCATTATAGACCATTTGCATTCCCCCACCAATGCGTTTTATCAGAATATTTTACACCATCATCCAAACATTGAAATAGCAGGCACAAATCATCTTGTTTGTCAGTGGGACCAAGTAGTCCTTATTCCATGTCACATTGGCCACTTTTGACTCATACATGTTTACTCAAGGCCAGACCCCCCCCCCCCCACCCCACACACACACCTGGGTATCAGTGTCCACTGCTTGAGTGTGTAGATTTTATGGCCGTGCACCAACAATGTTTAATTGGAAATATCATGTGTTACCACTTTACATTATACCAATGTAAGGCATGAACACATTTGAGATTTCCTAAGAAAAATTAATTGTGTGACCTAGACATTTTATTTATGTGCTATGAGTTAGATGTTGTCATCCTTTGATATAAATTTAACCACATCAACATTGCATCTGAGATCACTATTGCCAGCATTTGACACAAATCTGACCATTTCAGATTTCTGTGTAAATTTCAATGTAGGTAAATGTTAAAGGCCCTGTCACACTACGACGTAATGATGTCAGCATAGGGAGAACATGAAAAACGTCAAACTTCTCAGCGTAGTATGCAAATTTTGACACAAGTTGAACGTGGATACAGCGTAGTTGATGAGAGCGTAACATCGGTAAAGCGTAGTGATAGCATCGTTCAACGAAAGAGGACAACGTAATTACGCTGACGGTACGTTATTAACGTTATTCGATCGCCAGAACTACATTGCTTTACATTACCTTACGTTACTTACGTCATGAAACTTTGGCGAAATGTTGAACGTACGTTGGACATACCTTCGGCCTACATTCTCCTGACGTTCCCATTACGCCGCGTGGACGTTTCCACTGGGTTTAATGTGGGTCAACGAAGTGCAATGTAGTGCAATGTAGTGACCAGCATTTTACTAACGTCCGTCTAACATCATCGACGTTCGCTGAACGCGTACAGAACGTACAGCGAACGTACGGTGAATGTACGGCGAATGTAAACCCTTATGTTGGAGTTACGTCAAAAGTTTTGAACATGTTCAAAACCTTGACACGCGCCGACGTAACATGACGTAATGTGACGTATCTCGACATCGGTCTAACGTCATTCTGACGTCATCATAATGTAACCCAACATACCTCAACCTAATGACCAAAAGTGACCTTATGTTGGCTCTTACGTCGTAGTGTGACAGGCACAACTAACAAATATCACTAACCTTTCATTGTGAATATGGCCCTTGCTGCAAACATGGTATTAAACCATTAAAAAACAATCTATCAATCAATCTATGGCAATCATTTACACAAATGAGTAAATGACTAATGACTAATATTGACTGCCACTGGCACTGGTCACAGGGATTTGGATTGAGTGTGGGGAGTCTAGATAGCGTAATGGTTAGGAATACCAAGAAGTGTGGATTGAAACTCGCTATAATGTACAAGTGCAATGCTCCTTTTATTTAAACCATTTCAAAGACATGATTCCAAAGCCAGGGGGACGAGTGAGTGTGGTAGTCTTCACTGCCCTCTCGGGCTAGGAGCAACACAGACAGGTAGCTTAGATAGTTTAATGGTGATGATGCTAGCACTGAAATAACAGAGTGTGAGTTTGAATCCCACTTGAAACGTAATGTAAAAATACACGGATTTTCGGTTCGGATTTATATATTGGCAAGGAACATTATTATTCTCGGGCGACGGAGTCGGGACCAGGATTATGTAACAAAGAAGCAATAGATGCCCCACTCGCTGTGTGACATAAGTGCCTATGTGGAAATGTGATAACACATAGCGACCGAGATTGTGATGTGATATTCATACTTAAGAGACGGTTAATAATTATTGAAATGTTCCCTCCATGCACCAGAAAGAATGCAAGTGGAGGGGAAGGGCATTTTGATTGTATGTTATTGTAACTGTCTGCAACTACCTGTTACCATGGGGCCGATGGACATGCACACCCAGCCATCCTGCATACATTATGGACACCACCTGCAGCTGGGGGTTGAGTGACAGCTTCCCCCTATTAGGGCGTCACCCACCCAGGCTGTAGAGGGTGTCTCATTGGCTGGCTGTGTGAGCCCGGTCACCTGCATTCCTTATACCTGACACACATACCCAATTCTAGGAACTCTTGGCTAGGCTCTCTAGCAAGAGACAACTCCACTTTCTACACTCAGACTAGACCATCTATTCAAAAGACACTGAGCTGTGTGCAACAACCTTTGGACTCAGGTTCAATGGGCTGTAGGCACTGATTCTTATATACACCAGCAAGGGTCATGAGGATCTGTGGGGGCAGTTGGTAAGGAGTGAGGGTGATAGGTCGCCAGGAGGTAAACAGGGGTTGATGACAATAAAGCACAACCTCTTCACTGTCAATCTTGCGTGACTTGTCTTCCTTTCTTCCTTAGGAGTTGTTGAGAATAACGACAGGTGGGAACTGACAGACAATTGTCAGAACACACCTGTGGGGACTAGTGATGTGTGGGGTTCAGAAGGCCGAGCCGCCATATTATTACACTAATACCCCATCTGTTTTTCATCACCCTCACGACACTGGTTGAAATGATTAGGTTAAACCTAAATACAGGGGCCTAGCTTGGGATGTTCAGGTGGTACTCAGACTTTCTCGGCGATGAAATACAATGCTATTGGAATAAAACGTGATGGAAAAAAAAGCCATAAAACATAATATATTTTAATTAATAAAAATTGTAATCTCATGTGATATGTGCCTGCATATATGGAATCTAAGCTACATGTGCGATTGGTGAGGTTACTCTAGGTACAATGTCTTCCTTGTTTGCGTCACACCCTATGACCATTATATACAACATTTTAGCACCTTTTCACAGATTTAACTTTATCTTTCACTTTGAACGAGGCCAGGCGTACGGTGTATGCTAACGTAAACCATTTACCACATTCAGACGAGCTAGACAACTGACTACAGTAAAACCTCTCAAACCGAGCACCTCCACAGATTGACCACTCCCCTATATATCGATCGCTTTATTTGGTTCCCAACAATACCATTGTAAGGATATTTTGACTCCCTAAACCGACCACCTCCCTAAATGGACCGGTTAAAATTGGTCCCATGGTAGGTCGATTTAGAGAGGTTTTACTGTATAGACTGACATCTATTGCATACCAGCACACAACAGTGAATCACTGTTTCCAAATAGCTTAAATCTCCAATCACAGTACCAAAGCGCAGGCAGCGCCCGTGTGTAAGCTAGTCACCATAGTTCTGCTTGGAGAGCGTAGGGTTTAGACTTCAAAGGTCTTCTCAGATTGCCATGGTTGAGCTGTGGTTTAGTGCCGGGTACATCTCTGATTTATGACGTCACTCCACTGTGTAAAAGTCGGGAGCCAATCAGAATCAGTCATCAGTGTACAGCGCTGAAATGCGTCTAACTCTACGCAACTTTGGGGAGAATTAGGGCGAACTTACTAACTAGGGGTGGAGTTGTAGTGTCCATTATATCTGACTTTGAGGTAAATGCCAAGTTACCTACTAATACTACTAGTGCTAAGAATGCCAATGTGTCTGTGTATATTATAGAGAGAGAGGTGTAACCAACTACCCAACCCTTTGCATCATTTGCATCTTACACGTACATTATGTATCCTGCAAGCACACAATTCACACACTTACACCACACCTTTCCTACACCTGACCCACCCTTTCCCAACACATTCCCTATACCTGCCCTACACCTCCCCTATGCCTACACTACAGCTGTCCTACACCTGCCCTATACCTACACTACCGCTGTCCTACACCTGCTCTACATCTGCCCTACACCTGCCCTATACCTACACTGCAGCCGTCCTACACCTGCTCTACATCTGCCCTACACCTATCCTACATGTGTCCTATACGTGCCCTACAGGTGTGCTCCACTTTCCCTACATGTGTCCTACACGTTTCCTACACATGTGTGACATGTGTGCTACACGTGTGCTACAGGGGTGCTCCATGTGTGTTACACGTTCCCTACACATCTCCTACATGCTCCCTACACATGTCCTACACATTCCCTGCATGTGCCCTATACGTTCCCTGCATGTGCCCCACACGTTTCCGACACATTCCCTACATGTGCCTTACACCTGCCCTACACCTGCATGAAACGTACCCTACGCCTGCCCTACACCTGTCCTTCACCTGCCCTACACCTGTCCTACGATTGTCATACCCCTGCCCTACACCTGCCCTGCACCTGTCATACCCCTGCCATACCCATGTCCTACACATGTCCTACACTTGCCCTACACCTGTCCTACCCCAGCCATACACCTGAACTACATCTGTCCTACCCCTGCCATACACCTATCCTACGCTTATCCTACACCTGTCATACACCTGCACTACACATGTCCGACACCTGCCATAACCCTCCCTACACCTGTCCTACACGTACCCTACACATGCCCTCTACCTGTCCTAATATTCCCTCCACCTGCCCTACACCTGCCCTCCATCTGCCATACACCTGTCCAACACCTGTCCTACACATGTCCCACACCTGCCCTACACCTATCCTACACCTACCCTACATCTGCCCTCCACATGTCGTACACATGCCCTACACATACTCTACATCTGTCCTACATCGGACCTATAAAGCTGCAACTGGCCTGCACCACTTTAACTGGCCTACAAGATGCCCCCCACAACACTCCTACAACACCCATACAGCACCCCTACAACACCCCTCCAGCAACCCTATAGCACCCCTCCCACCCAGCCACACCGCCCCAGCACAAGGAGGCTTTGTTCTCTTCCAAAGGTCACTCCATGAAAGGTCAATATAATAGAGCGATTTGGAATTAAAGTGGTTCCGGCAAATGGGGTAATAGCACTCGAACACCACCATTATGGCATCGTACCGTCATTGTGTAGTCATGGCAGTCTTATCTGCCTCACACAGGAAACACTCTATCTCTTAAATAGTCTCCGGATGCGAATAAAGGCGGGAAGCATTACCACTCAGGTGGCGCCGCCGCCGGAGGGTCTAAGAACTAGGACAATACGAGTAGCGACTAGCGAGGCATAGAATATTTGTTTGTTTATAGTGACGTAATGAATTATATAATATACTAATTAATATCTATTTGTTTTTACTCTCATCTTATATTTTGTTTGTTTGTTGCTTCACGTCCTAGCAACATCTAAGGTAATATCAGGACGGGTCTCCTACATGTATGACATTTATGCAAAGATAATTAATCGGAAGTTTTCCACCTCAGCGCCTCCTATTCTCCACCTCAATAATCTACTGCAGGGTTCTTGATATTATTGGTCATCGACTACTATGCGCTGACAACCTCAGGCCGATTATGGTGCCACCTGTCTGTATGCATGCTAATCAATCAGCACACATGCCTGCACTCTGATGACATAAATATATATATTTATAATTCCTCCAGTGTGGGTGGCTTGAGGGGGGGGGGGGCACGCCCACCAATTACCCCGACAGTTGGGGGGGGGGGCATCACCAATGTGTCAAGGAGGAATAAATATATACAGTATATGTTCCCCTCACATTTATACTTGTATAATGAGTTATACATCACTATATATATATATATATATATATATATATATATATATATGTATAGGTGGCGCCGATGTGGCCAAATCTTGAACTACATAGGTTAGCCACTGGCATTACAGTAGCCGAGGTTTGCGACATGCTGATAATAGATATAACTGGAGAGTGATAGTGTCCTTGTTTATATTCCCATAATTGATTATAGAGCACATATATATGTACATCATTAAATATGTATACACGCATATATATGCCTACACATAAGGTTGGTTCCTATTATACAAACACGAGTGATGATTCTGACCGTCAGACATTGGTCACAGTCTGACTCTGAGTCATGCGTGGTGAGCTCTTATATACAATATCATTACAGACAGGACTGGTCACCTGGGAGAACAGTAACATATACTACAAATAGGTCACCAATTCTGATACTATTACTAGCATGCTATCATCGTGTGGCAGGAAAGTATGTGTGTATATAGGTGTGTGTATGTGTGTATGTGTGTGTATGTGTGTGTATGTGTGCATGTGTGTATGTGTGTATGTGTGTATATGTGTATGTGTATATGTGTGTTTGTGTATGTGTGTGTATGAGAATGTATGTGTGAATGCATGTGTGAGTGTATGTGTGTATGTGTGTATGTGTGTATGTGTACATGTGTGTATGTGTATGTGTGTATATGTGTGTATAGGTCTGTATGTGTGTATATGTGTGTATGTGTGCATGTGTGCATGTGTGTATGTGTGTATCTGTGTGTGCATGTGTGCATGTGTGTATGTGTGTGTATGTGTGTATGTGTGTGTATGTGTGTATGTGTGTGTATGTGTGTATATGTATGTATGAGAATGTATGTGTGGATGTATGTGTGTATGTGTGTATGTGTATGTGTGTATGTGTATGTGTGGGTATGTGTGAGTATATGTGTGTATATGTGTGTATGTGTGTATGGGTGTATCTGTGTGTATGTGTGTATGTGTGTATGTGTGTATCTATGTATGTGTGTGAGGGAGGGTGGGGGAGGAGCAGAGGTAGAGGAGAGCTGGAGGGGAAGGGGAGGGGGGACATGATGAAGGGGAGGGCATTATGAACTGGGGCAGTTCACATGTGATATTCTCTCATTAGAAACCACCCCTGACACATACATGCTGACATATTACGCCTTATTTTATGTGGGGAGGAGGAAGCATTCAGCCCTTTATTAACTACTTGTATTTCTTCCTTTTACGACCACAGTCAACGCCCATCCCTTCCCCCCCCCCCCCCCCCCCCCCCCCCCCCCCCCCCCCCCCCCCCCCCCCCCCCATAACACATCTTGTCGCCCAAAGATCGCTGTTTGAAGAAAGCGGGCATGCTACCCCTCACTCCTGCCTTCAACAGGTTGCCATGGTATGCTACCTGCCTCCGGAGGAATCTGTAATTAATCACACCCCTCTGTCAGTGTCACTCCTCCATAAGGGTCTTCACCGCTGGGGGTACGCCTTGCCAACAATCCACCCCTTCCACAACAACCAAAATTAAAAACATAAAGAAATAATACAAGTACCTGAAACCCATAAAATTATGCACAAACCTAATAGCCCTGTCACATTACGATGGTCCTCTCCAACGCGTGTCAATGTATGTGATTTTCGGGCGGAACGTCGGCACACGTCAGGAAGCGTTATTCGCGCATTGGTGCGCGTTGGTTCGCATTGGTAGACGTTGATGAACGGCAACAGTCGGTGAGGATCGGCAGCGCGCGTCGTGGCGCGTCGAAAGTTTTACGCTTGCACAAAACTTTCAACGTGTGGCAACGTGTGCCAACGTATGGGTGTGGACGTTATGGGGACGTTAGGAGGACGTCAAGACACGTTAGAAGCGCGTTGGATGAACGTTGCTCGGGTGTTGCTTAATCTTGATTGATGTTGATATTTTTTCGAACGACTGCGAGCGTTCCCTCAGCGCGTCGCTAACGTTCGATTGATGGTTGCATAATGTATAGCGGACATGCTCTTGGTGTTTCTCCAGTGTTTCTCAATGTTTTGGACGTGTTGGCCATGCGTCTGGCGCTCGCTTAATGTTGGCGGGCGTTCTGCGAACGTTTTGTGAACGTTTAGCGAACGTTTAGCGAACGTTTAGCGAACGTTTCGTCAGCTTTCTGGGTTTGAGTATATAAAGGTAGGGATTTCCATGTTTGACGTTAGTCACACATTACGCCAATGTCCGGCATGCTCAGAGCACGTCGAGAGAACGCTGATAACACGCTGATAACATGCTGGCGCAATGCAGAGATGCATCGATAGACACGGGAGGGAAGTAGGTCACGCACTCTCATACGTCGTGTAACACGTCCGCCGGTCACTAGCCAACCACTGGAATAACGTTAAGCTAGCGCTATGCACACGCCGCGCACGTCGGAGGCTCATTATCACACGTTGCGAGAACGCGTTGACACACGTTGGCCGCACGCTACTAACACGCTGCGCTGACGTCAAACTTTTTCCAACACTGCCGAAAAGTTGGACGTGTCTCGACGCGTACAACTTATTTTGCGCGTTGGCGCCATGCCAGGGAGAAGCGTCATAATGTGACAGGGCCATAACCTATAAAAGTGTGACAAAAACAAAAAAAAACATAACAAACTTAATATCTAGATTAAAACACTAATTGCATGGGTACAAGGTACACATGATAAGTATGTACAAACATAAATCGAGAACCAAAGAAATTGGTAAAGGAAATCAATCCATATGGATTATGACCACTACTGCACAGCGATGAAAAAAAGTGCATACATTTAACTGTTATGAACAGAATAAACAAACGATCAGTATAAAAAAAGAGCAAAAACACCAAAATAATATCACGTTCCAGGCAACTATGTAAGATATAAGCAGTATCCGCATGTTATTAAACATGTCATGTGTCCTCACTCATCCCTGCTTGAAATCTGCAATTGTTATCTATTTATCGGGAGTTGCAGCGACCTGGAGACCAGTCGTCCACTGCATTCAATTGCCGAATCGCAACCTCGGCTAGTGTCTGGCTGACGTCACTATCACTCAACCCAATTCCAGCCAGGAAAGTTTGTGTTATTTAACGACGCCTCTAAAACACATTGATTTTTATCATCGGCTATTGGACATCAAGTATATGGTCACTCTGACATATATTTCTTTAGAGGACATCTGCTGCCACCACATAGGCTACTCTTTCCGATAAGCAGCAAGGGGTGTTTTATATGCACTTTCCCACCTACAGGACAGCACCTACCACAGCCTTTGATGAACCAGTTGTGGACTGATTCCACACTTAATTTTCTTTTATAAATTGTTGGTAGGTTCTTAGTGAGCAGTGAGAGTGTACACCTCTCTCCAAAACTATCTGCGTGTAACCTGGCCGAATCGGTAGAGCACAGGCCTCCCATTGAGGAGATCAGGAGGTCAATTCCCGGGCGAGTCAAACCAATGACTTACAAAATTGATACTTGCTGCTTCCTAGCTCGGCACTCAGCATCCATAGGCTAGGTCAGGGACTGGTTAGTTCAGTGTCAGGATAATGTGACTGAGTGGGATATCAGGTCATGGTGCTGGTGGCCTGATTTCCCAGTGGGGAAACACTATAAAGTCGCAATGAGTGTGCACCATCACAAGTCGGTACACGTCCTAATATGACCTTAGATGTTGCCAGGGCGTAAACCTTTAACAACCAACCAATCAATGTGTGTGTTGTTTTCTACTAGTCCAAAACAAAATTATAATTTCTTTTTTTATATATGCTGTTTGATAATTATGCTGTCCATGACATATATGCTTGGATGATCGGGCTTGTCTTCAATGCTGGGCAGTTATCGGTTTGAGTTTCTTATAGTTATTATTTGTGATTAGTAATCTATGTTAGTTTTTTTTCTTTTTTCTTGATAATAGTTTTTCTTCACCACTATTTCGAGACTAGCCTACACTGTTTACATATTATAGGCTTGTACGCAATAGGTGATTGGTATGAGTTTGGTGTGTGGTTTTGGTGGTATCTGATGAATTTATGGCCTGGGCACCTCCCAGTAGCTCTCCAACTGGTGGGTCGCGAAATATCACATGTCCCGTTGGAGCACAGCTTAGTGGGGGTTTCCTGGCTTTATTTTGCACAGAGATTTTGTGTATATTTTTAGGTCAGGAATTTGTCTTTCCTTTACCGTTTGGGCGTTCCAGAATTTGGCAGCCATTTCTAGTGTACTAGTGTCACTTTTTGTTGTGTAATGCATTTATTTACCCTCCCTGCCCATAATCCACAATAGTGTTACCATTTTTTTTAAAATCGATACGGTATTTATTCTGCCCATAGCATGTAAGCTCCCGTCAGGGTGCTTGTTTTCAACACTGGACAGCTGTGAGGAATGTTGTAGCGTATGCCAGGGTTCCGTTTCCCGGTTGGTATCAGGGACATCCACCAGCATTTATTTAAGTAGTTAGTAGCTATGTTAGTTTTTTTAGTGTTTTTTTTGGGGGGGGGGGTTATAACTTCCTATCATATAACTAATATCGTGTACATTTAGTGATATGGTAATAGGCTTGTGGATGAGGATGTGTTTCCACAATGTGTTTGTTTGTTTTGTTTGCAGCTTTCCTTTCACTTGTACCCTGTCCCTAGCTAGTGCTTAGATGTGCCAGAACACATTAATACTCTTCAGGACTGTGACCAGGTGGGTCGGCTGCGTGCTAAATTGTTAACCATAGTTCTAAGGGCATTGTCCCTGACGTTTGGTTTTACCACCTTCCTTTCACCTGTGCCATGTCCCTAGTTGGTAGCCGGGTCCGCCAAAACACACCCGTACCCTTTGAGACTGCGACCTGGCGGCGGGTTGTGGTATTTTCTCCTGCCATAGTGTATTATTCAAATCTCTTAGGATTTTGTTTGAGTGATAATTTTGTTTTTGTTGTTGCTTCTTGTAATTTCTATAAAACATAGCACGCCGAACCACTTCCCACGAGTTACTCTTCTCAGAAATGTCCGCTGAAATTCCCAGTGCCTTGCGCCATGGACGTGTTCATCTGACATGTTCTTAATGTAGTTGATCGGCGGACTTGTAGTAAAACTGCATTATTGCTTTGCGTTATTCGGGGCAAGGGTTTGCGTTCTGTCTGTCGCACTAACTATTCGTCGAACATCTGTAGCAGCTAAGCGACCCGTGACATCGGGAATCTGGATGACCTTGACCTTGCGCTCTGTACTGGGTGCAATGTGTTTGGGTATGGGAGTAACGGTGTGTGTAGGGATTGAGGCAGTGGCATTGTTGGTTTGTTGTTGGGGTCTTACATCCTGGGAACTGACCTACTGACCTACATAAGATCCAGCCATATATAGATAGAGCGGGCTAGGATAACTTCTATTATTTGTTTCATATTATATTATATTTGCATAATTGACTACATGATATATATATATATATATATATATGTATATATATATATGAAGTGATAACGCCATTAACGTTTTTCATTAAAGGCATTCCTTTAATGGAATCCAGTGGCTTTTCAGATCCCCCCACTTAACTCCACACCCCAACGCACTTCACTGCCCTGGCGGTAACTATGAGAACCTGCCGGTTTTAAGTCCCTCCTCCCCCCCACCCCACACCCATTCACTTCCTCACCCCCCTCACCGCCTAGCACCTCACCCCTAACCCCTCACCACCAGGCCTCACCCGTCAACTCCTCACCCCCTCCCGCACACCCTCACTCCTTCACCCCCTCCCCCCCACCCCCTCCCCCACTCCTCACACCCTCACCCTTCAGCCCTCACCCCCTCACCCCCTTACCTCCCCAACCCTCAACCCTCATCCCCCCCCACCCCCCCTCCTCCTCATCCTCCTCCCCCACCCCTCATCCTCACCGCTCACCCCTTACCCCTCACCCCTCACCGCACTCCCTCACCCCTCACCCCTTCACCACCCTCACCCCCTTACCTCCTCACCCTCACCCCTCATCCCTCCCCCACCCTCCTCCCCCACCCTCCCCTCCCCACCCCCTCATCCCTCACCGCTCACCCTTAACCCTCACCCCTCACCCCGCACCCCTCACACCTCAACCTTCACCCTCACACCCTCACCTCCTTCCCCCCTCAGCCCTCACCCCCCCTCAAACCCTGCACCCCTCGCCTCCTAACCCACTAACCCCCTCCGGCCATACCCTCACTCGCTCCCCCCCACACTTCCCCCCCTCACCCCCTCACACCCACCTCACCAACCCCTCAGCCCCCACCCCTCATTCTCACCCCTCACCCTCCACCCCACCCACTCACTCCTCACCCCTCACCCTCACCCTTACCACACACCCCCCTCACTCCTCAACCCCTCATCCCTCACCCCTCACTACCCCCCAACACCTCCCCACCTTTTCACCCCCCACACCCTCCACTCCACCCCCGCACCCCCGCACCCCCGCACCCCCACACACCTCATATCAAAGCCCACCACTTAATATATGTTATCCCTCACACCCCATTCCCCCACCCACCCCTACTCACCCCTTACCACCATACCCCCCCCCCCCTCACACACAACCCCCACGTAGGTCCTCCTTCTAACCACCAGGCCTCCCAAATGGGCCCGGGGTGTGACCTACTTAGATAGGGATCAGCTCCTTCAGATCATTACGACTAGATGTTAACCAGATTGAGGCTCGTGATGCCCACTAAACCATACAATCTGGGGATAATGGTACAAAGCTTCCCGACTAATACATTTGTAATGTGGCACTTCTACATCCGGTAACGTACACATCCGCCTGAGTCTTCTTCTTTTCTTAAAACAAAGTTTTATTCAGCTGAGTAATTGGCTTTATTTTTCAGCACCAACGCACTGGTCTTCCGGTCATAGATATACCCACCAATATAGTCTAGATTACATGATAGAAATATCCGGTGGCCGAATCGGTAAAAACGCTGGCTTCCCGTGCGGAAAGTGGGAGTTCGAATCCCGGCCGAATCAAACCAATGACTTACAACATTGATAATTGTAGCTACCTAGCTTGGCGGTCAGCATTACTAGGATAGGGCAAGGACTGGTTGGCTCCGTGTCAGGATAATGTGACTGAGTGGGATATCAGATCATGGTGCAGGTGGCCTGGTCTCCCAGTGGGACAGCACTATAACATTGCCATGAGTGCACACTGTAGCAAGTCGGGACCTGTGCTGATATGATCTTAGATGTTTCTAGGACATAAAATAAGATAATATAGCAACAGGAGATGCAGCATAACATGTTCAGTAAAATCGTGCTACCAGCAAGGGTAAAGTTACATAGTCCGATGATTTTGAGTTTCTTTGAGTGCATTTTGATGGCAGAGGACATAAGTAATGTAGTTGGTAGCGGTACACTACGCGGAAAAGGTCTATTATATCTAGTTAAATCATTGCAGCTAATTAATCAATTAGAGTCTCATGATCAATTAGAGTCTCATGATCAATTAGATTATAATCTCCAATTAGAATCTTGTTCAAAGTAGATCGATTTGATCCAGTAGAGATTCAGTGAGGATTAGGCTCATATCGGAATTAAAACATTATTGCCAATTCGAGCCTGATTGCGAATTACACATTCACCATCCACGCTTCATTTAAATCGAACATTATTGCCAATTATATCACCTTAGGGAATTCTATAGCATTCTATGTAATCAACTCGACCATAATGACACATTATTTACAATCAGTGAAATGCAATTTTTTATATGACTAATCAGAACAATTTGGACAATTAATTAGAACTTAGGAGCCAATTAAAACTAAATATGACACTACCTAGCCTGTTCCTCAGCATAGTATATGACATGTTAGAATATTAGACTATATTTGACCATATAGCATGGACTTTCTGCGGAGGAGGTAGCGAGCTGGGAGGCGGGGGCTTGGGTGGGGGCAGTAGGTTTGATAAAGTGGACGACGAATTCTTAGTGTCACCGACTTTGTGAAGTCATCGTGTGATGGGACGCCTGACATCATCACTGAACCGGCATAGCGCCTATCTCACTGCTATCTGAGATTGCCGGATTTCACCTCGCCTTCATCGTCACGTGATCGACATCACGTGGGTGGGTGTCTGGGCTGGGGGGATTTAGTCAACGGCCTTCCTGTCTAGATCGCCCCTTCCCCGCCTACACACACCACGCTCACCCCTCTCACCTCCCCCTACACCCTCCCCTTCAGTCACGCTCCCCTCCACTCTCCCCTCCACTCTCCTCTCACTCTCCCCTTCACTCTCCCCCCCACTCTCCTCTCCAATCTCCCCTCCACTCTCCCCTCCACTCCTCTCCAATCTCCTCTCCAGTATCCCCTCCACTCTCCCCTACACTCTCCCCTCCACTTTCCCCTCCAATCTCCCCTCACTCTCCTCTCCACTCTCCCCTCCACTCTCCCCTTCACTCTCCCCTCCACTCCTCTCCAATTTCCTCTCCAGTATCCCCTCCACTCTCCCTCCACTCTCCACTGAACTCTCCCCTCGACTCTCCCCTCGACTCCCCCTCGACTCTCCCTTCCACCTCCCCTTGACTTTCCCCATCACTCTCCCCTCCACTCTCCCCTCCACGCTTCCCTCCACTCTCCCCTGAACACTCCCCTCTCCCCTTTCCTCTCCACTCTCCCCTCCACCTCTCCCCTCCACTCTCCCCTCACGCTTCCCTCCACGCTCCCCTCAACTCTCCCCTCCACTCTCCCCTCCACTATCTCCTCCACTCTCCCCCCCACTCTCCCCCCAACTCTCCCCTCCACTCTCCCCTCCTCTTTCCCCTCCACCCTCCCCTCGACTCTCTCCTCCTATCTCCCCTCTCCCCCCCTCCTCTCCCCTCCCCTCCCCTCTTCACTCTCCGCTCCAATCGCTCTCCCCTCCACTCTCCCCTCCACTGCCCCCTCAACCTCCCATTCTCCCACTAATTCCCACCCTTTCGGCTGAACACCGGAACGATATATATCCTGTGTTGATCTAATCTAATTCTATTAAAATGTGTAGATAAGGCCCCGAGAACCGGGTTTAATTCAGGTGTCATGGCTTTGTAGTAGTGCCCCCTTTGATCAAGCTGGGGTATCGTTGATACCACATCTCTGAGGACTATACCTGTTGATATATAACACTCCTGCTAGCACGAGTTGGGGAAACGTTGAGACCATATATCCACGACTTTACATATCTAATTGTACAATATTCCGCAATTGTTTTGATATTTGATTCATTATGCCTAGCCGGGTGAGCTTGTATATATATGTATATATATATATATATATATATATATATATATATATTGGTTGGGTTATATCTGAGTTTCATGTGGATGGACACAGTGAGTGCTAGCAGGCCTGAGTGTAGTTCTCACAATTGAACCTCTCCAACATGGTTCACCAGGTACGGCCCTGTACCCAACACCAGTTGAATGCTCTGAGGTTGTGCATGGAGAATTGTACTGGCTTTAGTGCTATAGAGACACACTGGCTGTAACTTGTTAGTCTGTCGGGAGTACTCGGGTGGATTGTCGGTCCTTCAGTGTTTGACTGCGGAATAACACGAAGAAACTCCAACCAGCCAACAAGCCTGACCTGTGTGTACTAACAGTTGTCTGAACATTTCCACTGCTACTTGGTCCAGTGGATGCTATCTCTGTGCACAAAGCTGGTGACTACTGCAGCTCGCGAGACCTAGGTTGAGCTGGTGATTCCTTTACTGTGTGCATAAAGTGGCTGTCACACCTCGCCGGATTGAGCTACAGACAGAATTGTCTAGTCCGGTGGTGATAAGTATCAAAATGTATTAAAATGTGTCAAAATGTTGCGCTATCGGGTCAATGGCCACTGGCAAACGGACATGAAACGGACATGAAACGGACATGAAACGGACATGAAATGGACATGAAACGGACATGAACGGATAGCCAACGGACGAAACAAACTCAAACCGGACAAGAACCATAGACGTCAATCCGGCGGCATCCGTTCCTAGTTTTGTGCATGTTCAAAACTTGTACGGACACAAACCGGACATTGTTCGTTTTCTGTCCGTTTCCGCCAATCCGGTGAGGTTTGACAGCAAGGCATGAAATACTTTAGCTTTTAGATGCCATTTATTTAGGGATTGATTCTTTATTGTTGTGATATCATCACATCCACACCACCATGAACACACCACCACCACACCACACCACCACTCCACCACACTACCACACCACCACACCACACCACCACAACACCACCACACCACCATACCACACCACCACACCACACCACCACCACACCACCACCAACCACTCCACCATGCCTGCACATTAACACACCTCCACAACTACGCAACACCCCCCCCCCCCCCCCCCCCCCCCCCACACACACCAACCTACCACCCCAATACTACAACCACCACGTTACCATTCCACTACTCCACCACTGCATCACTCAGCCACTCAGCCACTCAACCATGTTACCATTCCACCACCCCACCACTCCAACTATCCCCCACCCCTCACAGTAACCTGCCGCAGCTGCTGCAGACTGTCCGTGGTTTTCGTCACTTCCGGTTCACAGATGGCCAGATAGGACGTCAAAGCCACTTCACTTAGTTCTCAAAGTACATTGTAAAGTGTGTGCTGGTTAGACCATTAAAAGACAACAACAATGCCTGCCTTATCCAACATTCCTCTTACTTTCTAACAAATGCCACTTTCTTGGGTTACGCCGCTATTTTGCGCCAATTTTCCTGTATTATCTGATGTCAGTTTTCGCAAGTCATGTATGACATGCACAGAGGCCTGGACTCTTACCTTCCGGTAACTCATCGTCTGCTGCGCGAACGCCATATGGTGCATAGGTTTTGTTTGTTTGTGGTTTTTCATCCTGGAAGCAACTAAGGTCATATCAGGATGGGTATCGACTTGTGACAGTGCAAACTGACGGTGACTTTATAGTATTGCTCCACTGAGAGACCAAACTGCCAACAACATGACACATTTTTAATTTTTTTTTTAGCATAATGACCTGGCATTAGAGGCCCAGTAGGGCCTAGATCAGCCAGAAGAGGATCTGTAAGTTAATATGTAAGTTAATTTCTCACTCAGTCACAATATCCTAATAGTAAGCTTGACAAATCTTAGTAATGCCGACTGCCAAGCTAGATATCGAGAAGTATAAATTTAGTAAGTCATCGATTTGACTCAGCCAGCCTTTTAACTTAACTCCTGACTTCAAACCTGAGAAGCAAGAGAATACTCTCTTACCAATTGTAAATATACTAAAATAAATGAAGGCTAACTTTGTGTAAATAACTCTACCAATCACGGCCGGAAGACCAGTGCTCCTGTAATGAAGAGTGTAGATATGAATAAAATTCATTTACTAAAATATTACAAAAATCCGGCACAGCAGAAACGGTGTCGATAGATTGTCATGGTTTTAGATTAGATTAGATTTGAGTGTTTGAGCTGTATACTCAGACTAAGTCGGAGACTCAACCATCACGGCCCACCACATGTGGTGAGGATGCTCTCTTCAGTTTTGTCATGTGCAGTAATGAATTTGAATCTGCTGGCGTTAGCTCGGTGTATCCTGGAATCTGTAGTTCATCTGGTATTGTTGTCAACACCTTGTCAAGCTGCCGTTTGAATGGTTGTACACTGCAGTTTGATTGATTTCTAATACAAGCTGGAATTGTATTGAAGTATTGTCATATATAATAGTTTGAATAGCATTTAGCAATAATCGAGACCAGAGTTTGTGTACCACCGACTGGCTGTAGACAGACTAAAGGCAAATACAAGAATATCGACACGAAACTATACCAGATGGGATGGCCAAATGAGTTGAGCGTCCGTCTCACATTCTGGTAGATCATGATATTGATATACTTATCACTTCCTAGCCAGGCGCTCGGCCTTATTAGGATAATGCAAGGAGTAGTGGAATGAGGAAGACCAATTGTCCATGATTGAAATTTCCTCTGGTTAATCAACTAATCAACAACAAATACAAATTAAATAATAGCCGATGATGTCACAGCGAAGACTAGAGTTTAGCACACATCCATTGTTTATTTAGCAGAATAATGGCCGGTCGATTGTGGAGTTATCTAAATTCTAGTTTAAATATCACTTCAACAACAACAATTAAATGCAGGCCATCAAGAGTTTGTGTTGCACCATCGGGGTGTGGAATAAGGTAAATACGAAACTGTCGATGCGAAACTAAAATGCGGATTGGAGACGAGGCTGTGGACGGCGGGACTTATGGGTTTAGGGTAAGTTTGAATTTCTCCGTTTGTGAGCTTCTGAAAGTTGATATTGGACCCGCCATTTGGGAGGGACACTTCTTACTGGCTAAGCAGTAAAGAGCAGCCTAGGCTGGTTCACCGTCTGCAATATAACAGACAGGTAGGCACCTATCTATCACCGGACGACCTTCACCTTCTCACTGACAAATAGTGGGCAGCACAAAAACATATTAGAAGTATGTTATATTTGTTTGGAGAAAACACACCCGAAACTATTAAATTTTAATGTATCGTCACATAAGGTCTGCAATCTATAACTCTATAGAGGATTGTTAATACAATTAGATTGTCTGTTGGGGTTTTACGCCCTGGCAACATTTAACATCAGGACGAGCGCACCACACCACACCAGCACACCAGCACACCGTCACACCATCACGCCATCACCACACCACCACCACACCACCACACCACCACACGACCACACCACACCACCACCACCACACCACCACCAACCGACTTACACACCCGTGGCGACTTTATAGTGTTGACCCAGGATAGGTACCGACAACTATCAAATTTTTAAGTCATTGGTTTGATTCGACCCGGAATCGAACTCCCGACCTTCCGTATGGGAAGCCTTAAAATTGCTAAAGCTGCATAGTTTGGTGAAAGCATAAACTTTTCTAAGTCAAAGCACTTATCTAGATTGTATTCTACATAACCAACTTAGATACTGGTGCACCCAGTTAAGCATTTGTTTCTGTATAGAACATATATAGTCAATTTAATAGACCCTGTTAATGGTGAGGCCTACTTTATCAGAGGTAGTC
Organism: Branchipolynoe longqiensis; assembly: GCA_030323885.1. Taxonomy (NCBI): domain Eukaryota; kingdom Metazoa; phylum Annelida; class Polychaeta; order Phyllodocida; family Polynoidae; genus Branchipolynoe; species Branchipolynoe longqiensis. The sequence goes on from CM059191.1 coordinate 97,437,862, forward strand.
AAACACTGAATGCCCTCCCACCCGCACCCCCACCCCTGACCCCTGTCAAATGGGACACGGACGCGCATGCGCACTGGGTAACACCGGATGTAGCACTATGGCCACACTACTGACGATTACCTCGCTATAAACTTCAGGCATGCATTTGACTGAGTAATTATGATGGTAATCAGGCCACGAGGGCCAGCCGATACTGGATGTCGCATCGGTCAAGCTCTCGTCACTTTTGGATTAGCTATCGAGAGAGCAGGACGTCATGCACCGCGCGGAGCAGTACAGGGGGCCAGGGGCCCCTTCTGACGAGCTAAGACTGATAGGATATCAGCGGGTAGGCTTCTGACCACCCAGCCTCTGCGTTGCGCACGGTCACTTCGGTACCGGAGGCTAGGACATTATCAAGGTACTGATAACTGTCCTGGTAAGTATGGCGCCCTCGGGCTGCCACCGCTAAGGCGGAGCGGCCTACGGGCCAGGCCTACGGGCCAGGCCTACGGGCCATGCCTACGGGCTAGGCCTACGGGCCAGACCTACGGGTCTTCTACCTCTGCGTAGCGCACGGTCAGGCTCGCCTGTTCCGGAGGTATGACAATTGTTAGGTGATCGCACCGACATTGTCGACAAGGCTTTGCGGGCCAGGCCCCGCCCGCGCCCGCGCCCTGAGCCTCCCCCCCCCTCCCTCCACCCCAGGGCGGGTATGGGGGGTAGGCGCGGGGTCATGGAGCGGTCGCGACCTGGAGGCACGACCAACAGGTGGACCGCCTCAACCAGGAGAGGCCGTTGCGGCCAAAATCAGGGGCAAGGGCGCAAACTAATTATGAACGAAATGAGCGGGGCGATACGAGTGGCACGGCTAACGGCTCATTCCACCATGGCGCACCACATCTCACGCACGCCCTCCCCGGTAACCCCCACGGGTTACCCTAGCCACAGAAAAGGCGAACGGGCCGCTAGCATACTGACAGAGTTCATTGAACGAGCGGAAAGGAAAAGGATAGAATCACCATCTGAGGCACTGTATGTACCCCTGCCACATGAGTCCGACACCAACTCAGAGACAGACATGGAGACTACGGGCCACAGGACGGAGACGCCAACACAGGACGAACACCACTATTCGGCGGCCGCCGGGAAGCCACCTCCCTCCCCAGATACGGTTATCCAGACGGATAGCAGCGGGAGGAGGCTGGTACTAGCAGCTACTTCACCTACCTACACACCACCCCCCGCGGGAGGACTACACAGGGGGTTGAGAATGGTGGTGGCGGATCTGTCGAACACCTTCAGCCCGCCGCCGGATCCTGCTTGTGGGGATCAATGGAGGGGCCCTGAATACATACCCACCCCAATAGCTGAATTGGAGCGCCTGGAAGCGCGGAAGCTGGAACTCCAGGAGGAGATACGTAACAGAAGGGCGGGCTACTCTATCAACTGGTCCCAGGGGGAGTCCCAGGGGCCATCACCGCCACAACTGGCGGAAGCGAGGAACCCAACATCAGAGCAAGTCCCGCGACCTAGGCCGTCGGCTTTTACCATACCGAGACGGGTAGTACAGCAGGCAAGGCCAGCCACACCAGTGAACACCCCACCGCCGCCCTACAGCGTGAGGACGCCAGCGTCGGTGGCACCCACGCCACCACCACAACAAGAGCGCGCGACCACGCCCACACGGGCCACACCGGGACCCCAGGAGGTCACGGTGAGTGCGGCTGAGGACGGTAACTCGTATCTAGAACAGTTTATACCAGCTGAGAAGGCGCCATTGGATGCCGACTGCGGCAACCTGGCAGACAACACAGCCAAGCTACTGACAGCACTCTGGAACAATCCAATGACCAAAACCGAGACCGCAGAGCTGTACGCTACGCTGCCAAGACCGGGAAACGCGGAAGTACTACATAAAACCCGCATGAACCCGGAGATTGAAGTTACGTTACAACAGAGAGTGAGGGATAATGACACGGCACTAGGGGCGGCCCAGTGGGGCGTGCAGTATGCCTCTAGGCCACTGGCTAAAGTCTTGGACGGCATTGAGACTGGCAGACCGCTCGCGAAGCAGGAACTGGCAGAGGCACTAGTCACCACTCTTAAGCTACTAGCCCGTACCAGTAACACGATCCTGGGCCTGAGGAGGGACAATGTGCGTCCAACACTGCAGGCCCAGATCAAACCACTGGCCAAAAAGGAGGGAAGCAGGGGCTTCAAGTACCTCCTAGGAGAGGACCTGGCAGCTCAAGTCACCACACTGGAAGCTAACCAGAAAACCGCCAATGCCATTGTCAGGGGCAATGGAAGGCACTACACAAGACCAGAACGCAAGCAGGGAAACTACAGAGGCGGCCAGGGGAGGAGCCGCCCAAACCAGTACCCTTCCCAGAACTACTCACAGCATTCCGCACGCCACAGGCAGGACCACCACCGACAAAGCGGAGGAGGACAGACACGCCCACAGAGAGGGGGGCGTGGCAGAGGAGCGGGATACAGAGCGAGACCAGCAAGACAGTAAACACAGTGAGTAACATGGCCAATACCTTCAAAGCAGGGGGCGTGACCGAAAGAGCATGTGAATGGGAACGGGTCACTGATAATGCGTGGGTCAAACTAATGGTGATGGGCATCAAAATTGAGATCACCAACCTACCTGGGCAGAGAGTGGAGCCAGTATCAGACAGCAAAGGGAATGACGAAATACTAAACGGGAAAATTAAAGACATGTGGGTACAAGGGGTGATAGAGGCGGCCACGCCCACCAAACGCGCCTTTGTGTCACACCTATTTCTACGGCCCAAGAAAGATGGCGACTTCAGACCCATACTAAACCTTTCAAAATTGAATGAATTCATAGTCTACAGACACTTCAAAATGGAGCAGTTATCCACGGTAATCCAGTTAATAACACAGGGGGCGTGGCTCGCGAGCATAGATATTTCACAGGCGTATCACAGTATAGAAATAAGAAAGGCAGACAGGGACCTACTACAATTCCTACACGGGGGGAACAGGTACCGCTTCAGAGTTTTGCCAAACGGACTAAGCTCAGGGCCCAGAATCTACACTAAAATTATGAAGGCAGTAATGAGCTACCTAAGGTCACGTCACTGTATATTACTATGTTTCTATCTAGACGACACAATACTGATAGGCAATACCGAGACGGAGGTGAGAGACGCGGTGAGGATCACGTTGGATCTCCTGACGAGGCTAGGGTTCACAATAAACAAAGATAAGTCGGTATTGGTACCGGCGCGAGAACTGCAGTTCTTAGGCTTCCGAATAAACACTGACCTAATGAGGGTTGACTTACCGAGGAAGAAATGTGGGGAACTGATAACTTTCGCTAAGACAGTGTTGCTAGAGAAGAAATTAAAAATAAAAACATTAGCGGCACTGATCGGCAAACTGGTAGCCACCGACCAGGGTAACAAATGGGCCAGAATCAAGTCAAAATCAATGGTGCGAGCCCTCACCTGGAATTTAAGGGACGCCAATGGGAATTATGAAAAAAGATGCACGCTCACACGTAGGGTGAAAGAATGCATCCAATACTGGATAGACAATCTTGAGCAAGCCACAAGGCCGTACAAGCCATCGCCGGTGGAGGTATGCGTGTACACAGACGCCTCCTCACACGGATGGGGCTATTACAGCCAGACACACCAAGCACATTACGGGGAACAATGGGACGAAACAGTCAGTGAAAATACACACATTAATGTACTAGAACTAAGGGCAGTAAGGCGCACACTGCAACACTTGGGAGATAAACTAGCAGGAAAACATGTAAGGGTGTTCGCAGACAACACTACAACTGTAGCATGCACAGGGAAAGAGGGATCAGCGAGATCCAAAACATGCCAACAGGAAACAGAGGAGATATGGGATATCACAGAAAGGAATAACATTACTATATCAGTGAGGTTCTGTCCGGGGATCAAAAACATTGAGGCCGACTGGGCATCGAGGGCATTCACCGATGCAGGTGAATGGACGCTCGATGACAAGACGGTCAGAAAGATCTTTAACACACTGGGAAAGCCCACAGTAGACCTGTTTGCCACAAGTGAGAACAGCAAGTTAGACCAATATGTCTCTCGGGAGTATGACAGACAGGCTAGGGGTACAGACGCATTGTCATTGAGCTGGAGAGATATTAATGCCTACATGTTTCCACCTTTCAGCTGCCTGTCGAGAGTGATCAACAAGATCATACAGGAAGGCCCGAGGGGGATCTTGGTGACACCAGAGTGGCCTACGCAGCCCTGGTACCCATTGCTACACAAACTGAGGGGCTACACAACTTCCTGGACCATACCGGTCGAGACAGGCACGCTGTCACTCAAGGGGAACAAGGGGAAGCGGTTCCCACTGACCAACAGCATGTGTCTGAGGATAACATAACTTTAGGCGGCATGTTCGAAGCCATGGGCATGAACAGAGCAGCAGCGCACACGCTCAAGGCATCATGGGCAGCGGCCACTCAGAAACAGTACACGTTGGTACTGAAAAGATGGGTGGCCCACTGTGAGGCGCAGTTAATCAACCCACGAAGCCCAACCATACAACAAGGCATAGCTTACCTGCAGGAACTATTCTCAGGCGGGGCAGCACGCAACACGATCAATACGGTCAGGTCACTATTGTCCACCTTCGTGACAGTAGGGGGCGTGGCGTTCGGAGAACACCCACTGGTTAACCGACTCCTAAAAGGGATCGGCAACTTAAAACCAACCAACCCGAAATACACAATGATTTGGGACCCGAAACCACTACTAGAGTACCTGAAGGAGTGGGGACCGATCGACCAGCTTAATACCGAAAAACTCAACAAAAGAACGCTATGCTTATTTCTGCTGGCCACGGGCCAACGACTACAAGCGTTGGGGTTAATGAAGCGAAGTGACTTTACGTGGGAACAAGGAAAATGCACCTTGACATACACCACAAAACTCAAATCAAACGACCCCAGCAGGAACCCACTAGTACTGAATTTCAGAGAATTCGGAATACCAGAGCTATGTGTGTACACACACCTTAAAACCTATGTAGAAAGGAACGAACTCCAGGCGGCGGCACCGGCAGTGTTCGCCACAACCAGGCCACCGCATGTAAGGGCATCGCAGGACACCTTAACTAGGTACGTGAAAAACACGATGGCGGAGGCAGGAGTTAACATGAAGGACTATACGCCCTATTCATGCAGGCATGCGGCGACTAGCGCAGCGGCACGAAGGCAGGTGCCACTAGCCACTATCCTGCAGGCGGCAGGATGGTCGGGAGAAGGAACCTTCAGGAGGTTCTACAACCGGCCAGTCAACAACACACCGATAACAAACCTCATTCCGGACATTTGGGAACAGAGCCCAACTTACTGAGACAATACGCAGTTATTTATCCAAGAAAGATTGGCAATTTAGACCAGAGGGTCACTGACACTGATGTTAAAACATGTACCGTTATATATGTGATAGACTTAAGAGTCACCTGTTAACTACTCAGACACAATAAAAACCATGATACAAGAAACTTGTTTGTCAAATGCATTAGAAAATGAGAATGGCAGGGAGGGTCAGCTGTGTGTATGTATAAACAAATAACAACACTGACCTAGAAAATAATGAAAACACAACAATTCCTGAATACAGTCGCAACACAAAATAGCGGCTGGCCCTCGTGGCCTGATTACCATCATAATATATAATTCTGCTAAGATATCAGGCAGAATAGGAATAATTATGGTAGAAAGAGGCCACGAGGCAGCGGCACCACCATCATAGGTATCATCACCAGCCCTACACAACTGTTATAACAGGAACTGAAACTACTAAAATGACGAGGCTCATGGTGTGAAGGGTGGAACCGCGAATGGCCCCTCGTGGCCTCTTTCTTACCATAATAATTCCTATTCTGCTGCATATCTTAGCAGAATTATATATTGTGTGTGAGTGTGTCTATGTGAGGGTGTGTGGATGGGGTAAGTGAAATGGGTCTGTGGATAAGGCGCGGGTTGAGAGGTCTGGGTGGGTCAGTGGGGTGGGTGGGGGGGGGGAGATTGAGGGTTTTTTTCCCGAGTAGGTCATTAAAATCAAAGAGCTACCATCGACGCCCTCACAGAGGTCATTATGCCACCATTTTGAGGCCCATATCATTGCGCATGCGAGTGCAGCCGGAAGTTCGCAGAGGAACGCCTTTAAGCGCCGTCTCCGCAGACTGCTCTACCACCACTTCCGGCGCGCCGACCAAAGCGCCGCGTGACACACGCCGCACGCCGTGCGCCGGTTTCGATTGGCCATTTCCTGTACACCTTTTAGAAGTGTCATTTGAGGTGCCGTAAAACAAATTGGACACACCCCACAGAACGTGATTCGACATCACAGTTCTGCCATTCTGGGGCGAGTGTCTTAAGAATTAGCCTACTTAGACTTTTTGAGGCAATCAACCGACCCACACCGAACGCGGCGGCAAAATTGGTAGAGGGAAGGGAGCACTATCAAGTTGTCATGAGTGTGCACTGACACAAGTCGGTACCCATTCTGATATGACCTTAGATGTTGATAGGACGTAAAACAATAAAAACCAACCTGTGTATATGCCATTTAATTTCCATCTAGATTATAATCTGATTATACTCATCACCCCTGGAATTGTTATTCTCATGATTCCGATTAAAATCATTAAAATAGCGAAGCCCCATCGCATTATTAAATCTATTCCATGTCAACTAAAGACAAATGGGACGCAAGTACAACATGGTTTCTGTAACTGCCTAAATTTCAATCAAGCTCCATTAAAAAGAGGTTGAAATCGTCAGCAAGTTTCATCATTAATCCATTACCCTATAGGGTCATTGGGGGCTCCACAGATGACTTTGCAACCAGGTTTCCCCAGTGTCCCTGTTCTCCACTGCCTTCTCGGACTTGCCAAACTCCAGACCTGTCAATTCCCTGATGTCGTCCTCCCACCTCCACCATTCATCGTACCCCGGCACGCCAATATTGCTACACTATTAATGTTATTTTATTATTAAACCGCCGCAAGTGCGCACTGCCACAAGTCTACCAGTCTTGATATAACCTTTGATATTGCGCAGATGTATAACCCCAACTGAGCCCACATACGCTGCGATGACACTGGACTTTCCCAGGAGCTCACTGTACAGCTAAGATTCCAGCGTGCCATTTGCATTCGCATTCACATTTGCATTTGCATTCGCATTCGCATTCGCATTCATATTCGCATTCGCATTCGCATTCGCATTCGCACTGATCGGTCCATTGAGCGCATTCACATTTACATTCACATTCACACTCGCAACTGGACATATGGAACTTGGAAGCACCACCATGCGTTTACATGCTTTTCCATTTTGTGTCGCATTTGCATTAACATACTGAATATCGCATACCGCATACCACATACCACATACCGATTACAGCATGGATGTGGGTGGTGAGGTGGTGGTGGGTGGCGAGGTGGCGGTGGGTGGTGAGGTAGCAGCAGGTGGTGAGGTGGTGGTGGATGGCGAGGTGGCGGTGGGTGGCGAGGTGGCGGTGTGTGGTGAGGTAGCGGTAGGTGGTGAGGTGGCGGTGGGTGGCGAGGTGGTGAGGTAGCAGTAGGTGGTGATGTGGAGGTGGGTGGCGAGGTGGCGGTGGGTGGTGACGTGGATGTGGGTGGTGAGGTGGTGGTGGTTGTGAGGTGGATGTGGGTGGTGAGGTGGTGGTGGGTGGTGAGGTGGCGGTGGCTGGTGAGGTGGCGGTGGGTGAGAGGCGGTGGGTGAGAGGAGGTGGGTGGTGAGGTAGGTGTGGGTGGCGGTGGGTGGTGAGGTGGCGGTGGGTGAGAGGCAGTGGGTGAGAGGCTGTGGGTGAAAAGAGGTGGGTGGTGAGGCAGGTGTGGGTGGCGGTGGGTGTGGGTTAACAGTGACTCAGCAGACAGTTAAGGGCTGCACACATGAAACAGCTAAAAGCCACAAGTTGGATTCACTTCAAGTGGTGCGGCAGGGAGGTGTGTGGGAGGGTGTGATCCACTCAGCACTCTCACCCCGCACACTCACACACTCACACACTCATAATGCTGTTATTATCTAACATGATTTGCATGCAGTTACTATTACAACTGATAATTTCATTTATGTATCAATAAATTGTACTGTACGGCCGGAAGACCAGTGCTCTGGTGCTGACAAGAGATATTATTCAATGAATAAAATACATTTAGTAAAAAAGAACCCCCCCCCCCCCCACAGACATCGCCCTTTATGCTCCGAGGTTCCTCCTCCCGACCTTCCAGCCCAACACTCCGGTGAGTGTCACCATCTTATTTCCAGACCCGGTAGAGCGCGGAAGGTCGGGAATTCGCCGTTGTCCCCCGCCCCATGCTCTTACTCTCCTTTCTCCCCCTTACTCTCCTTTCTCTCCCTCTCCTTGCTCTTACTCTCCTTTCGCCCCCTCGTACTCTCCTTTCTACCCCGCTCCTTGCTCTTACTCTCCTTTCTCCCCCTCGTACTCTCCTTTCTCCCCCGCTTCATGCTCTTACTCTCCTTTCTCCCCCGCTCCATGCTCTTACTCTCCTTTCTCCCCCTTACTCTCCTTTCTCTCCCGCTCCTTGCTCTTACTCTCATTTCTCCCCTTACTCTCCTTTCTCTCCCGCTCTTTCTCTTATCTCCTTTTCTTCCCCTCGTACTCCCTTTGCTTCATGCTCTTACTCTCCTTTCTCCCCGCTCAATGATGTTACTCTCCGTTCTCCCCCCGCTTCATGCCCTTACTCTCCTTTTCCCCCGCCCCATGCTCTAACTCTCCTTTCTCCCCCTTACTTCCTTTCCCTCCCGCTCCTTGCTCTTACTCTCCTTTCTCCCCCTCGTACTCTCCTTCCTCCCCCGCTTCATGGTCTTACTCTCCTTTCTCCGCCGCTCCAGCTCTTACTCTCCTTTCTCCCCCGCTCAATGATGTTACTCTTTTCTCCCCGCTTCATGCTCTTACTCTCCTTTTCCCCCCCCCCGTGCTCTTACTCTCCTTTCTCCCCCTTACTCTCCTTTCTCTCCCGCCCCATGCTCTTACTCTCCTTTCTCCCCCATTACTCTCTTTCTCTCCCGCTCCTTGCTCTTACTCTCCTTTATCCCCTCGTACTCTCCTTTCTCCCCGCTCCTTGCTCTTACTCTCCTTTCTCCCCCTCGTACTCTCCTTTCCCCCGTTTCATTCTTGTCTCCTTTCTCCCCCACTCCATGGCTCTTACTCTCCTTTCTCCCCTTACTCTCTTTCCTTTCTCTTACTCTCCTTTCTCTCCTTCTCCTTTCTCTACTCTCCTTTCTCCCCCCGCTCTCTTGCTCTTACTCTCCTTCTTCCCCCTCTCCATGATGTTACTCCCCTTTCTCCCCCGCTTCATGCTCTTACTCTCCTTTTCCCCTGCCCCATGCTCTTACTCTCCTTTCTCCCCATTACTCTCCTTTCTCTCCCGCTCCTTGCTCTTACTCTCTTTTCTCCCCCTCGTACTCTCCTTTCTCCCCCGCTTCATGCTCTTACTCTCCCTTTTTCTCCGCCGCTGCATGCTCTTCCTTTCTCCCCGCTCAATTTTACTCCTTTCTCCCCCCCCTTCATGCTCTTACTCTCCTTTTCCCCCCACCCCATGCTCTTACTCTCCTTTGTCCCCCTTACTCTCCTTTCTCTCCCGCTCCATGCTCTTACTCTCCTTTCTCGCCGCACCCTATATCTCTCCTTCCTCTATCCTTTCTCTTTCTCAAGTCTAAAGTTACACCCATAATTCACTACAAGCCTCATTCCCCCCCCCCCCCCCCCCCCCCCGCCCCCCCTCCACTTCTCTGTGATTCACCCTCCTAATCATCAAACCACCAAAGCCCCGTGGAATGTGGACTTTCTTTACTCGTTCCGTCCTTACACCCCCCCCCCCCCCACACACACACACAACCTGACAAGCTCCTTGGGGGTAAAGCATTGCCAAACTCAAGTGGATGAGGTGTGAGAGGACAGAGAGGTGGGACCGGTGTCGCAGTTTAAAAAGGTACCCAGTTTAAAACGGGGCTTTTCACAATGCGCATGCATGAAAGTCTGAAAGCTTGAAATTTTGTCTGAATTTCTGGCTTGCTTCTGTCTCTGGGGGAACTCTCTGGAATTCTAGGGCGAGACAAGTAAGGATTCCTTCAGGAATCATTGTAGTGATTATTTTATGCTTGAAATTATATATTATCCTCAGCACTAACAAGTTAACTAGCAATTAACAAGTTATTAAACATGGGTACAATCTCAATCAAGCAGAAAGTCCTGCGCATGCGCATTGTGAAAAGGCCCATTTTAAACCGGGTACCCTTTTAAACTGCGACACGGGCATGACGCATGACACCACCGCTGCCACACGCTCAGTGAACTGGTTATACCTATATGAACTCATGTCGACAAATCACACTTAACCCTGAAACAGTTGGTTGAATATGTCGGGGATCCAAACATTTATCTTTCATCATTTGAACTCAGTTCACCACCCTATCCATTTCTCACTTTCATCTCATTCGACAACTCCTCCTCCCCCTCCACCTCCCCCTCCCTCTCTCTCCCTCCCTCCCACTCGCCTCCAATGTCCCTTGCTCTCCCCTTCGCATTTACTCGTCCTATTCTCCACCTTCCTCCCTTCCTTTTTCCCCTTTCCCCTTTCCCCCTCCCTATCCCCTTCCCTCAATCTCCCCATGCCATCTCCCCAATCTCCTTCCCCTCCCCCTCTTCTTCCCCTTCCTTCCCCCTCCCCTCCTCCGTGCCCCTCCATCCTTTCGTTCCCCTTCTTCCCCTTCTTCCCCTTCCCCTCCCTTTTCCCTCCCTTTCCCCACTTCCCACTCACTCCCACTCTCCTGCTCTCTCCTCCTCCCCCTCCCCTCCCACCTCCCCATCCCCTACCCCATCCTCCGCCCCCTCCCCCATCGCCATCCCCCACGCCATGAATTACCCATCACAATGGGGGTACTACAGGTGTGCTTGTTATTCAGTGATCTATACCTCTGACCCGTGACCCCTGACCGCTGACCTCCCCCCCCATTCCCCAGCCCCTCCTCACCTGCCCTTCGCATTACCTTGATCATCAGCCTTCTTTGATCTTTGTGTCATTAATAGACTGCTTTCTGTCACATCAAATACGTGAGCGAAGGCATATGACGTATTAACTGTCAACACCTTGCCTTTGGTTCTCAAATCTTCAAAGATCGCCTGAGCAGAAAGCTTGGCAGGCAGGTTAAGGTTACACAATAGTGTGAGTAGATTGGTTGACTTTACATCCTTGCAACATCTAAGGTCATATCAGGATGGGTACCGACTTCTGACAGTGTGCGTTCATGGTGACTTTATAGTGCTTCCCAACTGGGAAATCAAACCACTGGCACCATAACCAAATATCCCACTCAGTCACATTATCCTGACGCTGAGCTAACCAGTCCTTGCCCTATCCTATTAATGGTGGACGCCAGGCTAGGAAGCGACAAATATCAATTTGATAAGTCATTGGTTTGACTCGACCGGGAACCACACTTCTGATCTCCCCCATGCGAGGCCTGCGCTCTACCGATTCGGCCATCGCGCCCGGTGATGTGTGAGTGGAAGATGGATCTCATTCATACATCCATCCATCCATCATTGTCTATCCCGCAGGACGCGGTGTGGTTTCACTCTTCCTTTGCGGAAGAAGAAAGGAGGCTTGAGAACCATTGAGATCTACCCTCATTAAATACTTGTCAAATAAATAAGTGAATAAAAAAAGATTCTAGCAGATTTATTCAATTATTTATGCACAGTGCACATTGGGTAGGGGAGGAGGGTTCCTTGGTTGTTGGAATGTTACGTCCTTTCAACATCTAAGGTCATATCAGGACGGTGGGAGGAGGGTGGGCTGTTAGTGTTAGTGTCAACTTGTATCTTACACCTGCCAACTCACCCGCAATTAAAAACCCATTGCCAACCCCTCTCACTGGCCTGATGTAATCACTCATCTCAATCCTAGTCCTATTTGTCTATGTGGCTTCTTGACAGTGACAGAGTGAGATCAGTGCACAGTACTCACCTGGTCCTACCTGTCTGTGTGGTTCCTTGCCAGTGACAGTCTGAGATCAGTGCAGGGTCCTCACCTAGTCCTACCTGTCTGTGTGGCTACTTGACAGTGACAGTGGGAGATCAGTGCAGAGTACTCACCTAGTCCTACCTGTCTGCGTGGCTCCTTGACTGTGGCAGTGTGATATCAGTGCAGGGTCCTCACCTAGTCCTACCTGTCTGTATGGCTCCTTGACAGTGACAGTGTGAGATCAGTGCAGGGTCCTCACCTCGTCCTACCTCTATGTGTGGCTACTTGACAGTGACAGTGTGAGATCAATGCAGAGTACTCACCTAGTCCTACCTCTCTATGTGGCTCCTTGACAGTGACAGTGTGAGATTAGTGCAGAGTACACACCTAGTCCTACCTGTATATGTGGCTCCTTGACAGTGACAGTGTGAGATCAGTGCAGAGTATTCACCTAGTCCTACCTGTCTGTGTGGCTCCTTGAGAATGACAGTGTGAGATCAGTGCAGAGTACTCACCTAGTTCTATCTGTCTGTGTGGCTCGTCACTAAACACATTATGTCAGTAGATAATAAGTAGATTATTGCATATGACATAATATTACTAATATATCCTATGTACGTTTTCAAACCGTATCATATATGTGTCTTGAAATGGATAATATTGCCAGTTTAGCTCATATTCACTAGCTGCTCATGGCAATATCAACCTATATATAGAGAGTATAATGTATTATACGTATATAAAAGGGGCGGAGCTCTCGCATGATTATCTATAATATTATCACGATTATTCCTCTGTTATTTCTACTACTATTATTGTCCAATCGCTGACTTGCCCGCGTTTGCCCCGGTCCTTGCCTACCCCAGCGCCACTACCTGTGGGTTCTTGGCACTACTTGCCCGGGCAGTCAGTCTCTCTCCTGCCTTTGAACACTCAACAACTACACTACAAGCTCTCCCCAAAACAGTCTACTTGCTACCTGTTTGCTTCTGGAGACCGTTTCGTCGTGCCTGTCGTCCGCGAACCGGACGACCGTTCCTGTGAGTCGAATTTCTGGTCGATTGGACAGCATCAGGATCGATCTGCACAGCTGGTATTCACATGGAAGACGGTATCGTGCCTTAAATTAGATTCGACGGTCGGTTATCACGACCGTCGATCACCCTACAAGTGTGTCGACTATATTCATGCACAGGGGAGGGGACGTTAATATTGAGAGCATCATTAAATTCATAGGCTTTCCGCGTATGTGGGTCGATATCAAATCGACAGAAACACAGGGTTGAACTCAATAGTCTAGCTACAGCTATCAATCCCATATATTACAGATAGTGTGTCGATAATATCGACTTGGACATAAGTTATCGATCGTACATACACTTATACCACGATCGACTCAGAACTTTCCTTCACGTCGTTTCAAAATAACGGCTCCAAGGTCGCAGGGTGCGTGCTACAGCTGAACGCTAATCCGCTTGATCCGCTTAATCCGCTTAAACCGCCTAACTCTGGTCCGCTTTCATGCCTGGTTGCCGCTATTGTTCAGAGTGTGGGACAAGCCACGACACTAATGACCAATGCCAAGAAACTAAATCGATCGACACACCTGTTACGAGGTTAGGGATGGCTACGCGCAGCAGTACAGCGCCGACCAAGAGCGCGAGATCGGTAGGTGGGGTCGACGATATGGAGTCGACCGCTTCCAACTTCGCCGAGTTGTCGCTGGATGAACGGGAGTCGAGAGCACGCGCGGAAATCGACGAACTGAAGGCCGAGATGCGAGTCACGGCGCTAGAGGACGAACTAGACGATCTACGAGCCGAACGAGACAGAAGACGAACCAGACGGCGGACGACCGTGAAGGACGATAGCCGACACGATGTCGTTCCGGCTAGGACAACCCGTGACGACATGGACAACCGACTTCAAGCAGAGGACGAGCGACGGACGACGGACGCAGCGCCTATCCCGCCGGGTTGGACGCGAGGAACCGACTACGTCCACTCAACCCACGGTCGATTGCGTCGACACTCACGAGGGTCGAGTAGGAGAAGAAGACGGTCGTCGAGGTCGAGTAGCGACGGTAGTTCATCACGAAGACGACGCAGTAAGTGGTCATTGAGAAAGTATGGGATGGGAAAGGACATCAGGAAAATGAACCCCCATGAACTTGTTAATGCTTCATGCGACTGGTGCCTGGATATTACTTCCCTCACAAAATCGGACTATAGAGCATTTATCCAACACATCGGCTTCATCTCAACGAGAGCGCGTGAAGACCACTACAGGGACGTTGCCCATGTCGACCACGTGCTTGCCATTCGGAAGCTCGGTGAAAGCATCGGGTTCGAGGCATTTTCTAAGGGTCACCAAGATGAAAGTATAGAACATTATGGGCCCCACAATATGAAGACGAAGAGACAAGGCACTAACACATACAGTGCTCGAAGGAGGTCACCGGGCAACAACACTAAGAAGGCTTGTTAGGCCTGGAATGGCGATGGGGGTTGCCTTAGATCGGACGATGAGTGCCGCTTCGCACATGCTTGTTCACGATGCGGGGCTAAGTCACACAAACGGGCTAAGTGCAAAGCGTGACGTGGTCGGACACTCAACAGGTCTAGTCCACAGACTACAAGAGTCCTTCCGGCATCGATTCGGATCCGTCCCCGCTCCTCTCCGGTCAGAACAGTTCATTGGGAAGGAGACTCGAGAATTGACTTGGGAAGGGATTGCCGGATTGGCGATGACCATCTCAATTCGGAGGTCGTTACTGGGTCTAGTCACAATGTTGAATTTCCATATAGCGACGATCATCCTAACGATAGGATTGAATCTAGGACTGTCAACCCTAACCGGACTGAACATCCCAACTTCATCTCTGATAATGATTGCATGCCATGTCTTGATCTTTCAGCTGGGGTCGAGATCTGTGACGGTGCGGGGGGGGTTGAGGTCAGTCGTATTCATGATAGTAGTAAGGGCTTGCTTTGGGAGCAGCCTGCGGGCGCCAGCAAGGCGGATCGGCTATTTGTAGAGCAGACCGCATCGGGCGGCCTGCTAGTATACGTTAGCGAAACCGAGGGGGCGCCACCCAAGAGATTTCAGGTATCTCGCAGCTGTGTGGACGGGAGCTGCACATGTAGCCACTTGATCGCGGGCAAACCGAGCCAATTAAAGCCTTGCAGGTGGTTCGCGGAAATATGTCTTCGGGGCGATTGGGACCCAGATTGGGTATATCTGATGATAGGGGTCACTTTTGGGTTTAGGGTGATTAACCCAGGGGTCGAGGTCACCTATATTCCAGACAAGCCCAGGAGGAAGGCTAAGTGGGAGCGTGATATAATTAATAAAAAATTCCTCGAGGAGGAACGTGAGGGCCTAATTTCTAGGGTAGATGCCCCCCCTCTCTGCACGCACGAGGCCTTCGTCGTCCCTAAGGATGATGGCGGAGGCCGAGTTGTTATCGACTGCAGTATGCCTTCGAGCGAATCCGTGAACAACTTCACTGATGAAGTCCGGACCAAATTCTCCTATAAAGGCCTCAATGATGTAACGGAGATGCTGGAGAGGGGTGACTATATGGGGACGATAGACATAAAAGACGCCTATCGTGCAGTCCCTATCCACCCTGATGACCGCCAGCGTCAAGGCCTTCGCCATGGCGATGATAACCTCAATTACTTTCTTGACAATCGCTTGACTATGGGCCTGTCATCGAGCCCCTTTATATTTTCCAAGATATCGGACTTCATCGTGAGATGCGGTGTTCGCGAAGGCTTGGCCAGAGTCGTAAACTACCTTGATGACTTCTGTCTCGTCGGTGGGACGCGGTCGGAGGTCCAGGGCGCTCAGAGAACCCTCATCCATATCTTGAGAAGACTGGGGTTTTTTGTTAACTTCAAAAAGGTCAGTGGTGTCGAGACCAAGGTTAGATTCCTTGGCATATTCATAGATTCTGTACGCCTCGAGCTTAGCCTTCCTCCCGATAAATTAGAGAGAACATTGGAGATCCTCCGCAAACTACGCGGGCGCAAGAAGGCCAGTAGAAAGGAGCTGGAGAAAGGTGGGTGGGCTGCTCGCTCACTGTGCCAAGGTCATCCGGGGCGGGCGGACCTTCTCTAGGCGGCTCTACGATCTCATGTCGAAACTTAAGCAACCTTTTCATAGAACGAGGCTAGGCAAGGGAGTTAGGGAAGACCTCGACTGGTGGTTGAATTTTGCCAGTAGCTTTAACGGGAAAGCCAAGATTCTTGGAAAATTTGCCCCAGTTATATCCAGTTACAGCGACTCTTCCAAGTGGGGCTTCGGTGCCCTGCATGGCTGCGACTGGACTGTCGGCGCATACACTGACTCGACGGAAGACATCCTTGACGATTATGTCGGTCATCACCACTTCCGTCCTCCGGAGGATGTCTGGACCGCCCACATCAACGTGCAGGAGATGTGGGCGGTCTACGCATCCTGCATCTGTTGGAGTGCGGGCTGGGGCGATACCGCTGTCATTTTCGTCACCGATAGCTCTGTGGCGCAGGCAGCTCTTAATACTGGCAGGTCTAGGAGTGCCGAAATCATACACTTCTTGCGCAGAATATTTTGGTTGTCGGTTAAATACAATTTTACCTTTACTTCTGTTTATATACGTAGTGCTGTTAACGTAGTATGTGATGCCTTAAGTAGACTGGGTGACAATGATAGTCCCGCTAGAATCAGGAGTGTCGATGGTGCCAGAATGCTCTGTTGCAGCGACACGTTTGACCGCTCGCTCGTCTCTTTCAGTGAGGGCAGCCCTGAGAGCCGAGCAGCAGCAGTACCCGCATCAGGCATATGCTCAGAACTCAACAATAGCGAGGGCCACGCAGATCAAGAAATATTTAAGATATGCTGAACTTTTCCATTCTTCCAGGTCTCCCATACCATGCTCCGAGGAGCAGGTGGCCCTATATGCCGCCTGGTTGGCGAGGGATCTCAAGTATGTATCTGTCATCAACTACCTCAGTGGCCTAAATTTCTTCCTTAAGCAAAACGGCGAAAGGCCTATAGACTATACCAACTTTGTCCTTTCTTCTACTCTCAAGGGTATACGTAGAGCTAAGTCGGATATACCTAGGCGTGCCATGCCTCTCCTTCCCCATATGCTTCGCAAGATCTTCGCTTTGTTAACCAATAGCCCCGGCCACGTCGCCTGGCGCGCAGCAGTCCTCTGCTCATTCCGAGGGCTGTTGCATAAGTCCCAGGTCACCTGGTCCGATGCCTCTTTATTGAGATCGGACTTCCAGTTTTATGACTGGGGGCTGATTTTGACTGTTCGTCGCTCCAAGACGATTCAGTTTAACGAGAGGGTCCTCGAGATCCCGATATCTAGGTGTGTTGATACTGACATGTGTGCGGTTTATTGGACTGAGCGGCATTTCAGCCAGATTGCCGCTAAACCATCTCAGGCAGCCTTCCGCATTCCATTCGGCGGCGGGAGTTCCGCCCCTTTCCCTTACTCGGCCTATCAGGAGACCCTAAAGATATTTTCGGCTAGGGCGGGGCTCGATGCCACCTCCCTCTCGTCCCACTCACTCAGGAGGGGGGGTTGCACCTTCCTTTCCATGTGTGGAGCCACCATAGAGGAGCTGAAGGTCCGGGGCGACTGGGCGTCCGAAACTGTCTACTCATATTTCAAGACACCGCTCGGCACAAGGATTGTGAACGACATGAGGGTGGGGGTGGCGCTATGTTCGAGTCAGGCTGGCATTGGGTTGGGGGGAGACGCTTAGGCATCTCCTTGGCCTATATTTTGCTGCCCTAACGCAAATAAAGTCTCCTACCCATCACCGCCTCTTGTCTCTCTCCTTGCCATAGCCCAACTTTATAGAGAGTATAATGTATTATACGTATATAAAAGGGGTTGAGCTCTCACATGATTATCTATAATATTATCACGATTATTCCTCTGTTATTTCGACTACTATTATTGTCCAATCGCTGACTTGCCCACGTTTGCCCCTGTCCTTGCCTACCCCAGCGCCACCACCTGTGGGTTCTTGGCACTACTTGCCCGGGCAGTCAGTCTCTCTCCTGCCTTTGAAAAATCTTAGTTTTTTTTTTACCGGTAGCCTATATTTTGCTGCCCTGACTCAAATAAAGTCTCCTACCCATCACCACCTCTTGTCTCTCTCCTTGCCGTAGCCCAACTTTATATATATATATGTGCTCTATAATCCATTATGGGAATATAAACAAGGACACCATATATCTTCAGTTCCCTATGCAATAGTATATTCGCTGTATCCTATATAACTGACCCTGTGTAGTTACAGTATTGGCCACACTGGCGCCACTTGTGAGGGGCTCTAAGCACTGTATGCCAGCTGCGTCTGGCCGTTATCTCCTATAGACCCGTCCGGACGGTCACATTTTAATATTGTAAATAACTGCATTGTCACATGACCAAAATGCCAGTACCCTGGCGTCGACAAAAGGCTATTCAATAAATAAACTATTTTTACAACAACAACAAAAGGAGTACACATGCATCTGACATCTAATTAAAGTTCATGGATACAAATACACAAGGATGAACCAATATGCCATCGAATCCTATTTTATTGTCACCTACGCTTATCAGACCACATTAAGAACAATAATATGTTGATTCATTCGCAACGCCACCTATCGTCTTACTATTGAATTAGTACCTCCAATAACCTCCCCACACTCTCCTGTCATTCCCCTATGGGAATATGTTTGTTGTTGATTTAGGTTCTAGAAACATTTGAGGTCATATCAGGACGGGTACCGACTTGTGACAATGCACACTGTATCTTGCCGATTTGTATAGTGCTGCCCCATTGGGAGACCAGGCCACAGGCAGCATGACCTAATGACCCACACGGTAACATTATCCTGATACTGAGCTAACCATTTAAAAGATATATCCTGCGGGATGAGTGTAGTAGTCTGTAGTGAACTCTCAGGCAAGGAGCCAGATAGACAAGTAGTAGGCGTGGATATGGTGATTGCATCAGGGAGACTAGGTAGTATAGTAGTCATCACCTCTAAAACATATGTAACCAAATATGTTTGTATGCTTGTGAAGACGAGTAACTTCAATGCTCCCCTAGAGTTTAGACAAACATATCAGTCTCTGTGTGAGACATCAGTGTGGAAGACGGTCGAATCGGTAGAGCGTGGGCTCACGTGCGGGAGATCGGGAGTTCGATTCTCGGTCGAATCAAACCAATGACTTACAAAATTGATACATGTTGCTTCCCAGCCAGGCACTCATCATTCCTATTTCGGATAGATCAAGGACTGGTTAGCTCAGGGCCAGGATAATATGACTGAGTGTGATATCAGATCATGGTGCTGGCAGCCTGATTTCTCAGAGACGTAGCACTATAAAATAGCCATGAGTGCGCACTGTCACAAGTCAGTACATGTCCTGATATGACCTTAGATGTTGCCAGGACGTAAAACTCCAAGAACCAATCAAATCAGTAGGTAAGTACCTGCATAGTCCAGTGGTTTTGGATCTTTGTCATTTTCTCAGATTAATATATTAGGCTGGTCATTATAATCTACCTTACTTTATTTAGTTTGATGTAGATTTGTTTTAAAGTGACTAAGTTATGAGATATTTGTACTGTAAACATGCATACTTAATTTCGACTACCTTATCAAAACTGACACCTCAGAATCTGACCCCAAAGGCTTCAGTAGTAACAGGTTCTATTACATTGATATATTTATCCCCTTCTATGCAGCAACAAATATTTAATAAGTGCACCAGGATCTAAGTTAAATATTTAGAATACAATCTAGGTGAGCACTTTGGGTTCGAAAAATTGATATAGTCATCGGACTATGCAACTATAATATAAATAAGTGCACCAGTATCTAAGTTGAATATGTAGGTTCAAATGTAGTCAAGTTGTAAAGTAACGGCTGGCAGCTGTGATTGTGTAGGTAGGCTAAATATGAACTCACTACAGGCAAGAAAAAGGTAGAGTAGAAAGTGCACAGAAGAGAGCTTACACCCTCAGGTTTATTACTATATAGTCTCATGAATCCAAGATGGCTGTCAGACCTGATCAGCTCCTCCAAACAGCACTAGGCATTCTTCAACCACCCAATGAACATCCAACCTGCCTGTATCCAAGCCTTGGTTGTTTATGGCTACAGTGCTCTGATGTGTCTGGGTGTGCAGCGATCCGTAAATAACACTTGGGGGGGGGGGAGGGGGTATGTGAGCAGGGCTCCCAAGGCTCTGTCACACTAAAAGTAGTGCCCCTCTCACACTATCTATAACAACATAATGTTTATATTAACTCAGCAAAGGATCACCAGCACCACATAATACCTTAATGCTCTGGCTTTATATACCATTTACCTTTTGATATACAACTGTAATTACTATAGACTAGTTCACACCATCCTCCAATATCTAAATATCGGGATATTTTACAAAGTGTTTTACTTTTGAAAAGTTTGATGCTTTTATAAGATTATGCAACTTTAGTAACAAATATTAATTAGTGCACCATGATTTTGAGTTGGATATGTAGGTTCAAATGAAGAGTTGATGGCGCAAAACCATGTGAATGCAAATCCAAAAATTGAGTTTACATACACGATCTTTACATGAAAATAAGTTTAAAGCCCCCGAATTCCACTTTTCATATGATCACATGGTTATAGAGCAATAAATAAAACAGTAGGAATATAAAAATTTAAACTATTTGAAGGTTTGATTCCAATGTTTCTCTCCATTTTTGGATTGGCGTTTACGTGGTTTTGCGCCTGAACTCTTCAAATATAACTTATGCCCTGGTCACGTCCACGTTAGTGGACATAGTTGAACGTAGTGGCGGCTAGCGTAGTTGAACGCAGTTGAACGTAGTTGAATGTAGTTGAATGCAGTTGAACATAGTTGAATGTAGTTGAACATAGTTGAACATAGTTGAACGTAGTTGAATGTAGTTGAACATAGTTGAACATAGTTGAACGTTGTTGAACGTAGGTGAACACATTTGAACATAGTTTAGTGTACCGACATCCCTACTTGTCCATGATGTTAACTTTGTAATAACGTGGGTGAGCTGTGATGTCCGATAACATTTTTGGACATGTTGAAAAGAGCACTACGTTAGAGGCTGAATTTGTATCCATGATGCTAACATACTCTAGCATACTATAGCATACTCTAGCATACGCTAGCATACTCTATCATACTCTAGTGTACTTGGATGAAGCCCTGGTCACATAGCCGTTAGTGGACATAGGTGAACATAATGGAGGCTAACGTAGTTGAACATAGTTGAACATACTGGCATCCGTACCATACCGTATTTATCCGTACCATAACTTATTTATCTGTACCAAAACCTGCCATACCTTAACGTATTTCAACGTAGTTTAACGTACTTACATACCATGTTTGACCCATGTTAGCCTCCAGAAGGTTCAGCTGCGTTCAACTATGTCCACTACCGTGTATGTGACTGGGGCATAAGTGTTTTGAAAAAGTTGATCCTTTCATTGGACTATTTTTAAGACCGACAAAATACAGAAGTCAACATATTACAAAGAGTTAGTATTTAATGCATGAGAGAGACAAAGTGGAGGGGGGGGGGTGGTGAGTTGGTGGAGGGGGTTAGAAAGAGGGGAGGTGAGTTCCCAGAGCTAGGCGCTAATTAGGCAAATCACACTGGAACAAAGACGGGGGGGGGGCGGAATTATAATGGACTCTGAAAATCACACCCAAAGTCATTCTTCTTCGGGCCGAAAGGTCCTGGAAGAAATGCAGCTTTGAAAGGTCAAGCCGATAGAAATTCCTGCAAGGGGGGAGGGGAAGCCAGGGGATGTGCCAGGTATTACCCGACTAATTTGATGAAATGTCAGAACAGATGAGGCCCATGTTTTATTTCATATTATTGCAGAGTTTCTTTTCCTGTGATTTTTGTCTCAACCCCCACCCCCCACCCCCCAACCCAATACCCCCCACGCCATGCCCTACCTCACCCCCACCCCGCCCCGCCCCGCCCCGCCCCGCCCCGCCCCGCCCCGCCAGCCCGACCCCGTCTTATTTAAGGATCATTTCGGACAGAGATTTGAATGGGTGATGTTAAACTGTATTCAGTAATTACTGGAATAAGGATGAAAAGAGATTAATGGAGGTTAGACATTCTTAAAGGGGATTGGTTGGTTGGGTGTTTGAATTGAACGTCCTGGCAACATCTAAGGTCATATCAGGACGGGTTCTGACTTGCTTGTGAGATGGCGCACTCATGACGACGTCATACTAGTGCTGCCCCACTTGGAGACCAGGGCACCATTACCATGACCTGATATCACAGTCAGTTACATTATCCTGACACTAAACCAACCAGTCCTTGCCCTATCCAAGCTAGGAAGCAACAAGTATCAATTTTGTAAGTCATTGGTTTGACTCGACCGGGAATCAAACTCCCGATCTCCTGCACGGGAGGCATGCTCGCTACCGATCGGGCCACTACGTCCGATAAAAGGGGAGTGCAATTAAAAGAATTATGTGGTGTATAAAGGTTATGCAAATATTATTGTGAATGGAATATATAAACTCCATGTACAACACTGTGTTACGGAGGGGGCGGGAGGGGGCCGGTTGAGCGACCTGGATGGTGGGGCACTGCTCCAAACCACTGTAACCTCCCCCGCCATCAGCCTTGGTCTGGTCAGTATGCCTCTCGGCCCACTCTCGTCCGGAAATTTGTTTTAGATCGAAATAAACGGCGGTCTTTTGTGTACCAGCCAGAGCTTATGCCAAGAGCTCTCTCCAAACTAATTACAATTGTCTTGTCTCTTCCTTGTAATGATCGATTGCAATTAAAAGAATTATATCGCACATTGGGCGAAGTTAGGGGCGATGGTTTTGATAATAACAATTCAGCATATAATGGGTATTACATTAAGTTGGTAAGTGATGTGCACTAGTTATAAAAAAACACACAAGAGCTCGACATCATCAGTAGTGATACAAGTGTCGTGGAGGAGGATGAAAATGGGAAATATTGCGTCTAGAGTGGGAATCGAACCCACATCTCTTGCCTTCTGGGCCAGAGTGATAACCATTACACCAACTAGGCTCCCTGATGTCACCACCCTATTCACGCCTAGCTGTCTATTCAACTCCTTGCCTACACTTCTCCCCCTGGAATTGTTAATGCACTCACATATACATACACAGGGCAGGTTCAACGACACAGGATCGTACTCTCAGCAACCAGTGTCGTGTGGGTAAGGAAAATGGGAAATATTGCGCCTAGAGCAGGAATCAAACCCACATCTCTTGTATTCCGGGCCAGTGTGCTAATCATTACACCAGCTAGGCTCCCTGATGTCACCACCCTATCCATGCTGACCTGTATATGTGGCTCCTTGCCTGAGAGGTCAGTGCAGACTTAGTACACAAGTGTTAAGGAATAATTCACAAATTGGAAGAGTCAAGTAGTACTCAGTGCTTTATACAATTTTTCTCAGGGAAGTTCAATCTTGACTGCTAACTCGAAAGTTTGATGAAGTTAACGGTCTTCATCAGGTGAAGTTGTTCATCTGGAGCTTAACCCCTTGGAGTGTCTTTTGAGGGAAGGGCAGGCGGGCGGCTAGTTTGATGAGCCGAGTCTGATCCTGACCACGCAGGTTCGGGTCCAGGGGGATAGTCGGAGAGCTGCTCCATCGGTTAGTAGTCATGCTGGATTGTTTTGAGAAAACTCAACGTGTTAGGAGCGTGTTTCTGGCGCATTATTGGCGCGCCGCCAACGTGTTCCGCCGGTGGAAAAAAACAACAATGCCGCTTGACCCAATTTCGCCCGGTTCCCACGGGGGTTGCCAGCGTGTTGTCAACGTGTTGCGGACGTGTTGTCGGCGCATTGCCGGCGCGTTATCAGCGCGGTGTGTGCGTTCGAAAGGCATTTGTCGAACGGGTGTCAGAATCGGGTGCTTTGGTAAGGCCATAGAAGTAAATCTATATCATTATATACTCAAACCCAGCACGCTGATGACACGTTCACAGAACGCCGGCGCACCGCCGCGGAC
The DNA here is from genome assembly GCA_030323885.1 of Branchipolynoe longqiensis. NCBI lineage: Eukaryota > Metazoa > Annelida > Polychaeta > Phyllodocida > Polynoidae > Branchipolynoe > Branchipolynoe longqiensis. The sequence goes on from CM059191.1 coordinate 97,461,964, forward strand.
GCGCCAGCAACACGTCGACACGCGCCAGCAACACGTCGACACGCGCCAGCAACACATCGAAACGCACCAGCAGCACGTCCACATGCGCCAGCAACACGTTACCGACGCATTGACACACCAGTGGCATTTGTGGGAAATTTCCAGGACTTTTTTCAACGTGCTACGAGCGGGCCGCCAACGTGCTGGTAATGCGTTTCGACAGTCTGCTAACGCGCCCGTAACGCGTAGCGCAACACGTCGGCCAGCGCTGAAAGTTTTGTGCAAGCACAAAACTTTCGGCGCTGGGCGACGCGCGCCGACGCGTTGTATCAAAGCGACCTGTCAATCATAGTGTACTGACGCACCGGCAACGCGTTGCTAACGCATTGCCGGCGCGTTCCGACGGGTTCCGACGGGTTCCGACGGGTTCCGACGTTTCGACCAAAAACACAACACGTTGGCACGCGTTGTCCTGTGATGTATGTAACAACCCGAAACCGAAACCCAAGCCGGGCCGCCGGCAGCAGCTGTGTGGAACCCGAATAAAGGCATTATGAAACTAGACGTCGTTGAGTAGAGTCGGTTCTTAATCACACATCACATGGTGTCAGATCTAGAGGACCCTTGATCAAAATGGCGCTTTCAGGGCTGAAGCCCCTCGGTCACCTAAACCTAGATGGAAATTTAGCGGCCAGTTGGAGGACATGGTATCATGCTTACAGCATTTACGCAACAGCAGCTGGCGTCCTAACGAGGAGTGAGAAAGTGCAATGCTGCGTTTTCCTCCACGTAGCGGGAGCGGAGGCTCAGAAAATCCACCAATCTATGACGTTCACTGCTACCGAAACAGACAAGATCGAGCCTCTGAGGGAAGCGTTCAAGAAGTACTGCGAAGGCAAGACCAATCTCACGGTGACGAGATACAACTTCAACTCGTACAACCAGGGCCAGGAGACGATGGACGCCTACATAAGGGAAGTGCGCCATAAAGTAGGACAGTGTCAGTACGGCGAGCTGGAGGATTCGCTAATGACAGACAGGTTGGTCAGCGGTGTAAAATGTAACACGCTACGGGACCGGTTGCTGCAAACGCCAAAGCTGACCTTAGAGCTCTGCGAGGACATGTGTAGGATGAGTGAACACAAGGCGAAACAGTTAACGAAAGTCAGTGATACCGAGTACGGAGTGGATTATGTAAGACAATACGACACAAAAACACAGACATCAAGACAGTATGCGAATCCACAGCGCCAGAGGCAACCCGCTCCCAGAGGGGAGCGCGAACGGGTTAGCACAAGCACCGGTGTGCGGAGCGAATGCGCATGGTGCGGATATTCACACAGAAGCGACAGAGACGCATGCCCAGCTAAAGGAAAGGCGTGCGCGGTATGTAAGAAGATCGGACACTTTGCACGCGTCTGTCGTAGTAAAATGACGAGCATAAATGAAATCGTGTTAGACGAACACGATAGCGACGACGTAGCCGATTTTGTGCAGCAAGACGACGAGTTGTTCATCGGAGTAGTTTCCAAGGAAGGCGACAAATCAGCAGACATGTGGTTCGCTGACCTACCGATAGGACCGCTGCAGGTGAATTTCAAATTAGACACAGGCTCGGAAGCCAATATAATTCCCATGAACATATTCTCCAGAATCGAAGGAGCCAAACTAACGGGCCCAAAATGTCGACTAATCACATACTCCGGACAGAAGATCGTACCTGCAGGAGAGACGTCGCTTCAAATCCGGGGACAATGGATGCGTTTTCAAGTGGTCGAAAAAGGGTGTGCGATACTGGGAAAGGATGCATGCGTCCGACTACGCATCATCTCACGCATCGACTCGATCGGAACACACGACGAGCAGAATGACTGTCAAGCAAAACAAATGGTAAAGACATTTAAAGATGTATTCACAGGGCTAGGGACTATAAAAGTTGAAGCCAAGATATATGTAGACGACAATGTCCAACCGGTAGTGGATCCCCCGCGACGTATACCGCATGCCATCGAAAATAAAGTCCGGGGGGAATTAGACAGAATGCTTGCATTGGGAGTTATAGTAGAGCAGACGGAGCCAACACCGTGGGTTAATTCCATTACGATTGTCAAAAAGGGTGAAAAAATCCGAGTATGTTTAGATCCAACAAAACTGAACAAAGCCATAAAACGGGGACCCTACCCAACAAGAACCGTGGAAGAGGTAATATCAAAGCTAGAAGGGGCCAAATACTTTTCCGTAATCGACGCAAAGAGTGGGTACTGGCAAATACAGTTAGACAGCAACAGTTCAAAGTTATGTACATTCAACACCCCATGGGGAAGGTATAGATACACCAGGTTACCGTTTGGCATCAAAACGGCGGGCGACATTTTCATATATGAAATGAATCGCATATTACATGGGCTAAAAGGTGTAAATGTCATAACAGATGACATATTGGTGTATGGTAAGACGATAAATGAGCACAATGAAAATCTCCGTGCTGTTCTTGAGCGTGCCAGGCAGGTCAACCTCAGGTTGAACCCCGAAAAATCTAGCATTTGCCAGACTAGCGTAGATTATGTAGGTCATGTAATTTCTGGCCTAGGTATAAAACCAAACGAAGAAAGAGTACAAGCCATTAACGACATGCCCACACCGACAAATAAGCAAGCTGTACAGCGATTCCTGGGTATGGTAGCATACGTAGGTAAATTCCTACCAAACCTAGCGGAAATGACAAAACCACTTAGAATTCTGACCAACAAAGAAACTGCATGGCACTGGCAAGACGAGCAGGAGAAGGCATTTGCAAAACTAAAGTATATGATAACGCATGCACCTGTACTCAGATTTTATGATGTATCAAAGACCATAACCCTTCAGGTAGACGCGTCAAAATCAGGTTTAGGAGCTGCACTGCTCCAAGAGGGACGCCCAGTAGCAATGGCTTCAAAAGCCTTGGATGACACGCAGAGTAGCTATGCGGTCATAGAAAAAGAGTTGCTGGCAATTTGCTTCGGATGTACCAAGTTCCACGAGTACATTTTTGGCAAAAAGGTACGCGTGGAAACTGACCACAAACCGCTAGTTTCGATAGTAAATAAACCATTGCACCAACTGTCCGCAAGAATGCAACGCATGCGAATGCGACTCCAAAACTATGACTTAGAACTGGTACACATAAAAGGGACTGATATGTTTGTTGCAGATGCGCTTTCAAGAGAACACAGCTGTAGAACGTGTCCCGAGCAACTGTTTGACAAAGAAATAAGCATCGCGGCAATAGAGGTAATGCAGGACTCGATGAAGGACATTATTAGGCAAACAGAAACCGACACGGTGCTCAAAGAGGTAATGAACTTGGTAGTAAACGGATGGCATGAGGACAAAAACTGCATACCAAAATGCGCGACTCCCTACCACGCATTTAGACATGAAATAACACAATCTGGTGGTCTGTTATTAAAAGGAAATAGAGTAATAATACCCAAACAGTTACAAAAACAAATACTAGACACATTGCACGAAACTCACCAAGGCATCATAAAAAGCAAAAGGCTGGCTAGGGAGTATGTATTCTGGCCGGGGATGCAGATGCAGCTAGAAGACAGAGTAGAGAGATGTACGCTGTGCCAACGCTACCGAAATAAACTACACAAAGAACCAATGCAATCACACCAGATACCATGCATGCCATTCCACAAAGTAGGAGTAGACTTATTCCAAGTAGACGAAACGGACTACATGTTGGTGGTAGATTATTTCTCGAAGTTCCCAGAGGTAGTAGAGCTACAAAATACAACAAGCGCGGCAGTAATAGTAGAATTAAAACGGATATTTGGTAGATACGGAATCCCGTCAGAAATAGTCTCCGACAATGGGCCACAGTTCTCAAGTAGGGAATACATGAACTTTGCCAAAGAATATGGGTTTACACCAACATTCTCGAGTCCAATGCATCCTCAAAGCAACGGGCAAGTAGAAAGACATGTACAAACCATAAAAAACATGATAAAAAAGGCAAGGGACGAAAACAAAGATTACAATCTGTTTTTATTAAATTACAGAAATACACCGTTGCCCGAATTGGAGGCATCACCAGCACAACTATTAATGAGCCGTAGATTGAGATCGAAACTACCAACAGAAAAAACAATGTTAAAACCCCAGGTAACAAACATAACGGCAAAACAA
>CM059191.1:97466621-97609273 GCA_030323885.1 Branchipolynoe longqiensis
TACAAAACATAACCATAATTATATTGAAACTGCAATTAACGAATTCACCATGTTTAAGAGAAATACAACAAAAAGTAAGACCAAGAAAGAACTGAAACTGACGAGCATGAACATAATTGTTATTCAGTTAATTCACTCCCAGCAACACTGTTCTCCAACAAACCTCCCTGCATCGTCGGCATTGGAGAAACTGGCCAAAATGGTGATGCAGTAAACTGGCACGCCAGGTATCAGTTACATACACATATGGTAGATGGCAATAGTTGGAAGCGGGAATCAAATCGGGTGGCATGCCCTCTCCCAAATCAAACACAATTCTTAAACAACGGTATCAATTCAACAGCGACATATCCAGGCTTCCTCATTGCTATATCGGATATCGTTCGCTGGCTCCAGGCTATATCATGTACCTTTAACTATTTCCGGGAAGGGGTTCCCTCCGCCATAACTGACCTCATTCAATGGCCATCCAGGCAGCGACTAACCCACCCCTACACTCCCACACCCACCACCCTCCCCCCATCCCCTCCCCCCCTTAAGCCTCGCTGACGTCATGGCCACTACAAACGTTGACATTTGCCTATCTCATAGGTCACGGTTCCCCAAAGGGGCAGTAACGGAATTGAAAATGGCTACCCGAGGCCCATTCCCTTGAAGGAGAGAATACTTGTGTGAATTTATATAGGAAACAAACAAAATGCATTCAGCAAAAGTTGCTATGCCAACTCTATGGGCATGTATGCTTATATTTTTATGTGAAGTATAACGCAGTATGCGGGTATAAAGGCAGCGAAGGGAATTATTATAATTATTATGATTGTTGTTATTATTATTATTATTCTGTATATTGCAACCTCCTTGCTATGATCATGACTGGTGGTGCCCCTGCTGGCGCTCCTCCTCACTATCGTGTGTGTCAAACTGCCACTCGCACTGGATGAATTTTTCGGGAATTATCCCAATCTTTGGCTGTTATTCCCTAGCAAGAGAATATATTTACTCATACTTACTATATTTTCCTCGTGTTCCTGCTGTATTGTAGCTGCCCCTGTATGCACATATACAAGGTTCTTAAAGCGATATGAGTTTCTGAGTTAGTCGTGCACGTATCAGTCTCTTTGAATTTGTCATGGGGATGATGAAAATGGGAAATATTGTGCCTAAAAAAGAATTCGAACCCACATCTCTTGCCAGTCCGGGGCTTGCCTGCTAACCATTACACTAACTAGGCTCCCTGATGCAATCACCTTAAGCCCCAGTCACACATCACCGGATTGAGCAACGGACAGAATTGTCTAGTCCGGTGGTGATGAGTATCAACATGTATTAAAATGTGTCAAAATGTTTGCGCTATCGAGTAAATGGCCGCTGGACGAACGGACATGAAACGGACATGGAACGGACTTAACATCGGACATGAAATGGACATGAACGGACATGAACAGATAGCCAACGGACGAAACAAACTCAAAACGAACAAGAGCCGTAGACGTCAGTCCGGCTGCATCAGTTCCTCATTTTGTGCATATTCAAAACTTGTACGGACACGAACTGGACATTGTTCGTTTTCTGTCCGTTTCCCCCCAATCCGGTGCGGTGTGACTGGGGCTTTATCTACGCTTCCCCATCGATATCACTCCCTGCCTTTGAGGCCAGTCCAGACTGCCACAAATTATACACTAGATATGAGAATCTTTGATATTATAACATCATTTATATATTATCTTCCTCATTCATATGGACAAATGGATTGCGGGATTTCCCAAGTAAGTATTATTCGTTTAGATAGACACACATATATATATATATATATATATATATATATGAGTCAGCCTCACGAAAACGGGCCAATCGGTGGTCAATTGAAGATGTCGGCGTCGCAATTCTTATAAGTGTAGTGCATTTCTTTGTTTCATATTAAATTATCCTAGAAACAAATAAGGTTGCTGTATTTTCTCGACCTTTACATTCAGGATAAATTTAAGGACTTTCCAACACCTCTGTCAATGCTAAACTATAATTATACCGATCGATGCCAACATCCAATGATCGACGCCGACAACTTTAACAGATGTCGGCGTCGCAATTCTTAAAGTCTCATGCATTTCTTTGTTTTATATTAAATTATTCTAGAAACAAATAAGGTTGTTGTATTTTCTTGACCTTTACATTCAGGACTTTCCAACACCTATGTCAATGCTAAATTATAATTATACCGATCGACGCCGACATCCATGCTCGACGCCGACAACTTTCCCCAACTGGCCTCTTTTTGTGATCCTGACCCATATATATATATATATAGGTTTTCTTTCATGTGAACCTGGTGTTATGCTCTCCTCTGATTCTTGGAACATGTCTACTGAGGTTTCTTAGAAGGAATATAGGAGAAGTTCTGGCTAAACATCACCCAACAGTTACTTAGAACGGAATTAACCATCGTCCAGGACACTGTGTAGATATATGTATGTTTGTATATTAGCATTAGCATCCCATTCAAACCACCAGACACTCGGTGAGGAAAATAAATCATGTCGCAGGTGGCGCCGCCGTGGGAGAAATATGAACTATGCAATTGTAATACCCCAGTCACACGAGAGCCAGCGTCCGCCTCCGACCTCCTTACGCCCAAAAGGATGCCAACCTCCCAGCGTCCCATTTGATACATTGATTCAAATACATGGTAGGTGCCAGGGTGGCGCCAGGGATGTGCCAGGGCGGCGCCCGATCGGCGACAAATTGGCGCCAGGGCGGCCCCAGGGCGGCCCCAGGGCGGCCCCAGGGCGGCCCCAGGGCGGCCCCAGGGCGGCCACAGGGTGGCGCCGTATCAGGCCGGGGTGGCACCAGGGCAGCATCAGGGTGGCACCAGGGTGGTACCAGGGCAGCACCAGGGTGGTGCCAGGGCGGCGCCATAGTGCCTACCACCCAGTGAGCGTGGCATTGCATATTTTGGTACCACTAGGTCGGCGCCAGATCGCCACCAGATCGCCGCCAGATCGCTGGCAACTCGCCAACCTAGGGCGGCGCCAGGGCAGTGCCAGGGTGGCACCAGGGCAGCACCAGGGCAGCACCAGGGCAGCGCCAGGGCAGCGCCAGGGCAGCGCCATGGCGCCAACCATTTTGAATGGCGCCACCGGAACAGGACGCAAGGAGGTTGCAAGTGCAGCAGATGCAACCTCCTTGCATCCAAAATTCCCGAAATGGACGCCGGGAGGTTGGCGTCCTCGTGGCGACAGCACTCAATCAGGGCATAAGGAGGGCGCAAGGAGGACGTTTTGACGTCGCGAATCGATCGTTAGCGAACGCAGGCCTCGTGTGACTGGGGTATAAGGTAAGTGCATCAAATCATGTGTGTAAATGGGAGTCAGTGGAGGAATTGTAGGTGAATAGTGTCTGTGTTTATATTCCCATAGTGCATTATAGAGCTGATATATATGCTGTATAAGCCATTATACGAGTATAATCAGCTGGAACATCCATCTAGTCCACAGCCACAAAGTCATCGCCTGGTCACCTCTACTCAGTAGGTCATCTATTGGTACCGCATCACCTCCCGCATGGCGCTACTTGCTCACCCACGCCTCAGCAGTCGTTACGCTCACTCACTGTACCACTCATAATTCTGTGTCTCGAAAACTGGGTGATGACAACGACAGTAGGTGGCGCCACCATAAGGTTAGACTGCATCTTGAGAAATGCTAGGCAACGAAACATAACATAATTCAGAAGTTATCGGAGCCGGAACCTGTGTTCAAACCCAGTCTGAGATAAGCGAATGACGTACAAGTGTATAGCTTCTTTTTTTTTTGGTCCATTAGTTGTTTAAGCAGGGGAAATTTCAATCATAGACGACTGGTCTTCCTCATTCCACTGCTGGTCGATAGAAAGCCCAAGGTTACACTTTTACTGACCCAAGGGATTTTTAACCTCCCCCATCACATAGACATGGTATGAGAGCAACCGGCCTTTGATGAGGCTGTAAGTTATACACAGTGGTGGAAATCCAAATTGGCAGAGCTGGGGGCACGGGGAATCGAATGACCGACCCTCAGATTAGGTGTCTGACCTAGAAAAAAAGTCAGACACTCTAACCACTCCGCCACAGAGAACGCCACAACTGCTACCTAACATGACACTTGGCCTGAGTAAGGTAGGCAAAGATGCAGTGGAATGAGGAAGACCATTTGAATGTGGCTGGAATTCTCGCTGCTTATGTTGGTTCAAATCTAGCTAGTGCTTTCCTTTTGAAAAATTAATGCTTTGCAAATTTGACTGACGGTGCAAATTGGTTTATAGTCAGGGTAAGAATAATGAGACTGTGTGGAATAGCATTTAGTGGTAAGAAGTGGTATCTTATCCTAATGGGCGCGCCACTATGAGTTCGCCCTCAGTGCAGACTGACACGAGTCTGTGCTTGTCCTCATATTTGTTGTTGTTGTAAATATAGTTTCTTCATTGAATAAAGTCTTTTGTCAGCGCTGTGGCACTGGTCTTCCAGCCATGTGACAATGCAGTTATTTATAATATATGTATATGTAGTCTGATATTGTCATCAGCAGCTAGCTCAAGTCAGCTCAAATAACAATATTAATCACTCCAAGACTTACATATCGTATAGTTTGACAATTGACATATAAATAGAGTAGTTATATGTTGTATACATACATACTTAGATACAGACATGTGTATTGATTAGATCTTTACATTACGGAGTGATCAGGTGCATAGCTTCCCTTCATAGGTTGGTATGCCTACTGCGATGTGAATTGCAAAATTATCGTGTTGTTGGTGATAACATTTTGAGATGGATTGTTAGTAGAATGGTTTGTCTATTCTGTTAGATAGAGTGTGATTAGCTTATAGGGTTATGTTTAAAAGGTTTATACCTCGGGTGTGTTTTTGACTAGATGAAGTAGTTTGAGTAAGTAGGTTGTTAGTAATGACGGGATAAACTATGCTTGGAGGATTGTACATTTCAGTCATTTAGTAGTCTAGTGCAATTGTTATTAGTGTCTATGTTTATATCTATACTACCAGACTGATATACATTTTCTGAATTTGCTGCACAAATAATTTGTAAGGTGGATAACTTGGTTTGTTGGTCGGTTGTTGCTGGGACATAAAACCCAGTAAGTAGCATATAAACCCACCATAGCGTCACAAGTTGGCACCCGCCTCTGATGTGACCCCATATGTTGCTAGGACATAAAACCACAATGAATCAATCAAAACTGGCAGGCGGAGCATGATTCTAACAATAACCTGTTCTGGCACCGACCCTTGTGGAAAATGCCTGCCACACTGAGATATGAGCACACAGCGTGGTGCTTAAACAGGCAGGACCTGGGATGGATGGGGGATGGGGGCATGGGGGATGGGGGATGGGGTGGGGGATGGGGATGGGATGGGGTGGGCGATGGGGGATGGAGTGGGGGGATGGGGGATGGAGGATGGGGGATGTTGGATGGGGGATGGGGTAAATCGGGGGGAATCGGTGGGTGTGGGGAATGTGGGGTGGGGGATGTGGTGGGGGGTGGGAGGAATATGTGGATGCCAATCCAAGAGGAGTAACTTGACCAATCCCAATATGTGTTTCAATGAATATTCACAGAATAATGCCTGCTACCCAAAGAGGTATATAAATGATTAATGTTAACCTATTTTCACAAACTATACACCCCACCTGAGATTATCATGAAGATTTACTTTGACCCCAAAGTTCGGCGCTCGGCATTAATAGGATAGGGCTAGGACTGGTTAGTGCAGTATCAGCATAATGTGACTAAGTGGAAAATTGGATCATAATACCAGTAGCTCACTCGGGTAGCACTATAAAGTCGCCATGAATAAATTGATTGATTTATCTACAGAACAAATCAAGAGACTTTTTTATTTTAGTTGTTTAAGCAGGGGAAATTTCAGTCGCAGACGACTGATCTTCCTCATTCCACTGCTCCTTGCCCTATCCTAGTAATGCCAAGCATCTGGCTAGGAAGCGACAAGTATCAATTTTTAAGACATTGGTTTGACTCGATCTGGATTCGAACCCTTGATCCCATGATCTATGAAAAAAAAGGAGACGGACGTTCTAACTCATTCGGCCATCCCGTATAACTTACTAACACAAAATACGACAACTAACACCCAAATCCTACTAAGTACAAAACACTGTATTAGATAAAGGAATATCCGATCACATTGAACTAACTGAAGTAATTAAAGGTATTAGTATCTATTTAATTGGACATCTAAACCTACAATTAAAACATCGCCTGTGCATGTAAAATGATGTGATGTGCCGCATAGTCATTACTTAGTGCATTGTGTACGCTTTAATTTAAGAATTCACTTCACACTTCAATTTACTATCATCATCATCATCATCATCATGCTGTTGGTCCCGATGCGACAAAGACTGCTTTGATTAATTGACTGCCGCTCTCCATTTAGCTCTCTGCTGTCCATGAGTCGGTCTTAATGTCTTTCAGCCTCAGGTTTCTCTTGATGGTATCCTTGAACCAGAGATGAGGGCGCCCTCTCTTTCTGTAACCAGAAGACAGTTGAGAATAGAGGACCTGCTTTGGTAGCCTGTCTGATAACATCCTCATAAGGTGTCTAGTCCACCGGAGATTCTTTTTGATCAGAAGATCTTCCATAGAGGGCAGCCCCATCTGTTCGAGTATTTCCTTATTTGTCACTTTGTCCTTCCAGGTTAGCCTCATGATTGAACGCAGATGTCACATCATGAAGGCATGCAACTTTTTCACCTGTCGTCTGTACACTGTCCAGGCCTCGGCTCCGTATAGTAGGGTGGATAGCACAATTGCATGGTAGATCTTGCCTTTGACCCGCATGGACACATGTGGGTCAATTTACTATACAAACCATTTAAACACCAATTGTCTAAATACTTATATTCCTGTAACACTTACGGTCGGAAGACCAGTGCTACGGCACTGACAACAGATATATATGTAAATCAAATTCATTCACCAAAAAAAAAGAAAAGTGTACACTGTCACAAGTCAGTACCCATCCTGATGTGACCTTAGCTGATGCCAGGATGTAAAATCCCAATCAACAACAACAAAGACAACTAACTAACTACCCAGTCAGCTTGTTTCTGATGAATGTTTCTGTCTAAGTTCTAACTACAGGTGATGTACTAGTAACAACGGCAGGCGGCGGATCGTGTGAGTAAAACCATATATGATTAACTCGCCTCGATTGACATTGCAGGGTTTTATTTCCCTTCATCATGTATCGGACATTGAACCCGTAAGATATTGCTGAGCATAGATTAATAATGGATTAATTAAGCTGGAAACATGAGCAATAGACCCATAGCGTAACGTGAGTAGTAGCTTATAAAGGAAGAGGAAGAGGAGGGAGCGGGAGGGAGGAGGGAGGATGAGGGGGAAGAGGGAGGGGTGGAGGAGGGAGGGAGGGGAGAGGGGGACGGAGAGAGGAGAGGGAGAAGGAGGGGGAGAGGAGGGAGAGGGAGGAGAGGAGGGAGGGGGAGGAGTGATGGAGAGAGGAGAGGAGGGGGGATGGGAGGGGGGGGGGGAAGGGAGAAGGGAGAGGGAGAGGGGGGGGAGAGGAGGGATTGGGAGGGGGAGGGAGGGGGAGGGAGAGGTAGGGGAGAGGGAGGGGAGAGGTGAGGGAGATGGGAGGATAGGTAGGGAGAGGGAGGGTAGAGCGGAGGGGGGTTGCTGGATGGAGGGTGGGGGGGTGAGGCGGTGGGGGGAGGTAATATCATTGGGAGGAGGAGAAATTGGAACCGAGTACTCTGGTGTTGAAGAGAGGTGAGCTAGGGGTGAGCGTGAGGGTGAGGATAGGGGTGGGGTGGGGGTGAGGGTGAGAGTGGGGGTTGGGGAGGGGGAAGGGTGAGAGTGGGGGTGGGAGTGGGGGTGGGGAGCAAGGAGGTGAGGGTGTGGGTGGGGGAGTGAGAGTGAGGACGGGGGGTGGGGGTGGGGGGTGAGGGTGAGAGTGGGGGTGGGGGTAGGGTGAGAGTGGGGTGGGAGTGGGGTGGGGGGGGCCAAGGAAGTGGTCCAAAATTAGAGAGAGAGCGAACAAAAATAGCTGCAATTTGTTCATGTGAATTAGTGAATAGATGAGGTCATTAACATCGGTGCATCCACCTGCAAGTAGCAATCACAATTCCCGCTGTTGACAGTTTCGTAGCTAAAATGACAAAACATGTTTTAATAGAAAAAAGAAATGCCATACCAACCACTAGCATAATGGCAATGACATGACGAATAGCAAACCGTGATGGGGCGGACAAGGGGAAGAGGGTGTCAGGGGGGGGGGGGGAGGGCGTGGCCTTGAACAGACAAAATGGCCATATTTGGGGGAGGTTGCCCAGGAAGGGCGAGCCACGCCCCCCCTAACCCCCCCTCCCCAATACGCCCCCTGGTGGCAGGGGACAAATAAAGCATAACAACAGGCGTGGGTGTGGAGGAGGTGGACTGGCGACGTAAGTGGATATTTATTAGAACAACTTCCAGGGAAATGACCAGGAGGCAGCTGGCGACAACTCAGCCCTGACGGCGGCGCGTGGTACTAACGGCATGCTCTCCTAATACTCTATAAGATAATGATAATGATAATGATATTGAGATTGAGAATGTCAGTTTAATAGTGTGCTTTTATTAGCAGGTGTCGGTATAAAACATTGTGTAATAAAAAACATGACATATTCACAATTTGTTTAAACATGTTGGAGGATAGAGACATTTAATTCATCCGAAGAAAGCTACTGTGCAAAATGAATCTTGATGACGCGTAAAAAATGTGTCGAGCGATGTTGCTTATCTTCCCTCCTCTGGAAAACTAGTCCATAAAGTGGGACCTCCCACATAGAGGGCACAATTCCCATATGGTAGCCACTCTGTCTCCTCTTTTACCCACACACCCACTCACCCACCCACCTACTCACCGACCTACACACTCAACCCCCCACCCACCCACCCATCCACGCACCCACGCACCCACACAAAGGCACTTACAAATCCAGACACGTGGTTTTAGCTTGGTTTACCATTATTTACAAAAGTACTTGCTATGCTTTAGAGAAATATTCATATGAAGGGTTTAGGCGCAAAAACACACAAATCCATTTCAGTTGCTTACTGTCAAATATAATTTAGTATTGTGCTTTCCAGTTAAAGTATTTTACTTTCATACATAAGGGATGTGGGAGATTCTGTGCAAAAACAGATTTGACTTTTTTTAATGGCAGCTTCAAGCGATTTTGCTGGGACATTCTGCTCCCTGTTAGGGATGGGTAAATGCGGTGAGTCTTCATAGATCAGATTGAAGCCGGTGTAAATCAGGTATGATTACAGCCGAGGTTTGCAAACTAATCCCTAGATAAAAGATTCACCCGGTACTTGTAGTACATGGGTGAATGACAATCTAGTGTAAATACGGGCGAAAATAGCTTTAGTATGGAACATGAAGTAGGTTCCATGATCAAATGGCTACATATATTGGCACATATTTGGTGAAATGGGAGAGAATGCAAAAATCCAAGATGGCGGACATAGAACACCGTCGATTTCAATTTTAAATCGTATTAAACTAGCTATTTTATTATATTTTTCAACTCAAAGGTAGCGGGTAAATATGAAGATATCTACAAAGAATAAATGTTGCTTCTTAGATTGTGAAATTAAGCTCTCATTTCAATAACCTGCTTTTTCGAACGTTTTTATATAGGGTTGGTATTCACCCGTGTACTGCGACTGCGAGTACTGGGTGAATCCTTTATCTAACTAATCCCATACTGTTCTAGTTCATGTCTAAGAGTAATCTCATTGTATGAGTGATTTCTCTAAAAGAATGGAACAGGCAAATATCAACTATATTGTGCTGGTTCTAGTTGACAAAATATATCTATTGAATAATCTCAATAGACAAGTCAACTATAAATAAGTGGATAATTAAAGGAACCATATTAACGTTTATCCCCCCCCCCCCCACACCCTCTCACAATTTCAGCGCGACTGAAGTCGCCAAATGAATGACGCAAATGTGAAATATCTCTTGCCTGATAAATAAACATATTAACAACAAAGATGGCGAGTTTGCTGGAGGACGCTGCCTCCCGTTAGGGATAGGTTCATGCGGCGTGTCCTCATAGATCAGCTTTGAAGCCGGTATAAAAGGGGCTTGATTACAGCAGAGGTCTGCCGACTAATCCCCGGCAGTTATATTTCATGTCTTAATTAATCCACACAACAGCCATATTCCGGACGAGAGCGACATGCTCGATGGAGGCTTAATGCAGGCACAGGGCCCATGTTTATTATCGGCGTCGGGGGCTGGTGGAGTGGGGGTAAGGGTGCGGGGGTTGACAAGACTCCTACTGGAGGCCAGTGAGCCTGTCACACTGTGGTAGAAGTATTACGTGTGCTACCTATGATTCTGGGTAAGATGAGGCTGGAGCTGGTGGTGACGCTGGTGGTGTGGGGATCGTGGTATGACTCCTACTGGAGGGGAGTGGGCCTGTCACACTGTGGTAGAAGTATTAGGTGTGCTACCTACGATTCTGGGTAAGATGAGCCTGGAGCTGGTGGTGGCGGTGGTGGTGTGGGGAGCGTGGTATGACTCCTACTGGAGGGGAGTGGGCCTTTCACACTGTGGTAGAAGTATTAGTTGTGCTACCTATGATTCTGGGTAAGATGAGGCTGGAGCTGGTGGTGGCGGTGGTGGTGTGGGGAGCGTGGTAAGACTCCAACTGGAGGGGAGCGAGCCTGTCACACTGTGGTAGAAGTATTATGTGTTCTAGCTATGATCAAGGCAAGGCAGGGCAAGGCAAGCGATTGTGAAGCGCAGTACTGACATTCCGTACAAGACAGTACAAGTGAAGACAGAACAGGGCAAGGCAGTACACAATAGTACAAGGCAGTACAAGGCAAGACAGACCAGTTCAAGGCAGTATGGGGCAGCGCAAGTCAGTACGACTCTGTGCAATGCAGTGCATGTCACAGCCATGCAGTGTGGGGCAGTGAAATGCAGTACAACGCAGTGCAAACCAGTGCAAGGTACATCGAGGTAGTGCACGATAGTGCAAGGTAGTGCAAGGTAGTGCAATCCAGTACAACGCAGTACAGTGCAAGGTAATGTAGGGCTGCTTAGGGTAACTCAATCTCAAGGTAATATGATTGAGCATGGTAGGTCCTAATTAAAGTTACAAAGTCATACTCTGATGAAAGTGTCACCTTTCCTGAAAGAAAACAGATAGCTAGATTTGATTCTACATATCCAATGATGCTCGTGCACTTATTGACAGTATTGCAGTTTGGTTTATCTAATACCCTGTTCCATTTGAACACCCACATACATCCACACCTCAACTGGTGCAAGCCCCCGCAACACCAGTATGTCGGTCGCTATGTCATAATTACTATCCCATATTATTGCTTGAACTATCTCCAATATAAATATATTTAAATCAAAGTTACTCCAAACTTAAGTGAAGTAAATGATTATGATATTTGTAATATTTGTATCTGAAATAATAGCAGAAACTCAAAGCCATTAGAATATGGACCTTTGAACACCGGGTAGGAGGATGTTGATGTAGTTCCGCTCGTCTTGTTAATTAAGTTCCATCATGGCTGATTCATGCGGGTAAATAGATGGTGGTGGGGGTGGCGGACAGGCGGGGAAGGGGGTGGCGGACAGGGGGGGGGGCACCTGTTGTCTCAGCCTCCTAGGGAAGGCAATGGGAACACGCGCCCTGCTTGCACCCTCATCCCTGCAAATGACCTAGATAATAAATCCACCTGGATGTGGGTTGATTACTACCGCCACCATCCCACCACGCCCGCCATCGCCATCACCACTACCCCACTCCCTGAACCTACTCTACAGCACCACCACACACCACCCCACAAGTCTACCACCCACCACACCCGCCATCCACATCACCACCACCCGACTACCTGAACCTACTCTACAGCACCACCACACACCACCCCACAAGTCTACCACCCACCACGCCCGCCATCCCCATCACCACCCCACTACCTGAACCTACTCTACAGCACCACCACACACCACCACACAAGTCTACCACCCACCACACCCGCCATCCCCATCACCACCCCACTACCTGAACCTGCTCTAGAGCACCACCACACACCACCACACAAGTCTACCACCCACCACACCCGCCATCCACATCACCACCACCCCACTACCTGAACCTACTCTACAGCACCACCACACACCACCCCACAAGTCTACCACCCACCACGCCACCATCCCTTTCACCACCAACCCCCCCGCCACCTGACCTACTCTACAGCCCACCACACCCCACACCCACAAAGCCTACCACCCACCATGCCCACCAGCCTCATCACCACGACACGTCTACCTGAAGGCCTAACTTACAGCACCACCACACAACCACACACCCTCAAGTCTACACCCACCACACCCGCCATCGCCATCACCACCACCCCACTACCTGAACCTACTCTACAGCACCACCACACACCACCCACAAGTCTACCACCCACCTCGCCCCGCCTTCCCCATCACCACCACCCAATACCTGAACCTACTCTACAGCACCACCACACACACCCACAAGTCTACCACCCACCACGCCCACCATCCATCGCCTTCCCCATCACCACCACCCCCCACTACCTGAACCTACTCTACAGCACCACCACACACCACCCCACAAGTCTACCACCCACCACGCCCGCCATCCCCATCACCCCCACCCCACTATCTGAAACTACTCTACAGCACCACCACAGACCACCCCACAAGTCTACCACCCACCACGCCCACCATCGCCATCACCACCCCTCCACTACCTGAACCTACTCTACAGCACCACCACACACCACACCACCCCACAAGTCTACCACCCACCACACCCACCATCCCCATCACCACCCCACTACCTGAACCTACTCTACAGCACCACCACACACCACCCCGCAAGTCTACCACTCACCACATCCACCATCCCCATCACCACCACCCAACTACCTCAACCTACTCTACAGCACCACCACTCACCACACCACCCCAAAAGTCTCCCACCCACCACCCAACCATCACTCCCACTCCCATCTCTCCAACATCCGACCACCCACCACCACCACCGCACCTCCACTACTCTCACTCCCAACCCTCATCCATCCCGCACCTGCTGTGTCACTCTACCACCAGCCCCCCCCCCCACCAGCCCCCCCACCACCACCACGACCCTCACCACCCTCTCTCCACTCACCCTTCCACACTCACATCACCACCTCCCCTACTCCCCGTTACCCCGCCACCTCTACCACATACCTCCCCACCTCCACTATCGCCCGCCCCCACCATCCCACCACATCACCCCAGCACCTCCACTACCCCTCCCCCATCCTCCTCCTTTTTCTCCTTCTCACCTTCTCACGCCGCCCCCTCCCTCCCCACCCTCCCTCCCTCCCCTCCTTCTCCCCTCCTCCCCTCGACCTCTCATCCTGTTCTCGGTCCATGCCTTCAGAACCTCCCTTCCTAACCTGATAACTCCTTCAGTGTTACAAGACCCATCCCGACACCCCTGGAGCCAATTTTTACTAACCGAACCAACACCACCCGAGCCACCTGACCTAAATTGCTAAACACAAATACAAAAAGATATTACAAAAGCAAAAATACTATAACAAAGGAAATCAAAGCAGTATTTTCTAAGAGAAATAAATCAGGGCATCTTAGTGTAAATTCAGTTAAATGGAGGTTTTCGGTCCAATGTCAATCTCAGTCGATCAGAATATGTCCATATTTAGCAGTTATCTCTAGTGTATCTGGCACTGGGTAGAATAGAACAATTAATGGGATATTAATGCCAGAATAACGTGACTGAGTGATGTATCACACCATGGAACCGTTGACATGGTATCTCAGAGGGGCAACACTGTGAAGATACCAGGAGTATGTACTGTAAACTATGCGGTACCCGTTCCTTATATGAAGAGTTCAGGCGCAAAACCCAGTAAATGTAAATCTAAAAGTTAAACTAAAATAACAGATTTTTCCTGGAAGGTAATTGTAATTTTCACTAACTCCACTTCCTTGTGTTGAAATGATTATGGAACAATGCAAATATAGAAGGAATTTAAACTTTTTTTTAAAGGATTGATTCCAATGTTTATCTCAATTTTTGCATTGGGATATACACTGTTTTAGAGCCTGAGCTCTTCATATGAACTGACAAAAAAATACTCAGTTAAGATAGTGTGTTGGTGGTAACATTCTGTAAGCTACTGGTAACTGGTAGCCACGCATGCCCGGTCCCAGCACGCAGGTGTGTTCAAGTCACCCAGGTGAAAGACATGGAATTGAGAAATTAATTGGGTCGACGAGGAACGTAATGAAGCAGGCCTGTCTGACCTGCTTCCCATACTGCAGTTCAACATGTCAGGGAAATGGGCCAGAGGAATGTGTGAGGGGAATGGATGAGGGGATGGGTAAGGGAATGCGTAAGGGAATGGGTAAGGGAATTGATGAGGGAATGAGTAAGGGAATGGGCAAGGGGAATATGGGAGACGAATGGGTGAGGGGAATGGGCGAAGGGAATGGGTAAGGGAATGTGTAAGGGAATGGGTAAGGGAATGAGCAATAGAATGGGTAAGGGAATGTGTAAGGGAATAAGTAAGGGAATGTGTAAGGGAATGGGTAAGGGGATGGGTAAGGGAATGGGTAAGGGAATGGGTAAGGGAATGGGTAAGGGAATGGGTAAGGGAATGGGTAAAGGGAACGGGTAAGGGAATGTGTAAGGGAATGGGTAAGGGAATGTGTAAGGGGAATGGGTAAGGGAATGGGTAAGGGACTGGGTAAGGGAATGGGCAAGGGCATGGGTAAGGGAATGGGTAAGGGCATGGTAAGGGAATGGGTAAGGGCATGGGTAAGGGAATGGATAAGGGAATGGGTAAGGGAATGTGTACGGGACTGGGTAAGGGAATGGGCAAGGGAATGGGTAATGGAATGGGTAAGGGAATGGGTAAGGGTATTGCGAAGGGAATGGGCGAGGGGAATGAGTAAGGGAATTGGTAAGGGAGGGAAATAGTCGAGAGGAATGGATGAGGGGAATGGGTAAGGGAATTGGTAAGGGAATGGGTGAGGATAATGGGTAAGGGAATTTGTAAGGGAATAGGCGAGGGGAATGGGTAAGGGAATTGGTAAGGGAGGGAAATAGTTGAGAGGAATGGATGAGGGGAATGTGTAAGGGAATTGGTAAGGGAATGGGCGAGGGGAATGGGTAAGGGAATTGGTAAGGGAATGGGCGAGGGGAATGGGTAAGGGAATGTGTAATGGAATGGACAAAGGGAATGGGCGAGGGGAATGGGGAGGGGAATGGGGAGAGGAATGGGTAAGGGGATGGGGAGGGCAATGTGGGAGGGCAATAGGTAAGGGAATTGGCAAGAGCAGTAAAACATCCCAGAATAATACTATCGCAACAGTTTTAGAGGATTGTTATTATCTTCATTAATTTAAATGTAATGTACATCTTATACACAGGACCTCACTTGTTTGTGACTGATATTAGCTCTAAGTGTAGGCCTTTGTTATAAATGTTGTAAATAGCTGTACAGAGCATTCTTATAACCTTGTTGCAAGCAGGCGGATATTCAATACTACCTCTCCATGTAAAACCACACACTTCCTAACACACTCATCCACTCACCCATAACATCTCTGCTTAAAATGCAAGCAGCCACGTTTTTGTTTTGTTTTAATCATCTATCAACGAATTACTCCGGCAGTATCTCAACTACATAAAAGGAAACCACCACCTCCCCTCCCCCCCCTCGCCCCCCCCCCCACCCCTCGCGAACACACGCAGACACACACGCGAAATGCCGGTAATGCACGCAGCTTGGAAGGTGGGGAAAGGTGTGGGGGGGGGGGGATGCTGTGGGGTGGACGGGAGAGGAGGGGGAGCAGAGGTTGGGATGTGTATGTGTGTGTGTATGGGGGGGGGGGGGGGGGGGGTAATGTGGTAATGGGAAGGTAGTTCGTGGTGGTGGCGAGGGTACCGGAGTGAGGGGGGGATAGGAGGGAGGAAGGGGGAGGGGGGGGGGTGAGGGTGAGGTGAGTGGTCGGGGCGATGGGAACCGGAGGGAGGGGGGATATGGAATGACGGGATGGCCTGGGAAGGGGAGAAAGGTTTGGGGTGGGGATGGGGTAAGAATGGAGACAAGTGGGGGTGATATGAGAGGGAGGTGGGGAAGGGATGGTGGAAACACTGAGGGGGGAGAGTGGGGCCTGGGGGGGGGGGGGGGGGGAGGACCACTAGGGTGAATGCGGGGTGCTTTTGGTGGGGGTGAGAGGGGAGGGGAAGAGGGCTGGGTTAGGGGGCAATCAGGGGGTGGGAAGGGATACATGGGGAGAGGGTGGGGGTTGGGGGGCACACCAGGTGTGAGGATGGGAGGACGTGCGAGAGAAGAGGGGAGGGAGGGAAGAGGGGGGGGGGGGGTATGGTTAGCATGGGGTGGCACCTGGAGGAAGAGGGAGGGGATGGGGGTGGGGTGACACGGGCATAGAGGAGGGTGTGGTAGGGGTGTGGGTGGAGGGGTGTTGTGGGGTGTGGTGAAGGGGTTTGATGGAGGGGTGTGATGAAGGGGAGGGGTGTGGAGGGGGGTCTTGTGGAGGCGTTTGGTGGAGGAGTGTGGTGGAGCGAGGGGTGTGCTGGAGGGTGTGGAGGAGGGGTGTGGATAAGGGGTGTGCTGGAGGGGTGTGGTGGAGGGGTGTGGTTGGGTGTGGAGGATGGATGTTGTGGAAGGGTGCGGTGGAGGGGTGGGGTGGAGGGGTATGGTGGGGTGTGGAGGAGGGGTGTGTGGAGGGGTGTGGTGGATGGGTTGGTTGGGGGTGTGTAGTTGCGGGGTGTGGTGGGGGGGGGTGTGGACGGGTGTGTGGTGGGGTGTGTGTGGAGAGGTGTGTGGAGGTGAGGTGTGGTGGAGGATGTGGTAGAGAGGGTGTGGTGGAGGGGTGGTGGAGGGAGGGTGGGCAGTTTGTGGTTGTGGGAGGGTGTGTGTGGAGAGGTGTGTGGAGGGGGGTGTGTTGTGGAGGTGTTGTGTGGAGAGGTGTGTGGAGGGTGTGTGTGGGGTGGGTGTGGAGGATGGGGTGTGGTAGAGAGGTGGGTGGGTGTGTTAGGGAGGGGTGTGGGGAGGGGTATTGTGTGTGTGGGGTGTGTGGAGGGGTGTGGTGGAGGAGGGAGTGTGGGTGTGTGTGGTGGGAGGAGTTGGTTGGTAGAGAAGTGTGGTGGGGGTGTGTGCAAGGGTTGGTGGAGGGGGTGTGGTGGAGGGGTGTGTGGAGGGGTGTGTGGAGGAGGGTTGTGGTGAAGAGGTGTGATTGAGGGGTGTGGTGGAGGGGTGGATGGAGGGGTATAGTGGGGTGTGGAGGAGGGGTGTGGTGGAAGGGTGTGGTGGATGGGTGTGGTGGAAGGGTGTGGTGGAGGGGTGTGGTGGAGGGGTGTGGTGGAGGGGTGTGGTGGAGGGGTGTGGTGGATGGGTGTGGTGGATGGGTGTGGTGGATGGTTGTGGTGGAGGGGTGTGTGGAGGGGTGTGGTGCATTGTGTGACACCTGCAGAGAGGGTTGGGGAGGAGAGGTGAGACAGGAGGAAGATGCGGGGAAATGAACAAGAGGCGGAGAGCATCCCCGGCCGGTCAGGGTCCTGTATGAGTCACTCAGCACTTGGCCTCACAAACTCGTTATGACACTTGTCACGGGTAGGGTGATGGAGGTGATGATGGTGGTGGGGGTTGGGGCGGATCGGTGGTGATGGGTGGTGGTTTGGTAGTGGGGGTGACATAGGTAATCGTGGTGTGGTGGGGGTGATGGTGGGGGTAGTGGTGGGGTGGTGGTGGTGGTTGTGGTGGTGGATGGGTGTAGTGGTAGTGGTGGCAGGGGTGGGGGTAGTTGGTGGTCGTGGTGGGTAGTGGAGGTGGTGGTGAGTAGTGGTAGAGGCTCGGCTGGAGTGCAGTTGACGGAGGTGTTGGGTAGGTGATGGTGGTAGTGGTGGTTTTAGACGTGGTGGTGGTGGATGCGGGTAATGGTGGTGGTGGTAGTGGTGAGTGGTCGGTGGTGGTTGTGGTGGTGGAAGTAGTGGTGGTGGGAATGGTGGTGGTGGTGATGGTGATGGTGGTGGATGGGGTAGTGGTAGTGATGGCAGGGGTGGGTATAGTTCATGGAGGTGTTGGGTAGTTTGTGGTGGTGGTAGTGGATGGGTGTAGTGGTGGTAGTGGTTGTAGATAGGTGCGGTAGTTTTAATGGTAGTGGATAGGGGTAGTGGTGGTGACGGCAGTGGTGGGGGCAGTCCTGGTGGTGGTGACAGGTGGTGGTAGTGGATGGGGTATT
The DNA here is from genome assembly GCA_030323885.1 of Branchipolynoe longqiensis. Taxonomy (NCBI): domain Eukaryota; kingdom Metazoa; phylum Annelida; class Polychaeta; order Phyllodocida; family Polynoidae; genus Branchipolynoe; species Branchipolynoe longqiensis. Next base: position 97,485,000 of record CM059191.1, read on the forward strand.
GGGGGAGGGGTGCACTCCTCGCGGGTGGTGCTCAGCGGAAGGGTGGGGGGGGGGGGGGCTCGGAGGAATCGGAGGGGGTTGGGAGGAAGTCGGGGGGGGGGAGGAGTAAGATGGCGGCAGAAGGGGTCGGAGGGAAGTATGTGGGGATGTCAGTGGGAGGTGGGTGTGGAGTCTGGGGTGTCGTGTGTGTTGATGTCTGTGTAGGTGTGGTGTGTGGGTATGTGTGTAGGTGTGAGTGTGTGCGTGTGTAAGTGTGACTATGAGTGTGTATGTGTGGTGTGTGGGTATGTGTGTAAAGTGTGAGTGTGAGTGTGAGTGTGGGTGTGTGTAGGTGTTAGTGTGTGGTAGGGGGGCGTGTGGCGTGGCAGGGTGGGCCTAGATCGTCTGAGATCGTGTCCACTTACCTGTGTAGTTTCTTGCCTGCAGGCACCACACGCACGGAGAGCGACACGTTTTTCAATTCATTTGTTCATGTCTTCTCCAATTGCCCGTCACGCTACCAGACTCCCCCAACCCCAACCGAACCCCAACACCCATCGCATCATGCTAACCCCCACCTACCCCATCCCGCTGCCAATCCTCCTCCCCTTGCTCATCTCCATCCCCTCTTCGCTCCTCCCCTTACTCCCCCCTCCTTCACCTCCACCTTCACCTCCATTCTCCCCCTACTCCCTCTCCTCCTCATCCCCATGCACCGCCTCATCTTTCCACCCCCTCCCTACCTCCCTCTCCCCTTCTCCTCCTTGCCCCTGCCCCCTTCCACATTCTACTCCAATCCTCTTTGCCAGGTCCCCTCCTCGCAGGTCCTACCCTGCCCACCCCCTCCCCATCATCGGTTTTCGGGGACGGGGGGTGCTAGGAGGGTGTTCTGGGAGGCTGGGGAGAGTGGGGTGGAGAGGGAGGTGACACAGGGTGGATCCCTTTGTTACGGTTGTCAGGCCGTCACAGCATTGTCATAAGGGAAGGATCGCCTAGGGCCCCACTACCCAGTACCCCACCGACACCCCCACCCACATCCCCCTCACACATCCACCCCCACCCCCACCCACCCCACCCACCCCACCCACCCCACCCACCCCGACCCCATCACCCACATCCCTTCCCAAACGACCTACACCCAGTGGTACACATACCCCACCTACACACCTCTCACACACACTCACATCCACACCCACACCCACACCCACACCAACACCTATCACACCCACACACATACATATCATCATCATGCTGTCGGTCGCGATGCGACAAAGACTGCTTTCATTACTTGACTACTGCTCTCCATTTAGCTCTCTGCTGTGAGAGTGATATCCATGAATCGGTCTTAATGTCTCTCAGCTTCAGGTTTCTCTTGATGGTATCCTTGAACCAGAGACGAGGGCGCCCTCTCTTTCTGTAACCAGAAGACAGTTGAGAATAGAGGATCTGATTTGGTAGCTTGTCTGATGATATCCTCATGAGGTGTCTAGTCAACCGGAGATTCTTTTTGATCAGGAGATCTTCCATAGAGGGCAGCCCCTTCCGTTCGAGTATGTCCTTATTTGTCACTTTGTCCTTTCAGGTTAGCCTCGTGATTGAATGCAGATGTCGCATCATGAAGGCATGCAGCTTTTTCACCTGTCGTCTGTACACTGTCCAGGCGTCGTCTCCATATAGTAGGGTGGATAGTACGATTGCACGGTAGATCTTGCCTTTGACCCGAATGGACACATCGTGGTTGTTCCACTCTGGCGTAATCGGCCGAAAGATGCGCTAGCCTTGGCCATCCTCCTCTGTATTTCAGCATCAATGCGTCCATCACTTGATATAGTGCTTCCGAGGTAGGTGAATTCCGGAAGAGAGTTCAGCTTGTTTGCATCCTCCTCTCGGGTTCTTGTAGAGTTGGGTTGGTACAGCACCTCTGTCTTCTTTATGTTAATCTTCAGGCCAAACTTCTTTGATGCATCGGAGAAAGCGGGGGTGCACTATTTTCTGGATCTCTTCAGCAGAGTGGACAACCAGTGCACTGGCATCTGTGAATAGCAGCTCTCTCACCAGTATCCAAGTAGTCTTGGTCTTTGCTCTGAAGTGTCCAACATTGAATAGGTCAGCGCTCTCTCTGGACTGTATATAGATGCCATTCCCCATGTCTCGGAAAGCCTCATCGAGCATTGCTGATAGGAAGATGGAGAAGAGTGTGGGGGCCAGTACACAACCTTGCTTGACCCCATTGGTAACCCCGAACGATTCTGAGAATTCCCCTCCAACAATAATGTTTGCCACCTTTCCTCTATGTATAGCCTTGATCATAGTTGTGAACTTCTCTGGGCATCCATACTTCCTCTGTAGCTGCCATAGCCCGGTCCTCCCGACTGTATCAAATGCCTTAGTGAAATCGACAAATACCATTTACAGTGGTTGGTCCTGCTCAATGCATACATTTCATGAAAGCTGCCTGCAAAAGTGTTGAAGTGCTGCTGGCTTTTGCAAGTTACCAGCGGCACTCTCTCAGGGAGCAACTAGAGGTTTCACACCGGCAAGAACATGTTAAGACAGGCGCAAAACTATTTGTCCCTGCAGTGGCTGGTTGGGAGATGTTGGGAATTCCATACATCAACCACCCTTAATGCTGCCCCAGTGACATGGTTTTCTGTTTAGGGTTTGCTCCCTTAGCCTTTGGTTCTGTCAAGAACCTGTACCATAAAGCAGTGGTTTACAACTCTGCAGGGCAGGGGCATTAAACTCCCTGAGGTATTGCTATACCTGCAATACCTGCATACATAGATCGGGGGGGGGGGGGGGGGGGGCATATACCCATATACCCACACATCAAATATCCCACACACCCACACATACACCCCCCTCACGCATCCACCCCCACACCCAACCCCACCCATTCACATATCTACCCCACCCACTGATACACACAGCTACACACATCCCACCCCACCCACACTCATACATCTGTCACACTCATCCACACACACCCATCTCACACACCCCCACCCACCTACACACCCACCCCATCCCACCTCTAATCACACAGCTCTCACATATACACACTCACCTCTCACCCACACCCACCTACACACCTCCACTCTCATCAATGGTATGCAGCTTAATGCATCTATTACCAGTTGATCAATTAAAATACTCAAAACTATGGCCCGAATAAAAGAAACGGACACCTCAGTTCCTCCTTTATGTAGCAAATTCAACTGTCCGCAAAATAATCTGCGTGCTCGGAATGGAGGCTGGCGCGATGAAATTGCCATCGTCTGAGTTATCTCATTGTATCAGTCGAAATAGTGTACACTGTGTGATGATTCTTTGTTATCTTCGTGAACCGGTGTGGCTAAGTGTTTGTAAAGCGTGGACATCCCCTCAGTCGCTTTTACTAGGCGACAAATGAAGGCGGGGATTATCTGCAGAACCCAGGTAGGATGGCCGGGGGTGGGTGAGAGTTGGGTGGGTGGGTGGGAAGGAGGCTGGTGCGGACGGGGATTGTGGGGGTTGGGGAGGGGGGCTGCTGGGGGATGGAATTAAATTAAAAACAAAAGAGGCTTAGATCTGTCAAAGATGCCGTCTTTCCTACCTCCCTCTCTCCCGTCCTCCCTCCATCCCTCCCTCCGGCCATCTCTCCAACCTGGCACCCGCCATGACAGACAGACGCGGAATCCCCGCCACCGGAAGTTCCGGTCGGGCTTCACCCACCCCACCCCCCTCCCGCGCATGCGTGCGTGCGTACGTTACTCATCGGTGCGCGGTATAATAAAGGTGGACTGGTGTTTTGTTTCGGTGGGACGTCTAATTAAAATGAGGGAGGGTTATTGTGGGGGTCTGGGGCGGGGGGAGGGTGGGGGAAGGGTGGGGATGGTGGGGGGGAGGGTGGGGGGGAGGAGGGCAGACGACGACCGACTGGTGTGGATGGAAGCGTGTGCATTGGGGGGGGGGGGGGGGGGGGGGGGTGTTGCCAATGAGGCGTGACTGAGCTGGGTGTGGTAGTGAGCTGGTGCGGGGAGATACGCTGAGAGAACTGCGTGCTGGCTGGTGCTGATTACGAGCCTCTTTAGCTGGGGGGGGGGGGGGGGGGGGGGTAGTTGGGGATTGGTGTCGGGCTTGGAGGGGTTCGTTCCGGTGCCAGTGATTTGTAAAAGTTAAACCCTGGTGTTTCAAACAATGACAAATTATTACTTGTAACCCCCTTTTCCACCTCTTCCACCTCCTCCACCTCCTCCTCCTCCTCCTCCACCTCTTCCACCTCCTCCAACTCTTCTACCTCCTCCACCTCCTCCACCTCTTCCACCTCCTCCACCTCTTCTACCTCCTCCACCTCCTCCACCTCCTCCACCTCCTCCACCTCCTCCACCTCCACCTCCTCCACCACCTCCTCCACCTCCTCCACCTCCTCCACCTCCTCCACCTCCTCCACCTCCTCCACCTCCTCCACCTCCTCCACTTCCTTCTCAACATCGTCCACCTCCACCTTCTCCACCTCCTCCACCTCCTCCATCTCCTCCACCTCATCCGCCACCTCCACCTCCTCTACCTCCTGCTCTCTTTCCTCATCCCCCTTCTCTGCTACTACCGCTGCCCGCATAACTACCACCATCACTGGGTTGTTATTTTGTGATGGGTATATTGATGCTGCCCATAACGGTTAAGTCTAATGACTTATTTTCGCCACTAGACAGTATGAGTCTTGTGACTCCCCTTCTTGTTTTCAATTTTGGTTGTTGTGTAGCTAACTACTGCATGCATTCTTTCTCTGTTTGTAAGCATTCTACCACATCTCAGAAACCTCTGTGAGTTTGTTTGTTCTACAATCAGATAATTGTTTGGTTACCAATAGTTAATTTCTCTGAATGTTTTCACCTTGCTGTGTTAGTGGTTACTAGGTTATGATTTTATGTTTTAAATTTACCTTTTGTATATATCATACCTCACAAGTATACCTTCTAAAACTTTGATTGAATTATCAGTGTATTTTCTATTTATTTATTTATCTATCTTTCTTTTTCTTGTTTAATTCATTTTATTTGTTGTTGTCATTAGTCTAGCAGTGCATTTAGCTCTCTTTTGATTAATGTTTTATATGTTTCTATTGTCCCTGTACTTCTTTCTTCTACTCCCAGTGTATTCCATTCCCTTGCCTTCATGTACTTGGTACTCCTCTCATATGATTTGTTTTCAGCTCTGTTTATTATCAGTCTGGGGGCATCACTACCTTTTGTTGCCTTTTGTGTTACCTGCACCCTCCCAGGTTTCCTTGTCTCCCTGATTGCTGTTATTTTAAGATGTGCTTTTCTCCTGTCATTTAGTGTGTTGACTCTTGCTTTCCTATGGAGATCATCAGTTGGGTGTCTATGTTCCACCTTCAGACATATCTTAAGTGCTCTATTTTGTAGTCTTTGTAGTTTATCCAACATATATTTGTTACCCCATATATATTACATCACCATAGTCAAAGTATGATAGTATCATACCTTTATAGATTTTAATAGCCATAGTTAAAGTTAGGTATTTTCTGGTATTCGCTAATATCCAGATTTTGTGGTTTGCCTTCTTGATAACTTCTTTTATGTTGGGAGGAAGGGGGTGTGTAGTTATTTGGTGGAGGACTAAGGTGTTGCCAGGGCGTAAACCTCCAACAACCAACCAACCATCACTACGAGGACCACCACCACGAGTACCTGATTACCACAACGACCACTTCAACCTTACATCCCCACCATCACCCTATCACCACCCACCATCCCCACCCACCGGCCATCACTCCAACTAATTCATCACCACTACTACTATCGTCGCCAACATCACTACCATCACCAGTACTACCATCCCACCACCACCTCCTCACAACCACGGCTATTCCCATGACTACTATCATCCCACCACCACAATTAACTACTACCATCACTAGCACCACTGCTATCACAGTATCACAGTAAAGGCCCACTACGACGTATGGCACCGGCGTGTGTGTAACGTGTTGAAATAAATTTCAAATCAACATAGGTCGGCATATGCCAAACTTTTTGCGCTGTGAGGGATAAAAATAGTTGTACACACAACACAAACACAACGTACACACAACGTATGTAACATATGCAGAACGTAACTTTGACCTATTGAGAGCATTTATGTGCCTCACAAAACGTTTGCATATGCTGACGGTATGCTGACCAACATTAAGTATGTTACTCCATCGTTAAAAGTATGGTGCATACATTAAGTATGCTGGAGATATGGCAGGCATACATTCAAAGTATGTTTGGAGTATGTTATGCATCCATTGGCTATACGCGGACTGCACATTCCCAACAGGCTGAACATACGGCTAACATATTCCATCCTATCCCGACCTACCCCTAACATGTGTATAACATACGCCGATGTATGCCAAGCGTACACCAAGCATATGAGAAACGAATGAGCCATATGGCGACATCCGTTGACAATTTTGAACATGCACAAAAATGTGTTAGTGGCTCGTCGTATGCCGACCTATAATGACCTATGACACCGTATCCCGAGCATACTCAACATATGCCCAATGTATATGTGACATATGATGCTGTATGCCAACGTGTTGGTCGAAAATCGCATATGTCGGCATACCTTAAGGCCATGCGTCGTAGTGTGACAGCCCCTTAATGGTTACCATCAACACCACTTCGCCATTCATCGTCACTATCACCAATACCACCACTACCATCATTACTATCACCAATATCCTGATATGACTTCAGATGTTGCTAGGATGCAAAACAACAACCAACAAACGAACCCTGTATATGGCTGCGCATGGTTCTGTGAAACTATATAGGTGCCTTCCTACATAGATTATTACATAGGTTTCTAACCAGTTTGCTATGCAGGTCCCTATGCAGGTTATAATGCCTGGCCACACGTTAGTGAACGTGGTTTAACGTAGTGTAGGCTAACGTAGTTCAACGTAGTTCAACGTAGTTCAACGTACCAGCTTCCATACTTGTCCATGATGTTAACTTGGTAATAACGTGGGTGAGCCATGATGTCCGATTAAATTGTTGGACATATTATAGGCTATGTTAGAGGCTGAATTTGCATCCATGATGCTAACATACTTTAGCGTACTCTCGTATACTCTAGCATGCTCTAGCATACTCTAGCATACTTTGACGAAGCCCTGGTCACATATCCCTTAGTGGACGTAGGTGAACCTGGTTGAGGCTAACGTAGTTGAATGTACCAGTATCTGTACCATAAGATATTTATCCATACCATAAAATATTTATCTGTACCATAATGTATTTATCCATACCAAAACCTAACGTACCTTAACATCTTTCAATGTAGTTTAACGTACTTACACCACTTTTGACCCACGTTAGCCTCCACCACGTTCACCTACATTCAACTACGACCACTAATGTGTGTGACCGAGGCATTAGGCAGATTTTGCACCTAGCCAGATTTCTGTGCAAACTTCTTCGCCTGTTTCCCCCCGCTAGGTTTCGCGGTGAGGTAATACTTAATACACTGGTCCCTAGCACTAGTATGATAATGAAGGCCGGGTAGGTAGGACGGGTGAGTGGGCGAGCATGGGGACCAGGTTAATTGGGACCTGGTGCCGGAGCAGGTTGTCCATTGTGTGATCAGCGCGACCCCTACCTGTCATAACTCGCCTAAACAAAGCATGTCATCTCCTGCCTGCCGCGTGTAAATCTCACATCGCCGCCCTCGCTTCTCAGTCGAGGCTACATGGGCGCCAGGCACTCGCAGGAGGAGTGTTGGTTATTGGAGTGTTACATCCTTGCAACATCTAAGGTCATATCAAGACAGGTACCGACTTGTGGCAGTGCGTACCCATGGCGATTTTATAGTGCTGCTCCAATGGGAGATCAGGCTGCCGGCACCATGAAACAATATCCCACTCAGTCACATTATCCTGACACTGACACCTAGAAGCGACAAGTATCAATTTTATAAGTCATTGGTTTGACTCGACCGGGAACCAAAATCGCAATATCCCGCAAGTGAGGCCCGCGCGCTACCGATTCGGCCATCGCGCCTGGTGCAGGAAGAGGGACCCATGTCGCGCCATTTCCGGTTGGAGGGTACCGGAACTGCACTCATGCGATGGAGTTTCCATATTTAAAAAAATCACTGTCACTAATATCAAAATACTGGGCGGATAGACTGAGCGTGGCCAGATAAGTTACAGCGTTTACAGACAGGGGGCGCCACAATCTCGTCAATGAAAGAACAGTACAGTAGATGCGAGTCATGAGATGGAATTTTAATATTCATAAAAATTACTGTCACTAATATCAAAATCGCGGGCAGAGTGAAATCGCGGGCAGAGTGATTGATTGTGGCCAGACAGGTTACCACATTTGCAGACAGGGTGGCACCATAAACGGTCCGGTTGTATAGTCGATGAAGGAACAGTACAGTAGATGACTTGGGATAACAATAAGGAGTGAAAGCTTCTGATTAATTATACTTGTATAATGTTTATACGTCACATATATAATGTATTATGTGGATATCAATTACAGTAGCCTACTTACTGTTTCTTAAAGTTGCATAGTCCGATGAAAAGATCAAATTTTCAAAACGAAAACACTTATCTAGATTTAATTCTACATATTCAACTTAAACACTGGTGCACTTATTAAGCATTTGTGGCTGCATAGAAGGGCATAATAAGTCAATTAATAGAAACGGTTACTACTGGAGTCTATGGTGTCAGATGTGTGGCGTGCTTGCCAACATTATTTTGGCATGTTTTGATGTCAAATATCTCCAACTTAGCCATTAAAAACTAAAGTTACTTCCAACTAATGGCCCTGTCACACTACGACGCTTCTCGCCGGCGCGCCATCAGCATGCAAAATATCTTCTACGCGTCGAGACTCGTCCAATTTTTTGGTGTTTTGGGGGAAAAGATCGGCGTCAGCGCAGCGCGTTAATCGCGCCAGGCCAACGTTAGTCGACAAGTGAGGAAACAAAAAAAAAAGTTTGGCGCGACATGCTCATATGACCTTAGATGTTGGTAGGATGTAAAACAACAAAGCAACCATTTGGTGCAACGTGTGGAGATGACCCGCACATGCACACATCGACTGCTTAGCATTCACATAACATTATTCCAGCGCTGTCGACGTGCTTCTGACGTCGCCATAATATTGGCAACCGCGCGTTGAAGCGCGTTGTCGGTCATTCAGTTTTTTTGACATGTTAAAAACCTATAGCGACCTGCTACCCTCGCCGACGTCCTCCGGCGACTGTCAACGTCCAGGATAGTGTACCGACATGTACCGACATCCTCATAACGTCCTCCTAACGTGTACCGACGTGTACCAACATTTCGCCAAAAAGTGACACACGTCGACGCGCGTTGGAGAGAAACATCGTAGTGTGACAGGGGCATAAAGTAAAGTAGATTATAACGATTAGTATAATATATTTATCTCAGAAAATAGCAAAAACTCAAATGCATCGGACTTTGCAACTATGACCTCCATGATATTCACTGCGAAGCGGGCATTCTCTCGTTCCCTCCTCCTCCACGCCCTGAGCCAATGGTCATTCTGCTGGTGGATGCCAAAGAAGGGAACATTGCACCTAAAGCTGGATTCGAACCTATGCTTCTTTTCATTCTACACTATGCACGAAATGGAATGTCCATATTAATAACAATTACTGTCACTGTCACTAATATATATGTGGTGTATAACGAATTATGGCAGTATAAAAGCGCAAGAAGGGAATTATTATATATTTTATGTTACTGATTAGTCTATACGGCCTCCTCTGCTTGACGGTGGCGCCGCCACCGGTTCCCTTTGTAACTACCGGTGCCTGAACCGCCACTGGCCATGGAGGATATTCCTCAGCCCCACTCTATATATTATATCTATATATGTATATTATATAAATAAGACAATGCATGCAGCAACATTCTATTTCGATGTACTTCTCATACGAATTGATGTACCATTATTCTCTATCAATGTATCTGTCTGGTGTGGGACTTGACCCACATTTCTGCCATTCTGGATGAGTATTCTACCCATTAGATTAGCTAATTTCCCTAATTCAATCACCTTATTCTTGCTTATGTATGTTTCCCTTGCCTGTGAGGTCAGCGTCACCTCCTATGCAAATCTCTTCCTCGCTCACCCCATCTGTGTCTCTTTCTCTCTCTCTTTCTCTCTCTCTCTCTATATACAAATACATTGCCCAAGCCACTGCCTAGTTCAATATTACGGAAGCATGACAAGAACATCGAAATAGAACTTTGCTGCAGGCATTCTTTTCTGTATTTCACAAAGAAAGACCAAAGGACAAACATACAAAAGGGCATAAAGTTGAAATGTAGTTGCGTGCGTCATCTGAATGTCATCGCTAAGAGTTGCTGTCAATAGCATGTCTTCTGCTTCATTCTTTCTATAGAGCCAAGCTTGTCTGAACAGATTTTAATGTGCGTCCGAATCAGCGACCATACCTTGATGCATAAATCAATCCGCATGTCGCAATGCATTCATCACATCTCAGCAATCAGTGAGGTTACCTTGGGATTGTTCAATGTATTGTGAGGGAGAATTATAATGTAATACCAAAGTTGCTTCTAACTCCAGGGTGCAATGTATATAATGTATGCATGCATAACTAATTAGCCCATGGACGCCGGTATGACGCGGGGGCACCGGGCTGATTTCGAGACCTAATAAACACTCGTTAACCAGACTCCAACATGTCCACATCATTACACAGAGTGTACCCTAGATGAAAGATTCACCCGGTAATTTTGGTACATGGGTGAACGACAACCTAGTGTAAATACGGGCGAAAATAGCTTTAGTATAGAACAGGAAGTAGAATGGCTGCCTCCAGTATCAAATGGATACTTATATAGGCACATAGTTGGTGAAATGGGAGAGAATGCAAAAAGACAAGATGGTGGCCATAGAACGGCATCGATTTCACTTTTAAATCTTATTAAACTAGATATTTATTTTTATTTTTCAACTCACAGGTAGCATGGAAATATGAAGACATATACAAAGAATAAATGTTGCTTCTTAGATTGTGAAATTAGGCTCTCATTTCATTTCCCCACTTTTTCGACCGTTTTTATATCGGGGTGGTTTTCACCCATGTACTCTGAGTACTGGGTGAATCCTTTATCTAGGTGTACCCTAGTTTATTCCAACAAGGTCAGAATCGAACTGACCTGTCACTGCCCAGTTGGGGCACATGTAACCTCCGCCAATTGAGAAATTCGGAACTGTTCCTGCTAGCATACTACCACCTGTCAATACTTCTCATCGATGGGGATCAACAGAGTTGAGACTACCACCACGTGTTAATAGGGTTCATACCAGGGGGCATATGTATGAGTCGGGGTTAGCGAGCCAAACCCGTGGTTAGCGGTGATCTCCGGGTTAGCAGTGAAAAGTTGGTATGTATGGAGCAGTGTTACGGAAACACCGCAAGCTTAAGGTTGGCTACGCTAACCCCAAACCATATCAAGTCTACCGTTGGTGTTAGGGACCGATTAGGCCCAAATCTATTCAATGCCATCATATTAAACAGAATTCCATACTCAAAACATGAAATTTCATTAAATTAACCCTAAAATCAAACCGATATTAACACCACAGCTACATCGGTGGCGATATACATATTGTCAAATTGACGAATGTAAACAAAACAAATCACAGCCGCCGCCACCGAATCGGCGGCTATATATTAGGCCCAAATCTATTCAATGGTATCATATTTAACAGAATAAGACACTCAAGAAGTGAAATTTGGTCAAATTAACCACAAAATGGAAATGATATTAATGTTGCCGCCAAATTTTGGTCAAATGAAACCAATAATCGAACCGATATTAACGCCGCCACCACCGCTGAATCGGCGGCCATATTGTCAAATAGCATTGCCCGCCGGTAACAGGCTCACAGGGATTCCTCAAATCTATAAATAACTTATAGGTTAGCTAACGCCACCGCACTTTGGCACCGTACATATCCGTGACCCATTTCCCAACACTGGCTTTAGCTAACCCGAACGCCGCCCTTAACACCTGAGCCGATAAATAATTCTTCATGCATACGGCCCCAGATTACTAAAATATCATGTGGAGATGCTACAACATAGAATCTATGTTTGGCGTGTAGACACTCACAATTAATCCATTAAGCTCACTCTGCTTTTAATATTAGGACTTTCAAATTCTATGCAAAAAAATTGCATGTAACTGTTGTAGTCGTCTGTATATGAGCTCCACTACCACGCGATGGCGGCAGAGGCAACACCGCACACCTATGCAGTTACATTGAACTGCGCTAGGTGGCGGCACGCTAGCCACCAGGCAGTGCCCTGACTGGACTGCCCTCTACTGCGTGTGGCTAGCACACCGCTCCACCCACCTATAGAGGACATGTGGGACCTAGCGAGTTAGGGGGTGGGTCACTTGACTATGGACGTTGCGGTGGGCGGATTGAATAATAAAGTTTGAAGCATAGATGGACTTATCGTTCATCCATGTGTGTCTGCGTGAGGGCGAGATCTTGGAACGGTCGACAGCGGCCTATCACACAGTGATGATTAATGTATATCTAAAAGTGTTGGCCATTCAATTAGGCTTAGAAGTTTAACTTTGGGAATTGTGAAAAAGGTGATCGGTATACAAAGAAGTAAGTAGTATAATACCTTTACTTCCTTCTCGCCGTTAAACATGGCCTTTGTTGTCGGCCAGGTGCTATATCAGTATCAATCTCTCCCACTCAGTGATTGTAGTAACGCTGCCTTTGTTATGATACACATATTCATAAGAGGTAGCTTAATTAGGGCTTGATGGTAAACAGGAATTATTCTGGAAGGAGGAAAGAATGAGGAGGAGGACATTTAACTCTCTCTTCTGACTCTCTCTTATGACTCTCTCCCGGCTCTCTCTTCTGACTTTCTCCTGATGCTCTCCTCGGACTCTCTCTTATGACTCTCTCTTCTGACTCTTTCCTCTCACTCTCGCCCCTGATTCTCTCTTCTGATTCACTCTTCTGACTCTCTCTTCTGACTCTCTCTTCTGACTCTCTCTTCTGACTCTCTCTTCTGACTCTCTCTTCTGACTCCCTCTTCAGACTCTCTCTTCTGAATCCCTCTTCAGACTCTCTCTTCTGACTCTCCCTTCTGACTCTCTATTCAGACTCTCTCTTCTGACTCTCCCTTCTGACTCTCTCTTCTGACTCTCTCTTCTGACTCTCTCTTCTGACTCTATCTTTTGACTCTCCCTTCTGACTATCTCTTCTGACTCTCTCTTATGTCTCTCCCTTCTGACTCTCTCTTCTGACTCTCTCTCTTCTGACTCTCTCTTTTGACTATCTATTCTGACTCTCTCTTATGTCTCTCTCTTCTGACTCTCTCTTCTGACTCTCTCTTCTAACTCTCTCTTCTGACTCTCTCATCTGATTCTCTCATCTGATTCTCTCTTCTGACTCTCTCTTCTGACTCTCTCTTTGACTCTCTCTTTTGACTCTCTCTTTTGACTCTCTCTTCTGACTCTATTTTCTGACTCTCTCTTCTGACTCTCTCTTCTGTCTCTCTCTTCTGACTCTCTCTTTTGACTCTCTCTTCTGATTCTCTCTTCTGACTCTCTCTTCTGACTCTCTGTTCTGACTCTCTCCCAGTCAGCAGTGGAGCTCTATTGTTCCAGCCATAGTGACTAGTGCACATTTGTTTTGCTGTAAACATTTTATTCAACAGAATATACACATTTTCAATGTCGAAGCACTGGTCTTCTGGCAGATATTTGCACTATGAAGCTAACATTCCATATAGGGGGTTTGCGGTATGCAGCATGTGAATGCAAATACTATATGTGACATGGCTACCCATGCCGGGCCCCAATAGCCGATGTCTACCTTTTGTGCTGTGGGTTCTTTTAAAAACAAAACAAAAAAACAAAAGATACCCATGCTATTTTGGGTTTTTTTTGCTCCAAATTTGTGAAAGAAAGTCAAAGTTACTGTTCTTTTCTATGGCAAACGCAGCAGCATTCGCATTCGCATTCGCATTCGTACCGATCGGTCCATGGGTCGATTCATTTGCCACATTCACATTTGCATTCGCATTCGCAATCGCATTCAGATGTATGGAAGCACTACTATGCCTTTACATGCTTTTTGATTTTTTGCCACATTCGCATTCACATTTGCATTCGCAATCGCATTCGGATGTATGGAAGCACTACGATGCCTTTACATGCTTTTCGATTGTTTGCCACATTCGCATTCGCATTCACATACCACATACCGCGTATATGGAATCTTAGCTTTAGTATGTAGGCACAGAGAGGCACTTACATGGATTCTTCCATTTTCTTCTGAGCTTCCATTGAGAGATTCCAGGCTAGAACAACATTACCTATGCACATACATTGTTTGCTGGTGAGTTGTGTTACATAACAGGCAAGACCTAAAGATACATAATTGTGCTTAATGCTTTGGCATTGCGGGTAATCAGGATCGCGAATACAGACCAAGGCATGCCAGTAATAAGGACGTCTATTGTGTCGCCGACTAGCGGAATTCTTTAGAACTATGTAACAAACTCAAACGCCGACTAGCGGGTCTTTTCTAAACCTGGTCGCCGATCGGGTAAACAGGACTTGATGACGTATTACACAGTACACTCAAACTGCCGATGCGCCCCTTTTCGGGCAGACTTTTGGGTGGCGCGGCGAGGGGTTTTGGTCATTATGACTGGAGGAGCCAGGAGACAATAACCAGCCTTACATTGGCCTCCCACCCACCCTACATGTGAAAGTGGAATGTAGGGCCATAGCATCTCTAGCCTCGTTTCTTAAGCATTTTTGAGCTGACATTTGTATAACCTGACGTTTAACTTTCCTTAATTAAAAATGCCATAACTATATTTGCTGTGTTCGCGTTTTTCCTGATTATAAAAGGTATATGCACTTATACGCATATTATTAAATATATAATGAGACAGCTTCTACCTAAATCGATATAGACTTACTTGTGAACCTATACGGGGTAGAGTTGCAGTGACCTGGATACCTATTGTCCATGCTATCAATGACATAACTGCACTTCCCACTCCAGCATATGGCCAGCTCCCGTCCGACTCGGACCATTTCCATTGACAGTTTCTCTAAATATACTATCTGCGGGTCTTTTGTGACCAGTCAGAGTGTAATGCACACCTCACAACTTTTGGGCAGTTTTAAATCCTATATGGTAGGTGGGTGCGGAAAATGGTAGGTATGTACCTCGCATAACATCGAACCTTCATTGAGTCAAACCAATGAATTACAAATATATACTTGTCACTTCCTAGTCAGGCACTCGGCATTATTAGGACAGGGCAAGGACTGGTAAGCTCAATGTCAGGCTAATGTGACTACATGGGATAGCAGGTCCTGGTCATGACGTCCTAGTCTCCTGGTGGGGCAGCACTATAAAGTCGCCATGAGTGTGCACTGTCACAAGTCGGTACCCATCCTGATATGACCTGCACGTAAAACTCCAACAGCCAACCAGCACTGTAGCGCTGATTACCAGGTTAAATCACATGACAAGTATAAATCTGTAAGTCATTGATTTTACTCAACCACGGTTCAAAGTCCGGACTTGAACCCCATAACCTGCACCCAGGAAGTTGGCGCTCAACTCATTCAGCCATCTCGTCTCAAATAAAAGAATGCGCGTGTATTTTCTGGACTACACTTTGTATCTTTTGTTCCAGTTGTTGGTTGTCCAAATTGGCTCAATCAGAGAGTTATTGATAACAATATTCTGGCAATGTAACGTGATTGTGGTACAACGTTGTGTTTATGTAACCAACTCGAAGCAAGTTATTTGCTCGATTATACGGACAAACCAGACTCTTGAAAATTAGATTCCTTATTATTCATTATTGGCTAGAACTAAGGAAAAGTTATAGAAATGGGACAAAATGTTACATAAAATATTCATTATTAATTCCTTTATGAATTTAATTGCTTGGTTCTAAAATTAAGCGGAAGTTATATAACGGCGCATTATCTTTTGTAACATTAACAATCCATTTGTTTCATAATTTATCTGATTCTAGAATAACACAATATTTTCCAACCTAGGTCACACTTGTTCATAATATATTTAGAATTATTTCCTTTCACCCTTTTCCATAATATATCTTTTCTTGAACATTTATACTGCCTATCATGGGTAAGTCTGAATAGACTTGTTTTCACCATTAGACAGTTTGTCGATAGAATGCCTGAGCCTACACTTTTCCTGACCCAAGGGGTTTTTAACCTCCCACACAACATAGACATGGTATGAGAGCAACAGGCCTTTGATCATGCTATAAGTGCTGTATACACAGCGGTGGACATCCAAATTGGCAGAGGTGGGGTCCCAGGGAATTATTCTAAATTTAATTGTTTAATCCTAGAATTTAAAAAAAGTGAATGAAATGGGATTAACCCTCATATAAAATATTCTCCTGGTTCTTACATAAGATATTCCTTATGTCACATATTCCTGGTCTCTTACATAACATATTCATTTGTTTCGTAATTTACTTGATCCTAGAATAAAAGATTAATAGAAACAGGATCCACTTTTTCATCACATATTAACAGTCCATTCTTTTCTAAATTTAATTGGTTGATTCTAGAATTAAGCGAAAATCATAACATGAGACATATTATATTACAAGATAATAAAAATTCAAATATTTTATAACTTACTTGATCCTAGACAAAAAAAATCTAAATTTACAAAAACCTGACCAACTTTTTATTAACATATTAACATTTTCCTTTCATTTCTAATCATTATTTACTACTTCATTTCTAGTTGACTTCATCCTAATTCTGATATTTCTATGCCATATTCAATCTTCCATTTCCGAAGCAGTCTGCGTCTCCAGCTCCTCCTGCTCCTAATTATCCGCTAACCATTGCGCATGCCCCATGAGGTCCCCAATTTAGGGCGTATGCGCTAATCACAATTTGCAACCGATCAGTCTTATGACACCATTTCGGAAACACGTCACCAGACAAAAGACACATCTCCCCCGCCAACTCCCCTTCCCCTCCCCCTCCCTCTCCCCCTCCCATCCCCCTCCCCTCCCTCCCACTCCTCCCCCCTCCCCTTCCCGGTCCCTTCCCCCTTCCCTTTCCTTCCCCCTTCCCTTCCCTTCCCTTCCCCACCCTTCCCCCTCCTCCAACCCCTCCAACCCCCTCCAACCCTCTCCAACCCCTCCAACCCCCTCCAACCCCTCCAACCCCTCCAACGCCTCCAACCCCCTCCAACCCCTCCAACCCCTCAAACCCCTCCAACCCCTCTAGCCCCTCCAACCCCTCCAACCCCTTACAACCCCTCCAACCCCTACAACCCCTCCAACCCCTCCTACCCATCCAACCCATCCAACGCATCCAACCCCTCCAACCCCTCCAACCCCTCCGCCCGTTGGGTGAAAGGTGAGGAGGGAAGAGGAAGCCCTGAGAGGGGCAGGGATGGAGGGAGGTGCGGGGAGTGAGAGCCTGTCACAATTCTAGTCCAGCTCCCTCATTGCCCCCCGCCCACCCCCACCCCCGACCCCACCCCCACCCCCACGCACCAGGCTGTGTGGACTCTTTTGTCGCGAGGTTTTGTTTGGTTCTCGACTCTTTTTTTTAATTATTTTTTTTACATTTTTAATAATTTCTTGCTTCTTGTCTCATTTGGAGGGGTTCTTCACGTTCCGCTAACCCCGGTTCACTCACGGCACGTGTCTGTCTCGAGTAGCCGCGGTCGGGGCGCCGGCAGCTGGGACCGGGGTCGGGGTGGGTGGGAGGGAGCGGGGGGGGGCGGGGTCGGGGGGGGGGGTGTCAGGTGGGAGGGGTCGGGCGGATGAGTTGAGAGAATGAAACTGGGTGGTGACCTGGTCCCGCCGGT
This sequence comes from Branchipolynoe longqiensis, assembly GCA_030323885.1. Classification (NCBI taxonomy): domain Eukaryota; kingdom Metazoa; phylum Annelida; class Polychaeta; order Phyllodocida; family Polynoidae; genus Branchipolynoe; species Branchipolynoe longqiensis. The sequence continues at coordinate 97,502,930 of CM059191.1, forward strand.
AGGGGGGGCGGGAGCAGGATAGGGTGGGGTATGAGGTATGAGACTATGATAGGAGGAGATATACCAAGATATGATAGGGTAAGAGGTGAGAGGACAGGACAGGGTGAGGTGAGATACCAGGATAGGGTGAGGTACGCGTTGAGAAATCAGTGTGCGGTACGGTATGGGGTATGAGACTAGGATATGGTGGAATAGGGGGAGATATATCAAGATACAGCGGGGTAAGAGGTCAGAGGGTAGGATTGGGTGGGATATGAGCGAAAAGGCCAGGATTGGGTGAGGTAAGTGGTGATCAACCAATATAGGGTGGGGTTTGAGGTATGATAGGCTGAAGTAGGATGCCAGGAGAGATTGGGGCTGAGGTAGGAGACCAGGAGAGATTGGGACTGAGGTAGTGGACCAGGAGATATTGGGACTGAGGTAAGAGACCAGGAGAGATTGGGGCTGAGGTAGGAGACCAGGGGAGATCAGGGCTCAGGTAGGGGACCAGGAGAGATTGGGATTGAGGTAGGAGACCAGGAGAGATTGGGGCTGAGGTAGAGGACTAAGAGCGATTGGGACTAAGGCAGGGGTCCAGGAAGGCTTGGGGCTGAAGTAAGGGACCAGGAGAGACTGGGCCTGAGGTAGCAGATGAGAAAGCCTTGGTGCTGAGGTAGGGGACCAGGAAGCATTGGGATTGAGGTAGGGGGACGAGGAGGGCTTGGAGATGAGGTAGGAGTCCAGGAAATATTGCCGCTGAAGTATGGGACCAGGAGGGCTTGGGTTGGAGCCATGAAAGGGAAGGTCGGGGGGGGGGGGGAGACGGGGAGGGAAGGGGGAAGGCTCAGAGAGGGCTGCGTGAGGCGGATGGGCGGCTGTGGGGCGGGAGGATGACAGGAGTAGAAGTTGTGTGTGGAAGGGGGTGGACACGCAGGGGTGGAGGAGGTGGTGTGTGTGGAGGTGTGTGTGTATGAAGGGAGGGGGTGGGGTAATCTGGCCATTAATCTTAGTGGTACAGGAGGGCCCGACACGCCCTGCCCTCCGGAGCATTGTCCTTAGGTAAACAGACAACCTGAGCACATTATCAGCGATACTTAAAACACGCACACATTTTCACGACCGCTTAAAATTCGCTGAGCTATTAACCGGAAACCAGCACAACCTCCCCCCATCCCCCCATCCTCCTCCCTCCCCGCCATCCTCCTCCCCCCCTTCCTCCCCCCATCTTCCTCCCTCTCCCCTTCCTCCTCCCCCCACCTTCCTCCCTCCATACCCCCATCTTCCTCCGTCCCCCATCTTCCTCCCTCCCTCCCCCCATCTTCCAGCCTCCCTCCATCCCTACCCCATCTCCCTCCCTCCCCGCCATCCTCCTCCCTACCGCCCTTCCTCCTCCCCCTCCGTCTTCCTCCCCGCCTCCTCCTCTCCCTCCATCTTCCGCCCCCCCCCCTTCCTCACCCCCCATCTTCCTCAATGCCCCCATCTTTCCTCTCCCCATCTTCCTCCCTCCCCGCCATCTTCCTCCCTCGTTTCCCCATCTCCTCCCCCCCATCTTCCTCCCCATCTTCCTCCCCCCTCTTCCTTCCTCCCCCATTTTCCTCCCTCCCTCCCCATCTCCTCCCTCCCCATCTCCCTCCCTCCCCATCCTCCTCCCCCCATCTTCCTCCTCCCTCCCCATCCTCCTCCCTCCCCATCTTCCTCTCCACTTGTTCTCCCTTCCCCCCCATCTTCCTCCCTCCTCCCACATCCTCACCCTCCCCCATCTTCCTCCTCCCCCCCCTTGCTCCTCCCTCCCCCTTCCATCTATTCAACATTGGTTGTTTGTTGTTGTTTTACGTCCTAGCAACACGTACCTCGCTATCTATTCAACATTCATAACACTGTTTGGTTGTTGTTTTACGTCCTAGCAACATCTACCCCGCTATCTATTCAACATTGATAACATTGTTTGTTTGGTGTTTGATGTCCTAGCAACATTTAAAGTCATATCAGGATCGCTATCCTGACTTGTGACAGAGGCGCACTCATGGTGACTTTATAGCGCTGCCCCACTTGGAAATCAAGCCGCCGGCACCATGAGCCGATATCCTAACTCAGTCACGTTATCCTAACACTGAGCTAACCAGTCCTTGCTCTATCTCATAACAAATATCGGAATAAATAACTAAAGCAACAACAATAACAACAAGAGAGAAATCCCTCGCTTTAACATTCTTTACATTTTGACAAGTGCAGCATAAATAACATTGGCTAGCTGCGTATTATTGTTGTGGAAATAACACGAGGTTTCCATCAAATCATCCCCCATCAATCATCAAGTAAGCATTGGGCCTGTGAGTGCCCGCCCACTCCCCCGCCCCTCCCCCTCCCTCTTCCCCCCCCCCCTCCCCCCAGCCCCCTCTACCCCGCTCCGAGGATGCAGTGCCGCTGACACTCGGCTTACGGCGTTGGGCCATCCTTCCTGCCTATGTCATCACGGGGATGAAGGTTGCACTCACCCATACGTTATCTCATGGTTGGCCCCACGATATCAACAATTCACCGCATGTCCATGGCGAATATACTTAAGTTAATGAAAGTGTCGTTTGTATTATAGTGAATCGCACTCAATTCAAAGATATTTCATCAACAACATAAATATATCGTAACCGTATAACTGATTACATTTTTGGAGTAATTGTTGACGTCAGATGTTTGATTTTGTTGTTTATTTAAAGCAATAATTCAGAATAAATAAGCCATTAAACAGAAATATATCTTGCGGTAAATCCACTTTGTCAGCCTGGGGATCATTTCAGGATGCTTGTTGTTGTCCTTGTTCACGTAAATTATAGGAGCATGAGCATAATATATATATTCATATCAGCATAATTTCCTACATATGTGCACAGCAATTTGTACATGCAAATGTTTGGAACAGAGTAAAATTGCAACTCAATATAAGTCTGCATCATATCACACATCGAAAAAGATGTACGCATAGTTGAGTATTCATGTGAACATTTGGAGCAGAATAAAATTGCAACGTAATATAGCTGTCTATCTCATCATATATCACAAAATGTGTGTATAATTATGTATGCATGTCGATATCCTAAGTAAAGTATAATCTCAGCATATAATAAAGGCATATATATTTATAAGTGTATGCCTTATATTTATCTTATCAGATAACCCTAAGTTTTTATACAATCATTCATACATGTGGATATCTTAAGTAAAGTATAATTGCACTATCTAATTTGGCCTAATTCCTCAGCGCTAGGAATTCGTCCTTCTTCCACCATTGGCGTCATGCTGAATAGACGCCCCTCCTGTCTCTGCCTCATAAAGTCTTGTTTGTCCTGCAACTCAGCTATGCGTTCCTCCTTTGCCATGTCTGCAATTTCTTTGAGGAGCAAAATCTCCTGGTCATCCAAACTGAGTGCTTGCACCTTGCCAACCAATTCCGGTGAACTCTCTCGAGAGCCACTTCTAGACAAATCTTCCTCCATTGCTGTCGTCCGTCTAGTCACCCTTGTTGGAGGTATTTTCTTTCCTCTTCTCTTCCCTTTCATTTTCTTGCATTTATCTACCTTGTGCAACAACCCACACAAGTCAATGTGAGCGGAGTGACAGTGGTTTGTATTCATTCCGCACCAACCAGTTGGCGCCCCAATCGCGCGTCCCGTAGTGGGGTGGGTGCGCGACTACGTATATATATACAATTAATCGTACAATAAACAATATATATATCTTAATAATTGGTTTCGCTCCGTGCCTTTATATTATTATAAAACATTATAATACACATAATATGCCACCATCCGTGAGTCTTGCCGTTTGGTTGGTGTTCGTGATGGTTAATCCATAGAATTCGCACCCGCTTACATTCAAGCCGCAATGATGAAGAGGGAGCGACACATTAAGAATATAGGAACCAACAGAACAATATTATATGGACAGTACACAAACAATATCTGAATAGCAGATGCCAAGTAGATATGCCCTTAGGTGTTGCTAGGACGTAAAATAACAACCAGCAACAACATATATACATAATATATGGACAGTAGATGAACCATATATAGACGGTAGCTGAACCATATTTAGACGGAGCTGAACCATATTTGCACAGTGCATGAACCATATTTGGATAGTAGATCAACCAGTAGATGAGCCATACCTGGACAATAAATGAACTAGGTATGGACCAGTGGACAGTAGATGAACCAGATATGGACAGTAGATGAACCAAATATGGGCAGTAAATGAACCAGATATGGACAGTAGATGAACCAGATATAGACAATATATGAACCAGATATGGACAGTAGTTTATCCAGATATAGACAATAGATTAACCAGCTATGGACAGTATATGAACCAGATATAGACAATAGATGAACCAGATATGGACAATAGATGAACCAGATATAGACAATGGATGAACCAGATATGGACAGTAATTGATCCAGATATAGACAATAGATGAACCAGATATGGACAGTAGATGAACCAGATATGGACAATAGATGAACCAGATATGGACAGTAGATTAACCATATATGGACAGTAGATGAACCAGATATGGACAGTAGATGAACCAGATATGGACCGTAGATGAACCATATATGGACAATAGATGAATCAGATATATACAATAGATGACCCATATATGGACTGTAAATAACCCGTATATGGATAGTACATGAACCACATTCGGGTAGTAGATGACCCAATTATGAAATATATAGGAACACCAGATAAATTGTATATGTGAAAAGAATTAACAACAGATACACAATCTATTGCAATGGCTGCATAATAAAGAAACAATTGATGAGCAATTGATGAACAATTGATGAACCATTCAGCAATAATTGATGAACAATTGATGTCTAGTAGGCAACCGTATTTGTACAATATGTATGAGCTTCTGAGAATTAATGGAACGTATTAGGAGAAATATATGATGATATCGGGACTATATAAATAGATGATATATCACCATTATTCCCATGATATATAAAGATGTCTGAATCCTATAGACATCATCATCATCATGCTGTCGGTCGCGATGCAACACCGACTGCTTTCATTACTTGACTGCTGCTCTCCATTTAGCTCTCTGCTGTGAGAGTTGCGTCCATGAGTCGGTCTTAATCTCACATTTCATGAAAGCTGCCTGCAAAAGTGTTGAAGTGCTGCTGGCTTTTGCAAGTTACCAGTGGCACTCTCTCAGGGAACAAATAGAGGTCTCACACCAGCAAGAACATGTCAAGACAGGCGCAAAACTATTTGTCCCTGCAGTGGCTGGTCGGGAGATGTTGGGAGTTCCATACATCAACTGCCCTTAATGCTGCCATAGTGACATGGTTATCTGTTTAGGGTTTGCTCCCTTAGCCTTCGGTTCTGTCAAGAACCTGTACCACAAGGCAGTGGTTTACAACTCTGCAGGGCATGGCCATCAAACTCCCTGAGGTATTGCTATACCCGCAATACCTGCATACCCTATATACACAGTATATAAATAACAGATAAAGACTCAAACTCGGTTAAACTGTCGCTAATCCAATCCAATCATGTGTGGCTAAATATGAACAAACCCAGGGAGATTATTCAGTTTGTTCAATACTGAATCGACTCATTTCTTTGAGAAATGATGAATCATCAATTTCTTTATTGAAATGATGCAAAACAAAACAGAGATATAATTCCATAAAATACTACCACTGATTTCTAATGACAAAGAAAACACTAAATGCCCGTCTCTATTCTTGGTAGATTATTAATTACGTTTATCAAAATAAATGTAACTACTATTAATTGATGGCCAAAAGTAGAATGCATCTGGTGGGGGGGGGGGTGATGTTCTGTTTGTATTCACACTTTTTTAAATTCATTTGAATAACGACGTCGATGCCGAGGCAATGTGGCCTCTAGCCCGACTGGCACTTGCTCCTGAATGTGGGTTTTGTTCAGGGGGGTGGGGGAGGGGGGAATGGATAGAGGGGATGGGAGTAGGAGGGCAGGGGGGAAGTGGGGGGCGGGGTTAATCGAGATGTATTCGCTAACAAAAGAATAGTAAAAAAGAGAGAACTTGAACATTAATCATGACAGTGATAGAAAGTTAACCTTGACCTTGACCTTGGTGGGTTTAATGGTGATGTAAAATACGATGCTATTTATTTCTGTCATCTCGCTGATGGGTTAGTGTGTATATATAATATACATATTTATATATACCTTTAAAATGTTGTTAAAGGAGCAGTTATTTGATCCAGAGAACGTTACTTTATTCACAAATACCATGGTTGACTATAATTAGTTATATGTTGTATTTCTTGAACCTATCTATTATCAGTGATTTAGGTATTGTGTATTCAGGGCTGGGGGCTTAAGCAGTACCTATTAGGATCTTTAAGCCCTGGATGGTCCTCTTCAGCAGTTAGTGACGTAGGCTCGGGAATATAATATGAAGAGTTCAGGCGCAAAACTCTGCAAACATTTTTTTTATTAATTTTCTTTTATTGAGGCTGTATTTATACTGTCCATAGCATATAAGCCCAGGTACCCAGGTTTATTTTCAATGCTGGCCAGTTGTAGTGTTGGTGTTATCTTACCACACAGTAGCTGCTGATAAGTTATTTGATTGCCTGCATTTCAGTAGCAGATAGATAATTGGTTGATATGGTTAGTAGCCTATATTAGTTTTTTGGGATTTTCTTGACATCATCATCAATGGGTGCCGTCTTCTCGAAGAAGGTTGGCTGCAATGGACCTCCATCTCCTCCTGTCATTCGTTCCTCTCACGCATTTCGCATATCTCATTGCTGTCCACTCAGTGATGTTGTCCATCCATGTTGTTCTCCTTCTCCCTCTTGGTCTTTTCCCTTCTATCTTCCCTTCCAGTATTCCTGGTATCGTATCATGTGGCCAAAGTATTTAATTTTTCTGTTTTTGATCGTTTGTATTATCTGTCTCTTTATTTCTTGACATATATGTATTTTATTTTGTTCTACTCTTATTATTAGAGTAGCCTACTCCTATTTACATATCATAGGCTTGTACATAGCTGTGTGGTGTGTTATCTGGCTGATCTTGGCAGGGTTTCCTTCCATTGGGTGTACCGCTGGTGGGCCGTGACATATCACATGCCCTTTTGCAGTGCAGCTTAGTGGGGCTTTCCTAGCCTAAGTTGCACAGATATTTTTTGTAATTTTTTAGGTCAGGAATTTGCCGTTTGGGCATTCCACACCTTGGCAGCCATTTCCAGCGTGCTTCTCCCATGAGCTTTTATTTGGCTTCTGGTCTGCTTCAGTAGTGGCATATTATTTGCTCTAGTAGCCCTTTCTGGTTTCATTAGGAGCTTATTGTTTTGACTACAGCTATATGCTAATGTTTTCAAATGAATTATTCTCCAATTTTCTAGTAATTTTACTTTGTTTCTTTTGTGTATCTCATAGGTGGGGTGCAGCTTGTCTACTCTTAGACAGATTTATAGGGCTCTGTTCTGCAGTATTTGCAGTTTTTTTAGTAGTTCGTTTCTCGAAACAATGTAGTTTACATCTCCATAGTCAAAATAGGGGAGCACCATGCCCTTGAAGATGTGCAATCCAAAAAAAATGAAATAAACATTGGAATCAAATCCTAAACAATTAACTTTTGTTATATTCTTACATTTTAGTTCATTGATCCATAACCATGTGATCATAAGAAAAGTGGAATTAGTGAGAATTAAAATTATTTTCAGGTAAAAATCTGTTATTTAAACTACATTTTTGTAGTGGTAGGCCACTGCAGACTACTACAATAGTCATTTGCGCCTGACCTCGTGATATACACACATATTGTTAGAAACAGTTCACTTCAATGGAACTTTGGAAGTCTCCAAGGAAAGAATCACAAATCCTACTTGAAGTAAATATGAAGCTCCTTGTCTCAGTCTTATGACCTTTGCCATTGCACATATTCCTTCCCTTTGTACGTCACATAATGCATTCGTATAGATCCAACCCGGTACGTAGTGACCGATATAATTATATCAACTACATATAATCAATCAATCAATAGTTCCATCCTCTAGTCGAGGGTTGGATGCAATGGTTTTCCACTTGTCCCGATATTGTGCTGTTCTGATAGACTGTGAATAATTCAAGCCTGTCCACTGTGAAATATTTGTAAACCATGATGTTCTTGGTCTCCCTCTCCCTCTGCTGCCATTCACCTTCCCTTCCAACAATGTACGGTATATTGAACTCTGACGAATGATGTGGCCAAAATAAATAAGTTTGTCTGTATAGTGGTTAAAGTTGCATAGTCCGATGGTGTTGAGTTTCTGTAATTTTCTGATGAGAATAGATTCGATGGATTGTTAGTATCACCCGTACTTCGTGTTGAAGTAACTTTGCTATGAAAGTTACTAACCTAGGAAATGTTCGTTGGTTGTTGGTGTTTTACGTCCTGACAACATCTAACGTCATATCATGACGGTATTTGAAGTGTAAACATGCAACACATAGTCCTTTTCACCACAAGACAGCACAATGTGGAGTTGACTTGAATATTATTTACTAAACACGCAGCAAGGTCACCATATGGCTTTCCCAAGGGTGAACTTCCATCCCAGCAAGCCAATGTGACATTAAATTAAGGTTCATATTTATGCCAAATACATTGCTGCAACAAATATGCAAATGAATCGAATCGTATTCCGGGCTAGTGTGCTAGCCATTACACCTCCTAGGCTACCCTATTTGTGCACACCTGTCTATGTGGCCCCTTGCCTGATAGGCCACTGCAGACTACTACAATAGTATATCTACGCCACGTGGGACATAATATCACGCGCCCTCCCCCCTTGGCCCCCCACCCCACCCCCACCCCCACCCCCACCCACCCCGCATACACAACCACGTCACTACCACAGAGGCACCAGGGTTGAGCTCAATGCATCGGTGACCCAGAGCCTTTGTGCATGAGCTGTGTGAGAGGGAGGGGGGGAGAGACTGAAGAGGGGGAAGGGGTGGTGTGTAGAGAGAGGGGCGGAGAGGGAGGGTGGAGGAGGGGCGGGAAGGGAGGGGGAGGGGTTAGTGGGTTTCGAGAGAGGTAGACGGGAGAGGAGGGAAGCTGTAGGAGTGGAGGAGCGTGGGATGGGAGGGGGGAAGGGATTAGGGAACGGCGGGGAGGGAGGGTGGAGGGAGGGCTGGGGAGGGAGGGGCGTAGAGGGGGTGGATACAATGGAGAGCGGGGGGGGGGGGCGGGGCGGTGGAGGGGAGTGGGGATGGGTGGTGTGTTGTAAGATGAAGAGGTGTGAGAGGGAGAGAGCGTGAGGAGGGGCGGGGAGGCATGGGGAGGTGAGGGATGGAGGGGGAGCGAGGGGCGTGAGAGGATTGTGTGAGGGAGGGAGGGTGGGAGGGGTGAAGGTAGGAGGGTTGGTAGGGGTGGTGGAGAGAGGGTGGAGGGAGGGGTGGAGAGGGAGGAGGGAGGGTGGGAGGGTGAGGTGGTAGGGGGTTCTAGTGGTGTTGGGAGCGAGGGTGGAGGGAGGGTGGAGAGAGGAGGAGGGGTTTGGAGAGGGTGAAGCGAGGGGTTTGGGTTAGGTAGGTGGTGGTAGAATGAGGGTAGGAGTGGAGAGGATGGGAGGGAGGGAGGAGGGAGGGGACTGTCAGGGAGTTTAGGGTGTCGCCCAGGGGACGGCTGATATTTCAATAAGCCAATCCACTGTGGCCGAATTAATTTGTTAAAAACCCTCCACCGATACCGAAATGTCATCGTGCAAAGGATCAGATCTCGAACCGCAGAAGGAAGGAACGGTTCGGGAGGCGGTGGCCTTGGGGAATAGTAGGGAATGGGGTCAGGGGTGTGGGTATGGGTGTAGCTGTGGGTGGGTGTGAGTGTGGGCGTGGGTGTGGGTTTTGGGTGTGGGCGTGGGTGTGAGTGTAGGGGTGCGGGTGGGGGTGAATGTGGGGGTGGGTGTGAGTGTGGCCGTGGGCGTGGGTGTGGGGGTGGGGGTGGGTGTGAAATTGGGCATAGGTGTGGGTGTGGGTGTGAGTGTGGGCGTGGGCGTAGGTGTGGGTGTTGGTGTGTAGGAGGCATTCTTGTAACGATGCATGCAAACGAATGCAATCCAAAATAATTAAGCTGAAAGTTGCCAGACTTTGCTTTTTCGAGAGTAATGGCCCTGTCGCACTACGACGTGACTACGTCAGCGTAGGCAGAACGTGAAAATAATTATATTACGTCGACGTTATGGGCGTAATATGCAAATTGTGGACGTGAGCGTAACGTGAAAGTAACGTTGGTGTACGACGTGACCTTAGCTGTAACGTGACAACGTTAGGGGGGAGGTGTAATTGGCGACGTGACCGGGCGTTAGTGTAACGTGAGCGTAACGTCGCCGTAACGGGTGCGACGTGGACGTAACGTGACCGTAACGCCAACGTAACGTGACCGTAACGTGACCGTAACGTGACCGTAACGTGACCGTAACGTGACCGTAACCGTGACCGTAACGTGACCGTAACGTGACCGTAACGTGACCGTAACGTGACCGTAACGTGACCGTAACGTGCAAAAAGCGCCACTGGCTAGACCTTGCTCCCACCCGGGCCGTCGGTCTGACAGTGACATAACGTGACTCTAACGTCATTTACGCTGCTATAACGATCGCGGAACGTCTACCTAACGTCATTGTCACGTCATCCCGACGTGAACGGCTTCACTTTCGAGATACGTCGAAAGTTTTGAACAGGTTCAAAACCTTGACGCGCGGCCGACGTAACACGACATAATATATGGACGTTAGCTCGACGTCACTCTAACATCATTATGACGTCATCATAACGTAACCCAACGTACGGCAACGTAATGACGAAAAATCGTCACGTTAGGCTCATGTTGGCTCGTTACGTCGTAGTGTGACAGGGGTATAACGTTCTTCCTCATGACCCCCCACCCCCACCCCCCCCCCTTCTGACCGGTCCCCTTAGCTCTCTAGAGGCCTAATTACTCAGAGATAATGGTTGTTCACAGCAGGTTCCGAGAGCTTATCTTAAAGCTGCACAGTCCGATGGAAGCATATTTTAATTTAACCAACACACTCACCTAACTCTAATCCTACTTTTTGAACTTAGGTATTTAAAATTGACTAGGCCGGAGCAGTAGATAACTAGTCTAGTCTCCAGCTACCGATGACTGAGGGAAGAACTGAGGAGCAGGAGGAAGAGTCTGGGCTAGTATACTCATATACATCTTATACAGCATATATATTTACAGCATATATATATATATATACCACCAGACCGGATGGCTGAATGAGTTAGAGCGTCCGTCTCCCGTGCGGGTATATCGTGGGGTCGTGGGGTCGAACCCTGGTCGAGTCAAACCAATGACTTAAAAATTGATACTTGTCGCTTCCTAGCCATGCACTTGGTATTATTAGGACAGGTGTGCTCATGGCAAGGATCGGTGTGCTCAGTGTCAGGATAATGTGACTGAGTGGGATACCAGGTCATGGTGCCGGTTTCCCAATGGGACAGCACTATAAAGTCGCCATGAGTGTGCACTTTCACAAGTCGGTACCCAACCTGATTGACCTTAGATGTTGCTAGGATGTAAAACAACAACAAAACAAAAACAAATATATATATATATATAACATTGCATCGTAAAATCCTGAGGTGTTTCCATGAGCCAGCCTTACAACACTTTTTCTAATGGGTTGTTTAGCAACCCAGCCACAGAGACAGGCTTACGAGAGTAGCTAGGCAAACTGCAGTCTGGTGTGTGGCTAGCATCACTCACAGCCTTATCCAAGCATTCCAATTGGCTGTCCCACCCTCCCTGGTCCCTCCTGTGGTACCCATGACCCTCCTACTAATCATGCGCCATCTGGTACCCTCGCCACTCCTAGTACGCAGTTCCCTCGTGGTTGTCCCCTCCACACACACACCTCTCCTGGCACCTACACCCTCTTTTTTATACTACCTCTCGGAGTATGTTGGTTCTGCTACTCCTGGTACCCATGCCCACCCTGATAGCTCGGTAGTGCACCTACACGCTCATGGTACCTACACCCTCCTGATACCTAAACCCTTCTGGTAACTACAACATCCTGGTAACTACATTTGAAGCCTACACCCTCCTGGTACCTTCACTTCATGTCTGCACCCTTCTGCTACCTACACTCTCCTGGTACCAATACTATCCCGGTACCCATACCAAGCCACCACACCCCACGACACCACGCCGCACCCCATACCAAGCCACCACACCCCACGACACCACGCCGCACCCCATACCAAGCCAGGACACCCCACGACACCACGCCACACCCCATACCAAGCCACCACACCCCACCACACCACGCCGCACCCCATACCAAGCCACCACACCCCACCACACCACGCCGCACCCCATACCAAGCCCCACACCCCACCACACCACGCTGCACCCCATACCAAGCCACCACACCCCACCCCACACCACGCCGCACCCCATACCAAGCCACCACACCCCACCACACCACGCCGCACCCCATACCAAGCCACCACACCCCACCACACCACGCCGCACCCCATACCAAGCCACTACACCCCACCCCACACCACCACACCCCACCCCAAACCACCCCATCCAACAACCGCACCCACCCTACTCCGTCCACTCACACACCACACACAAGACCCCTCTGCATTGTCATCCTGTAATATCTGCGGAACTCGGGCGTCAGAGCCCCGGATACCACTACTCTTCCCAGGTGTGTTCTGACAACCTGGTGTGCCTCTCAACAAACTCATAAGAAATAAAAGGGAAGACAAGTCATGCAAGATTGACAGTGAAGAAGTTGTGCTTTATTGGCATCAACTCCTGTTCACCTTCTGGCGACCTATCACCCTCACTGCTTACCAACTGCCCACACAGATCCTCGTGACTCTTACTAGTGTGTATAAGAATCAGTGCCTGCAGCCCATTGAACCTGAGTCCCATGGTTGTTGCACACAGCTCAGTGCCTTTGAAATAGCTGCTGCTAGTTTGTGGGTAGAAAGTGGAGTCTCAGACAGAGTGTCTGGAGTCCCGGACAAGGTAGTTGCAGACAGTTACAATAAACATATATTCAAAATGCCCTTCCCCTCCACTTGCACTATTTCTGGTGCATGGAGGGAACATTTCACTAATCATTAACTGTCTCTTAAATATGAACATCACATCACAATCTCGGTCGATATGTGTTATCACATTTTCCACATAGGCTCTTATGTCACACAGCGAGTGGGGCATCCATTGCTTCTCTGTTACATAACCCTGGTCCCCACTCCGTCGCACGAGAATAGTAATGCTCTCCGCCAATATATAAATCCGAACCGAAAATCTGTATATTCTTACAATCCCCTTGCTATGGCGCTCTTTGCGCATGCACTGTACCTGTGTCACAGTAATGAGTCTGCACCGGATTAGAAATATCCCTAAATATCCCTAAATATCCCTAAATATTCAACCCGCAGATTATTAAAGCAGCCTGGTCCTGATGAAAGTATCACATTTTCAAAACCAAAACAATTATCTAATCATTATCTAATTTAGATACTGATCAAAACGCCATGGACAACAAAGAAGATACTGATGCACTTATTACGCAGTTGTTGCTGCATAGAAGGGCATACTGAGGACATTTACTAGAAGCTGTTACTACTTAAGTCTATGGTGTCAGAGTTTTGGCGTGCTTGCCAAAACTAATTTGACATGCTTGCACTTCAAATATCTCATCAGTTAACAATTTAAGATCAAAGTTATTTCAAACTAAAGTAAGTTAGATGACAACAGCCATCTAATGTAACTATCTCAGAAAATGGCAGACGCTCAAAACCATCACCGGACTTTGCAACTTTAACCACACAAACAAATACCACCGGATTATTCATTAAGAAGGTATTAATTAGTTATCGCCGCCACAAATAACCCACTGTAAGTAGGCACGTCACGCCCGAGAGAGTGCCACTGGTAACTTGCAAAAGCCAGCAGCACTTCAACACTTTTGCAGGCAGCTTTCATGAAATGTAAATGGAGAGCGGCAGTCAAGTAATGAAAGCAGTCTTTGTCACATCACGACCGACAGCATGATGATGATGATGAAGTATGCACATCGCAGGTAATTAATGGGAATAAAGTGCCAGAAGTCATCGACTGTAAGCTGATCTTTGTTATAGCAAATCCTGAGATTGACCTTTTCAAATAAGGCACATCCAAGTATTAGCAAAACTACCACAGGAACAAACTAACTGTACTCTAAAACTACCCTGTAAGATATATGGGTAGATATGGATATAGGGCTAAGTGTGGGTAAATATGGGTAAATATAGATCAATTAGATAACTGTGGGAAATATGGGTAGATATGGCTATAGGGCTAAGTGTGGGTAAATATGGGTAAATATAGATCAATTAGATAACTGTGGGAAATATGGGTAAATAAGGATATAGGGCGAATTGTAGGTAAATATGGGTAAATATAGATCAATTAGATAACTGTGGGAAATATGGGTAAATATGGGTATAGGGCTAAGTGTGGGTAAATATGGGTAAATATAGATCAATTAGATAACTGTGGGAAATATGGGTAAATATGGATAAAAATAGATAAATATGGGTGAATGTGGGTCAATGTCGGTAAATATAAATAATGGGTAAACATGGGTGAACATGGGTAAATCTGGGTAAATATCGATAAATATCGGTTAATATCGGTAAATCTGGGTACATTTTAGTAATTATCGGTAAATGTGAATATATATTGGAAATATCGGTAATTATTGATAAGACTTTCCATTGCATGCGACGGTGACTTTACAGTAATATGGGACCATTTCTTTGATGGATTGACGAGTGGGTTGGCCACCCACTTCTCGCGTGGGCAGTCGTGGGATCGATACCCGGTGGAGTCTAACCAAAGAGTGCGAACATTGATGCTTGTCACCCACCACCTTGCGTGGCACTGAGTGACTAGAGTAATGAGCTACACGCGCCTCCCCAGGTGAAATACCACATACATAGGTAGGTGGGGTAAGGTGATGTATAGCAATAGTTTGCTTAGATATGCTACTGGTAAAGCCCCAGTCACACCTAGCCAGACGAGCCCCGGATTTTGAGCTGGACCATCCACGGATCAATGGCCCAGCCTGTCCCGGACTGCCACGGATAAAATCACTGTTTTCGTCGATTTTTGCCATGCAGTCACACTTTCCCAGACGAGCTCCGGACGAGCCCCGGACCGCCCCATATCACCCCCGGACTGCCCCCGGACTGGGCCGGACCGGCCCCAAAAGAGGCCGAACCACCCCTGGACTATCCCGGATCACCCCCGGACTATCCCGGATCACCCCCGGTCTTATGGGTGCAGTCCGGGAGTGGTCCGTGGCTAGGCCGGGGGTAGTCCTGGATAGTCCGGGGATGGTCCGGGTCAAACCGTGGCTCAAAATGACCCCGGACCACCCCCGGACAGGCCCAGTCCACCCCGGACCACCCCCGAAATACCCGGACCACCCCCGGACCACCCCCGGATCAGGCCGTATCAGGCAGGATTGAGCCCGGATCGCAAAATCCCCCGGACCGCCCCGGATGTTTTAAACATTTTAAAACATCCGGGGCTGAGCCCGGACTGCGCCGGACGAGCCACAGATCAGGCCGGATCAGGGGGTGTCGGCACGGACGAGCCATGGACGAGTCACAGATCACCCCGGATCGCCCCGGACCACCCCGGATGGTGGTCCAGGGCTCGTTCGGCCCCTGATCCGGGTATGTGTGACTGGGGCTTTAGCATGCTAGCCCCAGTATGACAGAAGGGTGGGTTCGAGTCCCGCTCTAGTCATGATGTGGGCCTTTGTTTGTGAAAGCACTGTCCATGCCAGTAGGCTAGGGGCGGGGGGGGGGGGGGAGTCTGGGTGCCTCACTGTCCATATACGGCAATATCGCATCACGGTGCCGGTGGGGACCAGACCGAATGGCCGAATGAGTTGAGCGTCCATCTCACATTTTCGTAGATCGTGGGATTCGAAGTCGAGTCAAACTAATGACTTAAAAATGTATACTTGACATTCCCTAGCCAGGTGTTCAGCATTATTAGGATACAGCAAGGACTGGTTAGCTCAGTGCCAGGATAATGTGAATGAATGGGATATTAGGTCATGATGCTGATGGCTTGGTCATCCAGTGGGGCAGCACTATAAAGTTGCAGTGAGTGTGCACTGTCACAAGTAGGTACCCATCATGATATGACCTTAAATGTTGCTAGGACATAAAACTCAAACCAACGGTTCCCATGGGCATGGTATCTCAATTGGGCACCTTTTACTTTATATTTTACAGGTGAAGAATCAAAGAGCACATGGTGAATGTAGATTTACCTTATTTAATTGACGTGTTAATAACCCATACTAATCTAGAAGGAGTTTCGTGAATAACCATTTCAATCCCTTAAGGCCGAGGAATGTTTGGACACCACAGATTACTTTGCAACCAGTTTTCTCCATGTTTTGATTCTCCACTTCCCTCTGGAACTTGCCGAACTCCTACCCTGTCCATTCCCTGATGTTGTTGTCGAACCTCTTCCGCTGCCTGTCGTGTCTTCTTCCCCTTTCACTGTGTGTTGCAAGATGGTTTTATTCAGACCTAAGGAACATGAAATATAGCCATACCACTGCAACTTGCATGTCTTTGCAAATCATCTAATCAATTTACCATGTTATGGCCCTGTTAGACTACGACGCTTCTCGCCGGCGACCCGTGAACGTGTGGTGTTTTTGGGCGATATTTGGTGAAATATCGAGAAGCGCTGGTGGCGCGTTATGGGCGCGTCGGTACACGTCGGTACACTATCTTGGACGTTCACGGTCGGCGGAGAATGTCGGCGCGCGTTATTGGTCGCTGAGCGTTTTGAACATGTCAAAGACTTCCAGCGACCGGCAATGCGCGGGAGTAAATGGGTAAGAACGGTAGGAGGACGTTAGGCGCGCGTCGCGCTGCGTTGGACGCGCCGGAATAACGTTATGGGAACGCTAGGAAGACGGCGCGTGCGCGGGAGGGTCGTTGCTCACGTGTTGCGCAAACTGGGCCATTTTTTTTTATGCCCTAGCAACATTTAAGGTTAAATGAAGACGTCGCGCCAGACTTTTTTTTTTTTGCCCCCAGCGCGTCGACACACGTTTGCCGCGCGCGCATAACGCGCCGCCCTGACGCCGATCTTTTCCCCCAAACCTCCGAAAAGTTTGACGTTTCTCGACGCGCAAGATAGTCCTTTCAACGCTGACGGGTCGCCGAGAGAAGCGTTGTAGTGTGACAGGCCCATTACTAACACTCTATTTGAGTGACTAAAGTCGGCTAATTGTTATTACCACAGTAGATCCCGAGTTCAGCCCCATACTTAGATCGCCCAAACACACAGGCAGGATTTATGTGGATTACTGGTCGTGGACTGATGCACCTTAATTTATCTGTCTACATTTCTTTTTTGTCTTCGATTTATTTATTCAACTTTTTCTCTCATTGTAATTGGGTGTTTTTTTGGAGTTTTATGTCATGGAAACATCTAAGGTAATATCAGGATGGGCACCGACTTGCGCCAGTATGCACTTTATAGTGCGCTGCCCCACTGGGAGACCAGGCCACCATCACCATGACCTGATATCCCACTCAGTCACTTTATCCTGACACCAAGCCAACCAAGCCAACCAGTCGTTGCCCTATCCTAATAATGCCAAGCGCCAAACAAGGAAGTGACAAGTATCAATTTTCTAAGTCACTGAATTGACTCGACCAGGAATTGACCTCCCGACCTTCTGCACGGGAGGCCTGCGCTCTACCGATTCGGTCATGACGTCCGGTCTATTTCAATGTAACTGAGGGAATTATTTGTGGTTAAATCTTGATGCTGATCCGTTCTGTTGGGGCTTATTACCTTGTCAGCTGCAGACAGGTTGTCATCCGCATCCGGTCCGCATCCGGGGCCGGAGACGGATACGTAGGGATCTGGGGGAGGTGGCTCACCAACAAATCACCGACCATTAAGTACCTGCTGACATTTAGTTTTACCAAGATCCCTGATATCCCCTCGACCAGCCTTACAAGAGTCAGGAGTTGGTTCTGAATGACCTTACTATAAAAAGGTTCTATCTGACAAAATGTTGTTTTCGAGATAATGAGGACTGAAGCTGTGTAATTGCCTGATAGCAAAGCAGATAGAACAATATTATTTTAATATATCTCAGTGAAAAATACCAGTTGAGAAAAAGTTATGTAACTAACTACATGATAGCCTTTTGTAGATAGAACATTTTTACATCCATAACACCAATTCGGTCACTTTGTCAGACATAACCTTTTTATAGTAAGGTCATGATATACATTTAGCAGTTTTACATGCTGGCAACATACCGGGCATGATGGACTAATCGATAGAGCACTGGCCTTGCGTGCGGAAGGTTGGGAGTTCAATTTCCGGTCGAGTCAAACCAATGACTTATCAAATTGATGCTTGTCGCTTCCTAGCCTGGCGCTCGGCATTATTAGGATAGAGCAAGGACTGGGTTACTCAGTGTCAGGATAATGGGACTGAGTGGGACATCAGGTCATGGTGCTGCGAACCTGGTCTCCGAGTGGGGCAGCACTATAAAGTCGCCATGAATGCGCACTGTCACAAGTCGGTACCTGTCCTGATATGACCTTAGATGTTGCCATGACATAAAACTCCAACAAACAGACAAACAAACCTCTATCATCCACTATCTTACCCTCTACTCTACTGTCAGCTTCTATCTTCCAATCTCCCACCCTCTTCTCGTCCTGATATTACCTTAGATGGTGCTAGGACGTAAAACATCAACAAACAACAACAATCTAGACACATCGCACTCTCTTGGTCCTTTCTCGGTAAGCGAGCTGCGATTCACTTTGAGATCCTACTATCTCATATTCCCTCAGCAGTCTATGCTCAGTAAACAGCTACCCTGCATTGTTTGTATTCATTGCAACTTCTATGACAGTGTAAATAAATTTGCGTCGCGGACGAGGGTTGGGTGACAGGGTGAGATTCTCGCTCGCTTTGGGGATGTTCGTAACCTTGACGGTTACAGGCTGCTGAACTGCAGCAATATAACGGCACCGATAAATCCGTCCGTTGGTTGAAGTGTAGACTTCTGGGGGGACGGTTGCAGAAGTGGGAAGTTCTTTACAATGATAACTCAGTCCATTGGTTGAAGTGTAGACTACTGGGCGGATGGTTTTAGAAGCGGGAAGTTCTTTACAATGATAATGACAAGTCATTGAAGCAGTACCAGTTCACTCCGGTCCGATTTTGGCAGAGTACTCATGTCCAATCGCTGATGGGTTGGCAGGAAGGGTGGGGGGGGGGGAGGCGGGGGGGGGACTGCAGCAAGAAAGTGAGACAGCAAAAAAGGAAAAGGGTCCCACCCAAGCAAACAACTCCGCTGATCAGGGGGATGAGTCAGCCTGGGAGAAAAACAAAGAAAGAGATTTGAGGAAAGTTGAGTCAAAGGGCCATGCCCACTTTCCCTGTGGTGACCAGTCGGAGAGCTGGAGACAGAGACAAAGTAAGAGGTAGAAGGTTAAATGCTGGCATGCTCCCCTTGCTGGAACTCTTTTCAGACATATTTAAGGAGGACTCGGCAGCAGAGAGGGGATAGAAGAGGTGTGGACGAGTTGGGGTCCGGACAGCAGGTTGGGGTGAGATGCTAAGGGTGAGGAGTGGGGCATGAGGTGCGGGTGAGATGGAGGTGATGGTGCGGCTGACGGGTTAGGTAGCAGTGATGGGCGGCGGTAAGAGTCGGGGTGTTGATGTAGGGATGTGGCTGAGAGTTGCGGTGTAGTTGGTGTGTTGGGGAAGTGATAGTGCATGTGACTGTGGGGGCGTGACTGAGAGTAAGCCTGAGGGTGCCATGAGGGTGTTGTTTGGGGGAGGCGATATTGGGTGTATGAGTGAGGGTGAGGGTGAAGGTGAGGGTGAGGGTGAGGGTAATGCTGAGGGTGATGGTCAGGGCGATGGTGAGGGTGAGGGTGAGGGGGATGGTGAGGGTGAGGGTGAGGGTGAGGTGAGGGTGAGCGTGAGGGTGAGGGTGAGGGTGAGGTGAGGGTGATGGTGAGGGTGAGGTTGAGGGTGAGGGTGAGGGTGATGGTGAGGGTGAGGATGAGGTGAGGGTGATGGTGAGGGTGAGGTTGAGGGTGAGGGTGAAGGTAAGGGTGAGGGTGAGGATGAGGGTGAAGGTGAGGGTGGTGCTGAGTGTGAGGGTGAGGGTGAGGGCGAGGCGTGTGCGAGTCCTCACCCTCCCCACACTCTGCACCCTCTGCACGGCAGGTTAGATAACTCCTGCCACCACCCCACCCCCCTTCCCCACCCCCCGCAGTCGACTGACGCTGCACTGACGGGGCCTGATTGATTTATCCCCGCCGATCCCCACGCCGGCAGTGGGCGGCTTCCCCCGACATCTGGTGCCACATTGTGCCGCTTTGTGTCGCTGCAAGGGCCGACCATGTTGAGGTTTGTCCAGTGGGCGTGCAAGCATGCCTCAACAGCACACACACCCTCAGCTCACCTCACTTCAGCCGACCTCACCCTCACCGTCACCTTCACCATTAGCATCACCCTCACCCTCAATCTCACACTCACCCCCACCCCCACCCTCACCCTCACCCCCATCCTCATCCCCATTGTCACCCTCACTCTCACCCCTAATCTCACCCTCACCCCCACGCCCACCCTCAGCCTCACCCCCATCCTCATCCCCATTGTCACACTCACCCTCACCCCCATTGTCACCCTCACCCCCACCCCCACACTCACCCTCACCCCCATCCTCACCCCCATTGTCACCCTCACTCTCTCCCCCTAATCTCACCCTCACCCCCACGCCCACCCTCACCCTCACCCGCACCCTCACCACCACCCACATCCCCACCCTGACCCCAATCTCATCCTCATATCCACCTCACCTACACCCTCACCCTTTCCCTCATCCTCAGCCTCTCCCTCACCCTCACCCCCATTCTCACCCCACCTCACCCCCACCCTCACCCTCATCCCCACCCTCACGCTCACCCCCACCCCCACCGCCTCTCACCACACCCACGCTGTACTACGCATGCGTACACGTGCGTGCTTGGAGAGCAGGGAATTGTAGACAATAACAACTATGAAGTGGTCTGAATGGTGGTGGAAAAGGTAGGAGCTAATGACATCCGGTATCTCTGTCATAATGCGCAGAAGCTGGTGAACAAACATACAATTATAAATATTTTATCCCAATCAAAATCTTTTCTAGAACAATTTCACTGAAAATCTACATTATACAAAAGTGTATGGCTATAAGAATGTAAAGAGCCGGTACATAGCATTTCAAAAGCTGACAAATAGTTAGAGGTGCAAAGCCAGTTTAAAGCGATGAATCTATTGTGAGGGATAGGGGTGGAAGGGGCACCAATCCCGTCCCTATATGACCTTACATGTTGCCAGGAATTAAAACTCCCACAACCAACCAACCAACCAGATGCACCAATCCCAACTTCTGCTGTGGAAGCTGACGCTGCGACCTGTCGCAGCTTCAGTCCTTACCGGGGGAACAGTGGAACTCGGGAATCCCTTGTATTGGGTGCGCATGCGCGTGCTGGTTTTTGCAGGGTCAGAGGTCATTGGAGGGAGGCGGAAGGAAGCCTGGGTACTCATTCACCTCGTGTTACCTTTGTGAGGTTTCAGCCAGTCACGTAATACTGGTGCAGTGTGCGACGGGCGCAGCCGGGAAGGACTGAAGGGTCACAGACAGGTGAAGTGTCACCAACCGGTGACACCTGAGCCTAGATTGTGCAGCAGCGCAGGCACTCTGGTGGTGATAATCATAAAGACACACAAACTGCAGTGGTATGGCCATATTTCCTGTCCGTCAAGTCTGGTTAAAGATATATTGCAAATCACATTGAAAGGGGGAAGAAAACAACGCAGACAAAGGAAGAGGTGGGAAGATAACATCAGGGAATGGACAGGCGTGGCGTTCGCAAGTCTCAGAGGGAAGTATATAACAGGGACGAATTGAGAAAACTGGTCGCAAAGTCATGTCGTTCTCCAACAACCCTCATGGTTAAGGGATTGGTGATGAAGATGATGATGATTGTTTGTTTGTTGTTGTACGTCCTAGCAACATCTAAGGTCATATCAGGAGAGAGATGATGTGGTGATAGTAGTTATGCCCCACACTTAGTAAACATATGGTCACCTGATTCAAACATGTGTTATTTACATGACTATTCGCTATATTTTAAAACAAAATATTAAAATTATAGATTTATTAATTGTGGTATTACACTAGCACAAATAGCTCTAACATCTGAGAAGAGTCATGACTGGCAGTAATAGTCAGATCTTCACTACAGAGACCCTGAACCAGAGTTGGGCCTTAACTAACCAGAAAATACTAAATTGTTATATGTAAACTAAGCATGAATAATCAGATTGTATCATGCAAGTTCTGATCAAATAAAGTTATGTTGGTCATGGTACTGCGCCGTGTAGGTGTGTATGACCTCTTATCAACAGGTCAAAGGTCACGTCATTATCCAGACTGCCTGACGTGAAGCACATGGTGCTCTACAAACATCTGAATTTCACTAATAAATATAGATTTCTTGAGGAACTTTTCCAATGCATCAGTGTAATTCACTGTTGTTGTTGTCCAGTTCCACTTTCTAAGCCAAAACTATCTGGATATTTTAACATCATCATCATCATGCTGTCGGTCATGATGCAACAAAGACTTCTTTCATTACTTGACTGCCACTCGCCATTTAGCTCTCTGCTGTGAGAGTGATGGCCATGAGTCGGTCTTAATGTCTCTCAGCTTCAGGTTTCTCTTGATGGTATCCTTGAACCGGAGAGGAGGGCACTCTCTCTTTCTGTAACCAAAAGACAGTTGAGAATAGAGGATCTGCTTTATTTTAACAAGAAAAGTTATATAAAACCAATTATGGTCAGCACTGAACAGAGAGCTGCTGGTTGTTGGGTTGGTAGTAAATCTAGGCAGTAAATCACATCCTACAAATCTCTCCCGAAAGTTGTGTGAAATTGGACCAGTTTCAACGTGGCATACCAATTGTGATTGGCTGTTGACATTCAGCCACCTGAGCAGGGTGCCAGGCGCCCCCTGGTGCCGGGTTCCACCGGGCGACGCCTAGCGGGCGCCATCCGCACTCCACTTGACACAATGCGGCTACCACTCACTGCACGCCGCATTACCGAGCCCGGTGGTCGAATCGGTAGAGCGCGGGCCTCGCGTGCGAGAGATCGGGAGTTTGGATCCCAGTCGAGTCAAACCAATAACTTAAAAAGTGATACTTGTCGCTTGCTAGCCTGGTGCTTGGCAAATAACACTCAAAGCTGCATAGTCCGATAAGTATCAAATATTCAATAGCAAAATAATTATATAGATTTAACTCAACATATCTAACTTAGATATTGATGCACTTATTAAGTATGTATTGCCAAATAAAATGGTACACTGAGTCAATTTAATAGAACATGTTATTGCTGAAGCCTATGGTGTCAGAGTTTTGGCATGCTTGCCAAAACTAATTAGCTATGTTTCCACTTCAAATATCTCAAAGTTTAGCTATTTAAATTAAAAATGACTTCAAACTAAAGTAAGGTAGATAATAACATTCAATTTAATAGATTTATCACAGAAAACTGAGAGAAAGTTAAACCATCGGACTATGCAACTTTAATATGACACGGCAAGGACGGTTTAGCTCAGTGTCACTAGGATAATGTGTTCTCTGTGGCGGAGTGGTTAGAGTGCCTGACTTTTTTCTAGATCGGATGCCTGATCTGAGGGTTGGTGGAGAAGAAGAACTATGATAATGCGGCTGAGTGGGATATCAGGTCATGGTGCCTGAGTTCCCAGTGGGGTAGCACTATAAAGTCACCATGTGTGCGCACTGACACAAGTCGGTACCCATCCTGATATGACCATAGATGTTGCAGAATATAAAACTCCAACAACCAACCAACAACCAACCAACATGCCACCTTTGTTTAGCCAATAAATACATGATAATAAATACCACAGTGCTAATTGGGACAAATCTGCGAATAACTGATTTCCATGGAGCGCTACTAAAGTGGGTGTCACACATCACCGGACTGGGGTAAATGGACAGAAACCGAACAAAGTCCGGTTTGTGTCCATTCAAGTTTTGAACAAAACTAGGAATAGATACCGCTGGATTGACGTCTACTGTTCTTGCCCAGTTTGAGTTTGTTTCGTCCGTTGGCTGTCCATTTCATGTCCGTTTCATGTCCGTTTCATGTCCGTTTCATGTCTGTTTGTAGACCCGATGTCGCAACACTTTGACACATTTTAATACATTTTGATACTTACTACCACCGGACTCGACAATTCTGTCCGTTGCTCAATCTGGTGATGTGTGACAGCCGCTTCAGGGAAAAATGATTAATTAGATGTCATATTTTGTTGGGTTTATTTTTTAAGGGGGAGAAGGGGGGCGCGGGGTGTGAGCATATTCTGCCTTCCATGATCATGAACCAGACCGGTGGGCCGAATGAGTTAAGCGTCCGTCTCCCGTTGTGGTAGATCGTGGGATTCGAACCCATGAGTTCGAACTCTGGTCGAGTCAAATCAATGACTTACAAAATATTACATGTCGCTTCCTAACCAGGTGCTCGGCATTATTAGGATAGGGCGAGGACTGGTTGACTCAGTGTCAGGATAGTGTGACTGAGTGGGATATTGGGTCAGGGTGATAATGGCCTGGTATCCCAGTGGGGCAGCACTATCAAGTCACCATGAGTGTGCACTGTCACAAATCAGTATCCATCGTGATATGACCTTTATATGTTGCCAGGACGTAAAACTCCAACAACCAACCAATTGACTTTGATCACAATTATCTCGGATAAAAAAATATGTCACGTGGAATATGACGCCTCAGTGACTCTGAGTGACGGGCGTCGGCATGGTTGAGTGCATCCTTCGACTCAAGTACCAATTATAAACAGCGCACCGGCCATGAATACTATATTTATTCCAGACGTTCTCTGTGAGTCAGCGGCAGGGTCGCAGACTAAATAGATTTTTGTCTCGATCCATAATAAATGTATTTTGGAAACTGACATGTCAGCCCCTGTAATTCCATGATGGACTGAACTGGTGTTAAGTGTGGTGTGGGTGTGTGGGTGTGTGGGTGTGTGGGTGTGTGGGTGTGGTGGGGGTTGTGGGTTGTGGGTGTGTGGGTATTTGTTGGTGGTGCGTGGTGTGTGGGTGGGTAGGTGATGTGTGGGTGGGTGGAGGTGGGTGTGTGGTGTGTGGTGTGGTGGGCGTTGTGGGTGCGTGGTGTGTGGGGGTGTGGATAGTTGGGTGTTTGGGGGTGGTGTAGGTGTGTGGTGGTGTGGGGTGGTGGGTGGTGTGGTGTTGGGTTGTGGTGTCTGGGTGGGTGTGTGGTCTTGTGGGTGTGTTGGTTGTGGGTGGGTGTGTGGGGTGTGTGGGTGTGTGGGTAGGGGGGTGTGTGGGGTGTGGGTGTGTGGTGGGTGGTGGGTGGTGTCTGGGTGTGTGGTCGTGTGTGAGGTGTGGTGTGTGTGTGGTGGGGGGTGGGGTGCGTGTGTGTGTGGGTGTGTGGTGTGTGGGAGTGTGGGTGTGTGGATGTGTGGTGTGTGGGTGTGTGGGTGGGTGGGTATGTGGGTGTGTGGGGGTGGGAGTGTGGATGTGTGGGTGGTGGGTGTGTGGGTGTGTGGGTGTGCGTTGGTGTGGGTGTGTGGTGTGTGGGTGTGTGGGTGTGTCTGTGTGAGGGTGTGTGGTGTGGTGTTGGGTGTGTGGGTTGTGGTGGGGGGTTGTGGGGGTTGGGTGCGTGGTGGGTGTGTGGGTGTGTGGGGAGTGTGTGTGTGGGTGTCTGGGTGTGTGGTCGTGTGTGAGGGTGTGGGTGTGTGGGTGTGTGGGGTGTGGGGGTGTGGGTGCGTGTGCGTGTGGGGGTGTGGGTGTGTGGGTGTGTGTGTGGGTGGGTGTGTGGGCGTGTGGGTGTGTGGGTGTGTGGGCGTGTGGGTGTGTGCGTGGGTATGGCTAGGTCGGTGGTTGTGGAGTGGGTGTGAGTAGGTGTGGGTGTGACTGTGTGTTGGTGGGAGTGGGTGGGGTGTGGGTGTGCGTGTGGGTGTGCGTGTGGTTGTGCGTGTGGACGATGTAGGGGAATGGGGCGGGGCGGGGTGAGGGTGAGGGGGAACGGGGAGGGGGAGAGCGAGGGGTAAAACCTCTATTCCACGCTAGTATCAGTGCCAACGCCCCCATGCCCAATTAGTGACAGGGCATTTGGCCATCCCCGTGCCCACCTGGTGCCAGGGCATTTGGCCACCTCCGTGCCCACCTGGTGATAGGGCATTAGGCCATTTCCATGCCCACCTGGTGACAGGACATTTGGTCATCCCCATGCCCACCTGGTGACAGGACATTTGGCCATCTGCATACCCACCTGGTGACAGGGCATTTGGCCATCTGCATACCCACCTGGTGACAGGGCATTTCGCAACCCCCTCATATCAATATAAGGAGAAAGGTGATGGTAGCGGCAGGGGGAGGGGGTTTTACGTCCTAGCAACATCAGGACGAGTACATGACTCATACGACGTCCGATATTCAAAAGGCTCGCGATTGAATACCTATATTGATGACTTGTTAAATTGTGTATGTTTTTACATACTCTGGGCTTAGATTATGTAGGCTGGATAGATTATGATTTCAAGAAATGAAAAGATGGGTGAAATCGGCAAGTTATCAGAAGTAGCGTATAATGCGGCATACTGCAATGAAATCATCAAATGGTCTAATCCAAAGCGTTTCCATAGATTTGATTCCGTATATCTAACATAGATACTGGTGTATATCCAACTTAGATACTGGTGTATATCCAACTTAGAGACTGGTGTATATCCAACTTAGAGACTGGTGTATCTCTAACTTCAATACTGGTGTATATCTAACTTAGATACTGGTATATATCCAACTTCGATACTGGTGAATACCCAACTTCGATACTGGTGTATATCTATCTTCGATTATGGGGTATATCTAACTTAGATACTGGTGTATATCCAACTTTGATACTGGGGTATATCTAACTTCGATACTGGTGTATATCCATCTTCAATACTGGGGTATATCTAACTTTGATACTGGTGTATATCCAACTTCGATACTGGTGTATATCCAACGTCGATACTGGTGTATATCCACCTTCGATACTGGTGTACATCCAACTTCGATACTGGTGTATATCCAACTTTGATACTGGGGTATATCTAACTTCGATACTGGTGTATATCCAACTTCGATACTGGGGTATATCTAACTTAGGTACTGGTGTATATCCAACTTCGATACTGGTGTATATCCAACTTCGATACTGGTGTATATCCAACTTTGATACTGGGGTATATCTAACTTCGATACTTGTGTATATCCAACTTCAATACTGGGGTATATCTAACTTAGATACTGGTGTATATCCAACTTTGATACTGGGGTATATCTAACTTAGATACTGGTGTATATCCATATTCGATACTGGGGTATATCTAACTTAGATACTGGAATATCCATCTTCGATACTGGGGTATATCTAACTTAGATACTGGTGTATATCCATCTTCGATACTGGTGTATATCCAACTTCGATACTGGTGTATATCCAACTTCGATACTGGGGTATATCTAACTTAGATACTGGTGTGTATCCATCTTCGATACTGGGGTATATCTAACTTCGATACTAGTGTATATCCAACTTCGATACTGGTGTGTATCTAACTTAGATAATGGGGTATATCTAACTTTGATACTGGGGTATATCTAACTTCGATACTGGTGTATACCTAACTTCGATACTGGTGTATATCCAACTTCGATACTGGTGTACATCTAACTCCGATACTGGTGTATATCCAACTTCGATACTGGTGTATATCCAACTTCGATACTGGTGTATATCTAACTTAGATACTGGTGTATATCCATCTTCGATACTGGTGTATATCCAACTTCGATACTGGTGTATATCTAACTTTGATACTGGTGTAAATCTAACTTCGATACTGGTGTATATCCAACTTAGATACTGATGCACTTATTAAATAGGTGCTGCTCTCTAGAATGGAGTATCAGTCAAATTATAACATGTTACCGCTGTAAATGTTGGTTTCCAACATTTCGATATACATGCCAACAATAATTTGTCATGTTTTCTCTTTCAAAATCTCTAAAGTTTGTGATTTATAATATAACATATTTCAAACTGAAGAAAGGTCGATACATGTATCTAAATAGATATGGCAGAAACTGAAAACCATCAGACTATGCAATTTGAATGAAATGGCGTGGCACTTGTACTTGTAGCGTATTGGGGTTATTTTCCTTTGGGATGATAAGAGTGTCTTTATACTCCTAAGCTACAGAAGATGAAAGAGGATTACTCTGTGTTATAAAAGAAAGGATAATCGGTAAGACCACGATACTTTCACTGAGAGTGGGTTGGTTGTTGGAGTTTTACGTCTTGGCAACATCTAAGGTCATATCAGGATGGGTACCAACTTGTGACAGGGCATACTCATGGCAACTACATGGTGCTGCCCGACTGGGAAACAAGGCCACCAGGAACATGAGCCTATATCCCATTCAGTCACATTATCCTGATACCGAGCCAACCAGTCCTTCCCCTATCGTAATACAGGTGAGCACCTGGCTAAGAAGCGATAAGTATCAATTTTGTAAGTCATTGGTTTGACTCGACTGGGAATTGAACTCCCGACCTCCCACACAGGTGGCCTGTGCTCTGCCGATTCAGCTCACTCTTACAGGTCAGTAGCACCTGCTAAGTATTCAATGTGTGTGGGCAATGCTTGACCCATTTGTGACCCGGATGATCCCGGGTGGTCACGTGATACCCACGGAGGCATGTGACGTGTGGTGTAATAAAGTCAGTCGTCTACCAAGACTCCTGACCAGCGTGTGTGTGTGATCATTACATCACCCATCATCTTATAACTATGACTTCAGCTGTGTCTAGGGTTTAAGACCACAATATGGGACCCTACTAAGAGTGTCAGATAAGACCGGATGCGGTGGCCGAATCGGTAGAGCGCAGGCTTCCTGCGTGGAAGGTCGGGAGTTCAATTCCCAGTGGAGTCAAATCAATGGATACTTGTTGCTTCCTATCCAGGCATTTGGCATTACTATGATAGGGCAAGGAGTACTTGGCTCAGTGTCAGGATAATGTGACTGAGTGGGATAAATTCAGGTCATGCTGCTGCTGGTCTGGTATCCCAGTGGGGCAACACCATGAAGTTGCCATGAGTGCACACTGTCACAAGTCGGTACCCATCCTGATCTGACCTTATGCCCGGCGCACACCTCCCGTTTATGACGTAAAACTGCCCGTTTACGACGTAAAACTGGGTTTTAGTCGTTAGGTGTGCGACACCCGAGCACACCAGAGCCTTGCGATTCCCGACTTAAAACTCAGTTTTAGGGCTTAAAACTCGAATCGCAAGGGATTCGAAAAACGAATCGGGCCGTTCAAGAAACGGTAGGTGTGAGCGGTCAGTCGTATCTTATACGGTATATGTGTGATACCCAACGTCCGTTTGCCATCCAAGTCCTCTGTGTCTCTGTGTGTCTCTTTGTCTGTGTGTGTCTCTGTGTGTGTCTCTGTATGTGTCTCTGTATGTGTCTGTGTGTGTGTCTGTGTGTCTCTGTGTGTGTCTCTGTGTCTCTGTGTGTGTCTCTGTGTCTGTATGGGAGTCTGTGTGCCTATGTGTGTGTATGTGTGTGTGTCTCTGTGTCTGTGTGTGTTTCTGTGTATTTATGTGTGTCTATGTGTGTGTCTCTGTGTGTGTGTCTCTGTGTCTGTGTGTGTCTCTCTGTGTATGTGTGTGTCTTTGTGTGTGTATCTGTGGCTGTGTGTGTAGGTGTCTGTGTATGTCTCTGTGTCTGTGTGGGTGTCTGTGTGTGGGTGTCTGTGTGTGTCTCTGTGTATGTGCTTCTCTGTGTGTGTGTGTCTATGTGTGTATGTGTGTGTCTCTATGTATGTGTTTCTCTGTGTATGGGTGTCTGTGTGTGTGTCTCTGTGTGTGTCTCTGTGTATATGTGTGTCTCTGTGTCTCTGTGTTTGTCTCTGTATGTGTCTCTGTGTGTCTCTTTGTCTGGGTGTGTGTCTCTGTGTGTGTCTCTGTGTGTGTCTCTGTGTCTGTGTGGGTGTATGTGTGTGGGTGTATGTGTGTGTCTGTGTGTGTCTCTGTGTATGTGTTTCTCTGTCTGTGTGTGTGTCTATGTGTGTCTCTGTGTATGTGTGGGTCTCTGTGTCTGTGTGTCTCTGTGTGTGGCTCTGTGTCTCGGTGTGTGTCTCGGTGTGTCTCTTTGTCTGTGTGTGTCTGTGTGTGTCTGTGTGTGTCTCGGTGTGTCTGTGTGTGTCTATGTGCATGTGTCTCTGTGTGTGTCTCTGTGTCTGTGTGTGTGTCTCTGTGTGTCTCTTTGTCTGTATGTGTGTCTCGGTGTGTGTCTCTGTATCTCTGTGTTGGAGGGAGGGAGAGAGAGAGGGAGAGAGGGAGGGAGGGACACACACACAGAGACACATACACAGACATAGATACACACACAGATACACAGAGTCACACACAGAGACACATGCACAGAGACACACACAGACCCACCGAGACACACACAGAGACACACACACAGAGACACACACACAGACACAGCGAGGGAGGGAGGGAGGGTGAGTGTCTGTGTGTCTCTCTTTCAGAGACACACACAGAGACACATACACAGACATAGAGACACACACAGATACACAGAGTCACACACAGATACACATGCACAGAGACACACACCGAGACAAAGAGACACACACACAGACACACACAGAGACACACACACAGACACACACAGAGACACACACACACACAAACACACACATAGGCACAGAGTAACACACACATAGAGACACACACGGACAGACACACACACAGACACACTGAGACACACACACACAGACACATACACAGACACAGAGACACAGAGTAAGACACACACATACACAGGGAGGGAGAGAGGGAGGGAGTCACACACACAGACACACACAGACACACCGACATAGAGACACGCACATAGACACAGGGTCACACACACAGACACACACACAAAGACACACACAGAGACACACACAGACAGACACACACACAGACACACACAGAGGCACACACAGAGACACACACAGAGACACACACAGAGACACAAAAACACAGAGACACACACAGAGGCACAGAGTAACACACACAGACACACACACAGACACAGGGAGGGAGAGAGGGAGGGAGAGTCGCGAAAACGGACGGTATATGTGAGCGCTCCAGTCGGGAAACGGGTCGGGTCGGGTCGGGTCGTCAGTTTTAGTGCGCGAATCGTAAACGGTAGGTGGGTGCGCACAGACGGTAGGTGTGTGCCAGCCATTATGCCTGGTACACACCTACCGTATAGGATTCGTGCACTAAAACTCGTGACTCGACCCGACCCGCTTAAAACTGAAAACGGGCCGATTCATTTTTCGAATCGCGAATCGCAATCGTAATCGGCCGGTTTTAGCCCTAAAACTGAGGTTTTATGCATGAACTGCAATCGCTAGGTGTGCGCTCCCCGCGCACACCTGGCAATTTTTTTGTGTGAAACGGGCAGTTTTAGATCGTATACGGTAGGTGGGTGCGCACAAACGGTAGGTGTGTACCAGGCATTATATATTGCCAAGATGTAAAACTCCAAAAACCCACCGAGCAGCGGCAGACAAAGCCAGATGGTGGTAGTCCGCCAACGTGGCAACACAGATTATATGCAGTGTGTCAAAGCGCAGGGGGAGGAGGCGGGTGGGGGGGCGAGGGCAAGAGGGAAAGGGGGGGGGGGCACTGTGTGGTCACTGGGGCGTGACAGACAGACATAATTCATTGTTTGTAAATATTGCAGTGAATACGAACAATATCCATGAGGCGCCGTCATCAGCAATTAGTCACTGCTCCTGTAGCCCAGGCGTCTAACCCCTCCCCCCGTTCCACACACACACACGCCTCACTGACCTGCTCCAGTGTGCTGTGGTATATTTACCCGCCTACCGACGGGCCCTTACATTACCATGTTATTAGTATGCAGAATAGCATGCATGGTATAATGCTTAAATTACAGTGAGGGGGGAAACAGCGCGAAATGATATCATAAGAATGTATCTAAAGAAAAATCAAGATGCTATATGAATGGTCGGACGGGATAGGTGAGTTGATAGAGCGTTGGCTTCTGGCGTAGCAGGTTGTGGAGTTCGATCCCTGTCCGAGTCTTTAAACATAATATATATAATATCATTGAGCCATATTAGAAAGCAGATGTCATTTTTCTCAATATGTACAATTTAGTTATAGATATATATATATAAATATTGTGATGGGTCCCTTGATGACCGCCCGGAACTTAACCCTCGCACTGTAGACCCCCCAGCAATGGAGGACGAACTAGTATGCTTCCTTCTTAAATCTTGTATTTCTCCTCCGAACACTATGGCGTTCACGATTAAGTGACCCACCCCTGGCCTGCCAGGTCCCACATGAACTTCCTCGGGGAGGAGGGGGAGGGGATGTTATGCTAGCCGCACGCAGTAGATGGCAGCCCTGTCGCAGGGCTGCCCAGTGGCTACCGTACTGCCACCTAGCGCAATACTGTGATGGTGACAGAGCAGTCCTTGCTGCCAATATGGTAGTGGAGCTCATGTTTGGACTACTACACTATATATAAATATTTGTAAATACATGTAAATACATATACATATATTTATAAAAATATATAATCATAATATAATGATACAATTATATCTATACAGATATTTATATATACACTGACATATAAATATATATAAATATTTGTAAATATATGTAAGTATATTTACATATATTTATAAATATATATAATTATAATATAATTATATAATTATATCAATACAGATATTTATATATGCACTGACATTAAGTGACATGGGCAATACAAGAAACCCAATCGTGTATATCACTAAAAATAAAGTATATACAGTACAACGCTGTTAAATCAAGCTCGGTTAAGCCAACCAATCGGTTAATCCAAACTTTTTTCGGGGGCCTGGCAAAATACTACCATTTATCATATAAAAAAGTTGGTTAAACCAAAGTCGGATAAACCAAATATCGGTTAATCCAAACAAAAGTGTCAGCCCCAGGCCACTTCCAGTACATTTAAACCAAACTTTCATGTGGTTTTAAGGGTCAACTGAGACTTTTTTATGTGATAAATGGTAGTATTTTGACCGGTCCCCGAAAAAAGTTTCGATTAACCGATCGTTTGATTTAACCGAGCTTGATTTAACGGGGTTAAAGTACTTTATATGCATAAATAACAATAATCGTAGTGTCCACACACATTGTATATTACATTTATAATGCACCAAAGTTGTTGCCCAAGCCAAGTCAAAGTCAAAGTCAAAGCTTGGTTAAACCAATGATCGGTTAATCCAAACAAATTTCTAGGGTCGCTTCAAGTTTGGTTTAACGGGGTTATACTCTATTCTGATGAATAAAATGTCTACACAAAAAAAGAATTTAGGAATGAAGCGGTATTCTAAGTTGTCAGACACCAGGCGTGATGGCCGAATGAGCTGAGCGTCCGTCTCCTGTTTTGGGAGATCGGGTGATCCAAAACCATGGGTTCAAACCATGGTCAAGTCAAACCAATGACTTAACCAGCCACTCGACTGGTTGGCTCAGTGTCAGAATAATGTGACTGAGTGGGATATCAGGTCATGGTGATGGAGGCCTGGTCTCCCAGTGGGGCAGCACTATTAAGTGTGCACTGTCACAAGTCGGTACCCATCCTGATTTGACCTTAGATGTTGCTAGGACGTAAACAACAACAAACTACAATTACAACTAAGTTGTCGCTGCCTGTCTGATTTCTCCGTCATCCATTGCTGCACTTATCCACTGGTGGACAACGCATCTTCTCCCCCACCCCCGTGTCATTCCACACCCACCCCTCCTGCACCCCACCCACCCACACACCCCCCCACCCGCTCCTCCCATGACCAGGTGTTTGTTCATCGTCCCATTCCGTGCCGACTTATTAGTTTAAGTGACGTCTACTTAATGTCGGCCACTAATGAAAGAGCGGCATCTCTCTCCCGTTATGGACTGACCCTCCCGGGCGGGTAGGTGGGAGGGGGGGATGGGCCCCTCCCCTAACCCTCCCCCTATCCCGTTCCCCCCCCCCCCCCTCTGCTCATCCCCCGACATCCTGGAGAGACGCACAATGGGGCCCGGTCAGGCCGCAGTTACAGGGCCGTGGTCAGCTGGTGGTCATGTGTTCGCGCTACTAAAAAATCACCGTTCACTAGCAGTTAAAGGGGGTCACACTTTGCCGGATTGAGGATATGGACAGACCCGGACAAAAATATTCTAATCCGGTGTGATTCGGATTTGAAATGTATCGATTATGTAATGGACGGTAATGGACGGAAACAGACGGTAATGGGTGGTAACGGTTGATAACGTATCTAAAGAACTATAATGAAGGGAATGGTCGATAACAGATGGTACCAGATGGGCAACGGATGGGAATAAATGGGGAATGGACGGGGAATGGATGGTAATGGATAATAACTGCATACGTCAGTCCGGCGCAATCTGTTACAAGTTTTGTGCATGCTCAAAACTTGTAACAGATCAGGCCGGATATCATCAGATATCAACTGATATCAATGGATATGCAATGGACACAAACCAGACTTTCCCAGATATCAACAGACTTTGTTCCATTTCAATCCGTTTGCTCGATCTTGTGAAGTGTGACAGGGGCTTTATGAAACACACCAATATAACATTTCAACAACAGAAAATTGGGATTTAATTCACTACTCATCTGCGACTACTGACAGAGGTGGTCAATGACAATGATTTCATGACAATGATTTTATTGTTTTACTCTGCCGACCCCTCACAGGGTATGACAGAAAGAGCATAGCAACATAGACCGTCGTGATATGACCATAGATGTTGCTAAGACGTTAAACCGCAACGAATAAAAAAATAACAACATAGAATGTAAATCAAACAGCCACTCAAAATGTCAATGTTCGAGAATTTGTCAGGTCAGGTGTCAAAACAGGAGGGTGGGGATGATGTGCCATCCGTGGTTTCGTATTTAGAAAATATACATTAATAAACAGATACATGTAAGGCAGTAGAATTCTCCATTATGTATATCCCCATATGCAACACATATAGTAACGCTGATATGTGAGGATAAATATTGACACCGGTCCGATATACTAATTCCCCTCACTCAATTACTTACCTCAGCTATACAGTAATAGCAGCACAGTTTTTGCAGCGACCCACCATCTTAGCCGATAGCACTGAGCCGATGGCTAACCCACTAACCCGCTAACCCCCCATCAACATCTACTAATGTGCCCTATCTAAGTACCAGCTGATCGACCTTAGATGTTGCTAGGACGTAACACAACAACAAACAAACGAACCTATTTAGAGTGTAATGTAATCGACTGGAAGACCAGTGCATCGGCGCTGAAAAAGATGTATATTTTGATGAATAAACTATTTTACCCCCCCCCCCCCCCCACAAATGTTGGTAAAACTACCATAGCTTTTTCTAAGACCACGTGACTCTCAAATCGCTTGTGGCGCCACCTGTGCAGCGTCACTGTTTCAGTGGTACGCTGCTTCTTTATTCCAATTCTGAGTACAAATACAATGAAATGGAACAAAAGTCTGTCCAATTCATCACACATATGGGTTGCCAGACACAGTTCACGGCCTGTTTTAGCTCAAATACGGTGTCCGTTTTATCTTCCCTTCATTGTTTAAGGAAAGTGTCGACGAATTGTCAGTATAACTTGCCCTGAGTGTTCTGGACGGGAAAGGGAGCCGGTCTCACCGTGTCTCCCATTAGCCTGACACGGTCCCCCGCTTACTAACAACTACAGGACAGGCGAATGTCTTAGTAACGCGGGGAACTCAACACAAATATCACACTACCTCAGAAACGCATCTATGTGATGCATAATCATTATGCGAGTATAAATGCGCTGATAGATAAGGAATGTTGTTATTATTATATATGTGTTACCACTATATATTCTGCTCTGTAGTTGCTCCATTCCTCCCATCCAAGGGACGGGTGGCGCCACCACCGGCCTCATTTCCTAACTGTGGGCACTCCACACTGTCATATGAGACAGTCTCAAAAGGTGCTAAGCAATATGGGACAAAACTTTGTCCATTGTAACGATCAACATACTATCTGCTTATGCATTTGCTCAGGATAAACTGATTTGTCTTTTTTACATGGTGTTTCATAATCCCAATAGAATACATATTGATTTGAAGCAAATGTCCTTGTGTTTTCCATGTAACCGTTTCTGTGCTGTTTTGTGTCAATCGTTACAATGGACAAAAGAAAAAAGAGTTATCACCTTTTGAGACAGGCTCATATGCGCCCGAGAAGGTTATATACCATATCATATATATTATATTATATATATAATATTGTAGTGGGGTGATGAAAATGGGGAAATATTGCGCCTAGAGCAGGAATCGAACCAACGTCAGTTGGGATCCTGGCCAGTGTGCTAACTATTACACCACCCAGATGTCACCACCCTACTCACGCCCAATCTATATTACCAATCTATATGGCTCCTTGCCTGAGGGGAGGTGCAGACTACTACAATATATTATAAATAATATATAATATATACAATATATATAATATATACAATATATATAATATATAATAATGTATGTTATATGTTATATATTATATTATTTATATTATATACATCCTCCGGTGCGACTGAGTCTGTGGCGCGTCCGTTGGGGGCAGCTCGTGGCGATGCTTTCGGTCACATGTGTAAGTTCAGGAGACATAGTATAGAATAATCGATACAACATTGGTCGTAGTGCGAAGCACTGCGTTTGATGCGAGGGAAGGAAGAGACCCTCCCCCGCCGCTGTGGCGCTGTCTCCTCACCTCGGCCGAGCCCCGGCTCGACGCCCCCCCCCCTCCTCCCTGCCACTTTCTTTGTTCTGGCGCTCACGCCTCACCCGACGCCCGCTGCTCGCCACATCTCACCCTCCCCCGGGCCATCAGCATTCGCACCTCACCGCCTGTCGCCCCCCCCCTTTCCCTTATAAGGCCGCCCGCCGCTCTCCTCAGGCACTCACCTTCCTGCCGTCTTCCGCTGTTCTTCATTTCCTATTTGGACTTACACCTCGGGCCGCTGACCTACCCAGCATCGACAATGCCGCAAGGGAAGGGACGAGGACGAAAAGGATCCCGGGCCGCCCCACGGACCCCGGGGCCATCTACCACGCCCGGGAGGGACGAGTCGCCCGCCTCCGCCTCGGTCTCCCCGCCGGCGCCCTCGGACCGTTCCTCGGGCACCGAGATATACTCAGTCTTGGAGGCTATCCAGCGGATGCAGCTGGAGCACCGTCAGGCCAACGAGGAGCATCGGCAGGCCAACGCCGAGCACCGGCAGGCCACGGCCGGCCTGCACGCCCGGATCGACAACATCAGCGCCAACGGGGCCCGGCCCGAGGCGCCCCCGTCGGCCGTCCCAGCGCCTCGGGCACCCGCCACCGCCGCGGCCCGTCCGCCGCCGCCGCCGCCGCAGGCGGCCCTCCCCGGAGCAACACACCCGGAGTACGGGAGGTACCGCCACCTCCTGCCCCAAGTACAGCCCTCTCACGTCGCCGGCCTACCCCGAGGAGGAGACCCGGCACAACCCCGCGTCCACGGCCGACGCCGTCAGGGAAATCCTGGCATCCGCCGAGGCGCGACAGTCAACCAAACGCCAAGGTATTCCTACAAATTACATTTTTCCATCCGATCTGGTGAGGCGGGGTGCCGAGAAGAAACCGGTCAAGAGGGGGGAGGCGACCAAGGATGAGTACTCCCTCGCCCTCCTAACCCTCATCGACCACCCGGACTTCCCCGCCCACTCCGCCCAAGGCCTCCACCATCACATCCTTGCTATCTGTCGTGACAACCTGGTGTATCCCTGGACGACCGTCCGCCACTACTCGGAGGCGGTCTTTACCGCGATCGCGGACGGTACCCTCCCCCACGGTTGGCACGACCCTGTGGCAATAAACCTACTGAGACTGGAGTCCCTCACCATGCCACCCCAGTCCACCTCAGCCCAACCCCGCTCCGCCGACCCTGCAATGCCCCTCGCCCAGTCCCGCGCCCACACCGACACACGCGTGGCCTACAATAAGGAGACCCACGGCACACTGTGCTACGCATGAAACCGGGACCCCAACTCCTGCACCCACGCAGGCCCGGGGGAGGTCCACGGCCAGGGGGCCTCCAAGCTGCTCCACGCATGCGCATACTGCGCCAATGTGCGAAAGGTCCTCACTAGGCATAGCGAGGACGCCTGCCTAGCAAAGCGCGCCCGGGCAGGGGCTCCTGCCTCGCCGGATTTTTAGGGAGCCGGCACCTCCAGCCCGGCACGGAGGCCCCAGACCGGCCCACAAAACCCACCAAAGCCGCCCATCACACTGCTACCAGCCATCCGGACACCACCGGCCACCCGCCCGAGGCGCGGCCTGCCCGCCGCCTCGGTGCCGCCGCTCCCTCCGGCAACCACCCCCGCCTCGGGCCCCAGCGCCCCCTCAGTAAGGCTCCCATCGCCGCCCGGCTCCACCTCGCCCCAGGTGATACCGCCTTCCTCTGCCAACCCGACCCCACCGACCCCACCACCGACCCGCCCCACGACCCCCCACCCACCGCCCGCGACTTTGCCGCCCCCCTTGCCCGCCCCCGCCGCACCTCCTCCCCCGACCCCCGCCCTGGCCATCACCCTGGCACCACCGGCAACCACCGCCCACTCGGGCCCCAGCGGGCCCTCAGCAAGGCTCTCATCGCCGCCAAACACAACCCAGCCCAGCCCAGCTTGCCCGAGGCGCGGCCTGACCGCCGCCTCGGCACCGCCGACCTCATCGGCAACCACCTCCCTGTCGGGCCCCAGCGCCCCCTCAGCAAGGCTCTCACCGCCACCCGGCGCCAGTCGCCCACCACGGACCACAGCCCTGCCCAGTTTCACGAGGAACCCTCAGACCGCTGCCCAGCCCAGCCTCAAGAGGAACCCTCAGACCACAGCCCAGCCCAGCCTCTCGGAGAACCCTCATCCTCTGGCACAGCCGCCGACCACCACACCACCGTCATCAACCCCCCCGACCCGACCCCGACCCCCGTCCCACCCAGCCCTGAGGAGTCGCCGACCGACCTCCTCGCCCGATCACCCCAAGGAGCGGGCCTCCCCTATTTTTGGCCGCCCGCCCCTTGTCGACCTACGCCGCACCTCACACCCAAGACCACACAGCCCAGCCTCACGAGGGCCCCTCTCCAGACAGTCCAGCCGCCGACCTCACGGCCTGCCCTCACGACCCTCCTCTCACCCAGAGCTCCGGCCCTCGCCTCGGGCGCCCCTGCCCCCGCCTCGGGCGCGCCTCGAGCCCTCTCCTATTATTTGGTGGAGGGCTCCTCGGCACCCCCTCACTCCACTGACAATTAACCCAACCTGGACTTATTGACTCTCTCCTGCTCCTTCTGGGCCTCTCTGCTCCTTCCTGGGAGCCCCTCATCACTCCTCACCGGACTTATTGCTCCTATGAGCCTCTCTGCTCTCTCCTGGGAGCCCGCTCATTACTCGGTTAAATGGACCCTGTTGCTACCACTGCAGTTACCTGTACCTCTATGCACCCTTATTACCATTGTGCATTTATCTCATTGGTTATGTACCTAACATGTCCTACTTCTATGTACCTCTATTACCATTGTGCATCTGTCTCATTGTTTATGTACCTAACATGTTTCCGCTGAGGCGTGCAATAAACGCGCCTTCTTTCCACCCCCGCCTTCCTTTCTTCCTTCTCGCGCATCGGTCGTAGTGCGAAGCACTGCGTTTGATGCGAGGGAAGGAAGAGACCCTCCCCCGCCGCTGTGGCGCTGTCTCCTCACCTCGGCCGAGCCCCGGCTCGCCGCCCCCCCCCTCCTTCCTGCCACCTTCTTTGTTCTGGCGCTCACGCCTCACCCGACGCCCGCTGCTCGCCACATCTCACCCTCCCCCGGGCCGTCAGCATTCGCACCTCACCGCCTGTCGCCCCCCCCTTTTCCCTTATAAGGCCGCCCGCCGCTCTCCTCAGGCACTCACCTTCCTGCCGTCTTCCGCTGTTCTTCTTTTTCCTCCGCCCACCCACCCTACACTCACTTAACTTTCTCACTCCCGAGGGTGGAGGGCTCCTCGGCACACCCTCACTCCACTGACAATTAACCCAACCTGGACTTATTGACTCTCTCCTGCTCCTTATGGGCCTCTCTGCTCCTTCCTGGGAGCCCCTCATCACTCCTCACCGGACTTATTGCTCCCTATGAGCCTCTCTGCTCTCTCCTGGGAGCCCGCTCATTACTCGGTTAAATGGACCCTGTTGCTACCACTGCATTTACCTGTACCTCTATGCACCCTTCTTACCATTGTGCATTTATCTCATTGGTTATGTACCTAACATGTCCTACTTCTATGTACCTCTATTACCATTGTGCATTTGTCTCATTGTTTATGTACCTAACATGTTTCCGTTGAGGCGTGCAATAAACGCGCCTTCTTTCCACCCCCGCCTTCCTTTCTTCCTTCTCGCGCATCAGAAGTAATTCCCTTATCAGTCTTTATACTCGCATAATACCTTATGCCTTACAAGTTACATATATCTGTATATATAATATCTATTATATATTATATATTATATACATTATGCAATGTAATATAAATATAATATGTATGACTAAATACAGTTTTGTCGGGGAACCTTTTTTTCTTCTTGAAGATTTATACTGCCTCTCATGGATAAGTCTGAATGGACTTGTTTTCACTATTAGACAGTTTATTGATAGAACGCCCGAGCCTGCACTTTTACCGACCCAAGAGATTGTTAACCTCCCACCCCACACAGGCATGGTATGAGAGCAACTGGCCTTTGATGATGCTGTAAGTTATACATAGCAGTGGAAATCCAACGTGACAGAGGTGTGGGCATGGGGAATCGAACCACCAACCTTCCGATTAGGAGTTCGACCTCGAAAAAAGTCACACTCTAAGCACTCCACCCTGTAACCAGGGCCATCTGTCACAAAGTTAAATGTATCCAGTATTTAATTTTGGCTTGAATTATGCACAGATTCCTTTAGAAAACCAACACCACCCCACCCACACCCACACACCCACACACCCACACCCACACCACACACACCCAACAGAGGAGACACACGAGTCCCCGGCCGTTCCGCGGGCAGTGAAAAGGCTGCGCTCGCTATTAAAGGTAATGGCGAGGGCCAAGGTCACGGTCCCATGGGGAGCCGAGGTCAAGGTCACATGGGGGTGCTGGGGTCAGCGGGTCGCGGAGCCGCCTGCGTCTGGGATAAAGAGAGCGTCCCGCCAGGTGCCCATTTGGTGGCTGGTTTAAGTGGTGGGGATGTGGGGAGCACCTGGGCACCCGGACACTGGACACTCGTACCCCCGACACACCGCTAAACACGGGGCCACTTACCTTCCACGGGACCGGACTCAAGGGTTACTTGTCCAGGGGATGGGCTACAGTATCAACTGTCCCAGTGCACGGGTTATTGACCGATTGATCGATTGGCCGATTGGCCGATTGGCCGATTGGTCCATTGGCCGATTGGTCCATTGGTCCATTGGTTGATTGGTCCATTGGTCCATTGGCCGATTGGTCCATTGGTCCATTGGTCCATTGGTCCATTGGTCCATTGGTGCATGGCTAGGAAGCGAAAAGGATCAATATTTAAGTCATTGGTACACGTAATTAGTCCATAGTCCATATGGTCCCAAATATACTCCTCATGTAGTTATCATCAAAGTTAAAATTTCAGCCGCTGTGAGTCCATCTAGTGCTCCCACATGAATACCCATGTCGAGACGCTGTTTCCTTACATGGACTCAAACCTAATGCACCCCAGGTCATTTGACATTAAATCTGCATAGTCCGATCAAATATCTAATTTTCAAAACCAAACCAATTATCTACATTTGATTTGACATATCTAACTTAGATACTGATGCACTTATTAAGCATTTGTTTCTGCATAGAATGCAATACTGAGTCAATTTAACAAAACCTGTTACTGCAGAAGTTTATGGTGTCAGAGTTTTGGCAAACTTGCCAAAACTAATTTTCCACATTTGCACTCAAAATATCTCAAAAGTTTACCATTTAAAATAAAAGTAATTTTGAACTAATGTAAAGTAGATACTAGTGATCGATCTAATATATTTATTTCAGAAAAAATACAGAAATTCAAAACCATCGGACTATGCAACTTTAACATAATGTACATATGCAACATTTGCAATGTTATTGTTAGTAATCGGTGCTTCACAATATGGTACATGACATCACAAATAACATGGTAAATGACATCACAAATAATGTGGTAAATGACATCACAAATAACATGGTAAATGACATCACAAATAACATGGTAAATGACATCACAAATAACATGGTAAATGACATCACAAATAACGTGGTAAATGACATCACCAATAACATGGTAAATGACATCACAAATAACATGATAAATGACATCACAAATAACATGGTAAATGACATCACAAATAACATGATAAATGACATCAGAAATAACATGGTAAATGACATCAGAAATAACATGGTAAATGACATCACAAATAACATGGTAAATGACATCACAAATAACATGGTAAATGACATCACAAATAACATGATAAATGACATCACAAATACCATGGTAAATGACATCACAAATAACATGGTAAATGACATCACAAATAACATGATAAATGACATCACAAATAACATGGTAAATGACATCACAAATAACATGATAAATGACATCACATATAACATGGTAAATTACATCACAAATAACATGGTAAATGACATCACAAATAACATGGTAAATGACATCACAAATAACATGGTAAATGACATCACAAATAACATGATAAATGACATCACAAATAACATGGTAAATGACATCACAAATAACATGGTAAATGACATCACACATAACATGTGAGGTATAAAGTACTTATGCAAATATTATTCACGTATGTAATTATCCTGCTTTGTTATTATCTTGTATTCACGACAACTACTCCTGTAACCTCCTTTGATTTGTGCTAGGGTAGTTTGGGTTTCTGGAGGTTGCGATGCAGCCTGGCGAGCGGGAGGTCTGCCATAAAGCAGCTCCCCTAATTCCTCTCCCGCCCTCCAGGTGGCGCCTCACCACCCTACCATCTGCCCATTCCGCCTCCGATTTTGCTGAATAACATATTCAAAATGATATAACCTCAGATGTTTATTGGACGTAAAACCCCATCTCACCAAGTTCCTCTCCAGCTGCGTTTATTAGTAATGCAGAA
This sequence comes from Branchipolynoe longqiensis, assembly GCA_030323885.1. Taxonomy (NCBI): domain Eukaryota; kingdom Metazoa; phylum Annelida; class Polychaeta; order Phyllodocida; family Polynoidae; genus Branchipolynoe; species Branchipolynoe longqiensis. The sequence goes on from CM059191.1 coordinate 97,546,501, forward strand.
CTGCCAAGCTCCAACACTCATTCCGCGAAAAAACAAGGATGGTTATGGGAAACCCTTAGTAAAACGTGACCAGAGGGGAGTGCATGGCAGAGGATGGGTTCTTGGGGTGTTTCTAAATGTGGAATAGAAAGGGGTCAGCGTTATAGGGCAAGGTTAGATCCACAGGGTTAACCTGGCAGCATTATACGTCATAGGGGAATGTTGTGTACACATCACTAACTTCATTCAATACACAAGGGCAGATCTTGTATAATAGGGCAAGGTTAGATCCACAAAGTTATGTGTGTGTGTACGGATATATGTATATATGTATATTTATTGTTTAGAGCTGTTCATGTGTATGCGAGTAGATGCTCACTTTGTCCTGGAATAATGTTGACAGATACACATCCACAGATATTTGTCTATAACCATTATCTACTGGAATTGAATTATCATACATGGTTTCATCAGGGCCGTGAGCTCATGTGTGTGCCTAATGTTTTTCACCTGGATCATCTATATAGGCAACTGTCTCATAGCAGTCATGTGCGCTTCGGTGCACTCACACCAGTGTTCATATTCACACTAACTGACACAACTGGCACTAATCTGGTACCAACAGTCTAAGCCACTAATCTGAAATCATGACCCCCTGTCTAATTTGGAACCAGCAACTACTCTGGATATACACAAAGACTCTCTCCCCCCCCTCCCCCCCTGGTGCCTCATGAAAATCGAAGCACTAACCTCAACTAACCCACACATCCACAACCCAGGCAATGCCCTTACATTAATTTGAATGGCATGCAGTTGACACCCCACTACCAATTGCAAACTACTTGTTAACCATTACCTGCAACCTACAGAGACAAATGATAATATCAAAACTGAATACTCCAGCCATCCCTTCTAAAATCATAAGAATGTCAACTACTGGTTCCAAAGCCAGATCAACACATATCAGCTTAAATAAGCTATTCATCTTCATTCATCTTCACAGAAAAACTGTTTTGGGGCTTTGTTTGTTTTGCTTTGTTTTATTTTCAAAAGTTAAAAGAATGACAACACAGGAGGGAACCGGGTGCCAGGGGACAGTTTGCAATAGTTATAGGCAAGGGATGAGTGGCTGGTCAGCCTTCCTCTGAACAAACTCAAGGGTCTGCCAGGTTTCAAAATAGCACATCTGAATGTACATAGCCTCACACATAAAATAGAACAATTAATGCTAGAATCAGGACTTGACATATAGAAAATAAAGTGACATCGATAGCAAGCTACACTTTCCTCAGATCTGAACGAGAAGGAAAACATCTAAATGGGCAAAGAAAGGCTGGAGGTGGACTAGGAATTTACTATAGAAATTCTTTGCAGTTGTTGTTTGTTTGTTTGTTGTTGTTTTACGTCCTAGCAACATCTAAGGTCATATCAGGACGGAAAATTCTTTGCAAGTAGACCCTAATGAATATGTGGATAACAATATTTTGAATGCTATGCTAGTACTGCAATTGGTGGTCATCACAAGGCCTTATGCAAAGAAGATCTTGATTGAGAATGTGTACAGACTACCAGATGGAAGTGTTAAGCAGGCCTTTGAGCAATTGACCAATGTGATGAGTGAACTACATGATATAGACTGATAGGTGAGTTCGATGCAGATTGTGTGAGGTATAAAGTAATTATGCAAATATTATTATGTACGTAATGCTTCTATGGGTTATGGGAGGTTGGGCTGCGGCCTGCGGAATGGGAGGCCTGCTTCCAAGCAGCTCCCCTAATCCCCTCCCTTCCTCCAGGCGGCGCCTCACCCACCTACTAACGGCCCATTTCGCCACCAATTTAGTTTGGGTAGGACATGTCAGCTCCTGCTCCGCTTGCACGCCATGTGGTTACATTGGTTCCGCATTGATATGATATGGGTGGGGAACTTTGCCCTACCTATGGGGAGGAGCATGAGGCTCCGAGAGGTGTGAAGTGTAAACGCACAAAGCTGCCAATTGGCAAGAAGCATAACAAGGCATAATGCCTGGACGCAGTGGAGAAGGAGTTGGCTGCGAGGGAGGAATCACCGCTGCCGGCCGGGAGCGATCCTCCTCGCATGAGGCAGGAGAGCAAGGCTCGGAAGTCGGCCGAGGCAGACCTGGCTGTGGTGGAGAACAAGGAGGAGAAGGCACTAAGGGAGAAGTTGCAGCAGAGGGCATGCGAGAGGTGGAAGAAGGCGCTGAGAGCAGAGCTGGATCGTTCATCAGGAGATGAAGACACTCCGGCACATGGGTGCATGAAGGCGCGCACGTCTAGGAAGGTCGGCAGCAGCTCGGCAGCAGCGGAAGGGAGCGATCTGAGCTCCAGCTTGTCGTCCTCCTCCTCCTCCTCCTCTTCAAGTAGTTCAAGCAACAGCAGAAGACGCAGTCGCAGTCGGTCGAGGAGGAGGAGGCGGAGGAGGAATCATTGCAATAAGTTTGCCATTGATAAGTTTGTTAAGGAGGGAGAAGTGTGTGAAGAAAGTGACCATTTTTTAATTAGTACATGCCACTTTGCTGTGGGGTATGAAACGGTTGGAGAAAGTGGGCATGGAACTTTGCCCACTGACATGCAGGTGTGGGGAACTGTCAAAATAAGCATTATTGAAATGACTGTACTGTGTTAGGTGTTGGTGAGGTAGATTGTCAGTTGGAGGAGCGTAGAATGTGCTCGGATTTGAAAGGGGCCATTGGTGGTTGTACATTTATAGCCAACTATTTATCAAATAGGCAGCAAGTGACACAAATAAATGATACTAAATCAACAGAGAGATCAATTACAATTGGAGTACCCCAGGGTTCTACACTTGGGCCACTACTCTTCCTCATATTTCTTAATGACTTGCCCTTGGTAACAAATGAGGCAATGTTTACACTGTTTGCTGATGATGCGGCCCTCACAGTCGATAACTAAAACATTGAATCTGCAGCAGAGATAGGTAGGATGTGCTAGCTAACGTTAACATTGGTGTAAGGAAAATAAACTGACAGTAAATGCAAAGAAATCAGAAAACAAAATCTTTGCAAGCAAATCAAAAAAATCAAGAGCACAACCTTTATATTTGGGTGATACAGCATTGAATGAGGTAGATACATCCAAATAGTTAGGGACCACACTCGATTCAACACTAAATGGTAATCGACAAATGTCAAAACTCAATCAAATGATACTATTGATAGCCATAAAAATGACAACTTTTAGGAAAATTAGATACTACATGAGTGAGAACAGAGCCCTTTTGCTATATAAAGCCACTATTCTTCCAATAATTGACTACAATGATTTAATCTATGGACTGCTGACAAAACAACAAGAAACAAAATTACAGAGGATTCAAAACTGGGCACTTAGAACTGTCTACAGAGGTAAAAACCTGTCTGTTATGTAAATGCATGCCAACACACAAATCAGCTACCTTAGCCAAAGGAGGGACTCACATCTCCTCACTCTCATGTATAAAAGATCGAATGATGAGCAATATGTTGAACATACAGAGTAACCAGACAGAGTGATACTACACTCCTAAAAATGCCCAAGCCACTAACAAACAAGCTGACTAAAGCACTGATTTACAGAGGTGGTACATTATGGAATAAACTCCCAGTGAGGACCAGACGGTCAACAAGTCTCCTTGAATTCAAAAACTTAATAAAAATACAACAGGCCTGTCAGACCCCTACACAGTTACAGGTATTCTAAAGGCCACCTTTGCCCTGACCCCTGTACATACATATATACAAATTGTCTCAAATGCACTGCACGGCCCAGCACGCTAAGCCCCTTCCCACCCCTCTTTCAACGCCCATTACATACCTAATACCTAACATTTTTCTTCAAATTGAGCCAAAAGCAGTCACATATAAATCCCCACTACAATCTCAGACCTCCATTCCATTAATCAAATCATACAATACAAAGAACTAACAATTACTAATTAAATGACTCAAACAGTATTTAAACAATTAACATCATACACATTGACATCCAGTGTTCTTGTCACCATCATACCATATCCTTCAGTATATAATGACTTACATGTATGGGCAAATCAGTGTAGGTATTTACTAGATACCAGCATATTAATTGTGGTATGATCCACTGATTTGCATATATACTGTACATGTATTTGAAAATAGGTATATATATGTTGATATATTTCTTTACAAAAAAGGAAAGAAGGAAAAAAGTCTTTAAAGACAATTCTAGAACTATGTAATACATATTCACTGAATGCATGATACTTTTTTTGGACTGGAATTGTACCAAGTTACTACTACAGCTGATACTTCATTTATAAAATGTATACTACTTTTAATATCAAACAGGATTTGCATGCAGTTACTATTACAACTGAGAGTAGTTTCATTTATGTATTAAGGAATTGTACTGTATGGCCGGAAGACAGTATAATAGGGCAAGGTTAGATCCACATGGTTAACCTGGCACCATTATAGGAGAAGATTGTATACACATCACTAACTTGAGACAGGCAATACACAATGGTAGATACGGTATAATAGGGCAAGGTTAGATCCACATGGTTAACCTGACAGCGTTATAGGAGAAGGTTGTATACATATCGCTAACTTGTGATGGCCAATACATAAGAATAGCTACGGTATACTAGGAAAGGGTAAGACACCCTATTCTAATATTATAGTTAGATGGTTTTGAGTTTATGTTATTTTTTTAGATAAATAAATTAGGTTGATCGTTATAAACTACTTTTCTTTACTTTGAAATAACTTTGATTTCAAGCAGCTAACATTAGAGATATTTGAGGTGCAAACCTGCAGAAATGTCTAACCTCTTGCAGCATACTGTGTAACCCGTGGAGCCAACTTTATCTTGTAGCAATACATGGCTAGCAGTACTCTATCATTTATATTAATTAGAATAGACCGTTGTGGTTCGCAGTAACAAAAAGGACTAATTCCAGGATACAAGCACCACAATAGTAAATGCAAAATAATATTATTGCTTTACTTGAATGATTCCATCACAACATTGCAATACTTGTTGTAACACTTTAATTCTGTGTTATCCTGACAATACCGACTTATTGTTCTTTATTTATTTGAATCGAGCATATATCTATTGTAGTAGTATGCACTGACCTCAGTGTACTAGTGCAAAATACTATGCTATTTATGCTGTCATAAGTATCCCTATAGCACTGATTCATTCTGCGCTCCATTGAGTTAGGTGTATATCCAGAGGACTAAACTGTGTTTACTGTACGCCTATATATATCATATTTACCAAACTTGACCGTCCCGACGGGTCTATAGGCGATAACGGGCAGACGCAGCTGGCATACAGTGCTTAGAGGCCCGCACAAGTGACGCCAGTGTGGCCAATGATGTACTACACAGAGTCAGTTAGATAGGATACAGTGAATATACTATTACATAGGGAACTGAAGATAGTGTCCTTGTTTATATTCCCATAATATATTATAGAGCACATATATATATTTGCTTCCGCATCGTACTTTTACTCGCATAATGCGTTACACATCACATATATATATATACACATAGCATTTACAATCAAATTTCTGCTTTTTAAATTTGAATTATTGGCCACTCGTTTATTTCTGGTCTCCCTGAATAAAACCTCGATAGTACCGGCCTAGAAACTATATCTACAAATTCATTCATCTCCATTGGAAGATAATGCCTTCAATAATGCGGCTATGTATTATCCTGACATCGACAAACAGACGCCAGCATTAAATGCTCATCAATGTCACACACAGGAAGTCGCTGCAAATGTTTCAAATGTCATTTGATTTAATCGCAATGAGGGGGAGGGAGTGTTGTCAGTTGTGGAGGGATCTGGGAGTGGAAGGGGGGGGGGGTGCTGGTTGGGAGGGTGGTGGTGGTAGGAGAGGGGGGGGGGCTTAATGCAGTAGGGTGCAGCTGGGGAATAATCCCTGTGGACAGGAGATTTTCCGGTCGGGATATGAAGGTGGGATGAGCGGGGGGCTGGGGGCGGGGGGGAATCACTCGTGAGTAGTACATATATACTGCGACACAACTGACAGGGACTATGGTCTGCCCACCATTAAGGCTACATGACACGCCTCCTCTCCCAATAGTCCCTTCCTACCAACATCGCGATTCCTCATTCCTCACCCCAACACGTAAATATATGTCTATACTACAGAACAAACCAATAGTCAAGACATATTGACTTACTAACAGAAACATACCAAAAACTAAAACCATTTATCTAAATGCAAAATGATTTAATGTACCTCATACTCATTACTTACTGCATTATGTACGCTGTAATTTCAGAATCTACTTCACATTTTAAGACACTATTATAAACCATGTTTAAAAAAAGAAAATTATGTAAATACAAAGATACCTGTAACACTTACAATCGGAAGACCAGTACTATAGCGCTAACAACAGATTTACATGAATAACATTTATTTACCAAACCACCCCCCGCCAAAAAAAACACCACTTTAGATGCTTAATATGCTGCTTTATGACTTCAGCAACTGTCAGATGAATCCGCGGTGGGAGGTTCCTGGAGCCTTAATTGTGGAAATACCATGTTACTTATTTATTAATCCACCGCAGTATTATGGTTTTTTTTGGTGAGCGTCGGTTTTTTTGTTTATGGATTTACGTCCTGACAACATCTACGGTAATATCAGGACACGCATCATCTCACTACACTAATCTGCTAGGTGGCGCTGCGGATGAGTTAAGGCAGTAAGCTATTTTGTCGGCATGTGTATAATATAATTTATTATAATATAATTTATTATATGAATATAAATAGGCGGTGCAGATCCTTTTTGCTATAACCAGAAGGGATGACCGAATGATTTAGAGTGTCCGTCTCCCCTGTTGGTAGATCGTGGGGTCGTGGTTTCGAACCCTGGTCGAGTCAAACCAATAACTTAAAAATTGATACTTGTCGCTTCCTAGCCTGGCGCTCGGCATTATTGGGATAGGACAAGGACTGGGTGGCTCTGTGTCAGGATAATGTGACTGAGTGGGATATCAGGTCATGGTGCTGGCAGCCTGGTATTCCAGTGGGGCAGCACTATAAATTCACCATGAGTGCGCACTGTCACAAGTCGGTACCCATCCTGATATGACCTTGGATGTTGCTAGGATGTAAAACAACAAACAACAACAACTTATTTCTATTTATTTATTAATAATTATGTATTATTTATCTCGTATATTGTATTATGTATTATTCGTTGCAGGCCTGCAGCATTTTTCGCTCGTGGCGCCACCTACATTTCTGGGCAGTAATTGATGTAATTTGCTATAAGAATTGTAGCTTTATATAAGGGAGGGCCTTTTGCTCGGCCAATAGCAAATAAACGGCTTCCACAACACCTGGTCTTCATCTCCTTCTCTCCTTCTAGCCTAGCCGAATTTATAATATGGAACCATCTGTAGAAGAGTACACAACTAAGGTATAGTCCTAATACATTGGTGAGCTGATAGGTGGCGCTGTGGATGGTTAAGTTAGTGATATATTTAGTCAGTATCTAATATTGAACATATCTAGAAGAATACATAACTAAGGTAAAGTAAGGTAGTAGTCTGCACTGACCTTTGGGGCAAGGAACCACATAGTCAGGTAGGCGTGGGTAGTGTGGTGAATTCAGGGAGCCTAGGTGGTGTAACGGTTAGCACACTGGCCCGGAATGCAAAGAGATGTGGGCTCTAGGCGCAATATTTCGCATTTTCATCACCCCCATGCCACTGGTTGCCGTGACCAGGATCCTGTACAAGCTATGCACTGTATAGTTGGTGAACCTACCCTGTGTATATAAGCGCGCTGCATTGCTGTATATATGTAATAGTAAGCATTAAAAGACTTACAATTCCAGGGGATGACTGCAGTTGTCTGCACTGACCTCTCGGGCGAGGAACCACATAGAAAGGTAGTCTGTAGAGGTAGGCGTGGGTGGTGTGGTGACATACCAGAGCCTAGGTGGTGTAATGGTTAGCACACTGGTCCGGAATGTAAAAGAGATGTGGGTTTGAGTCACGCCCTAGGCGCAATATTTTCCATTTCCATCACCCCGACAGTACTAATGCATTGAACAGCTAATATGTGGCATTGTGGATGTGCTATGGCAGTGATATATTTTGTCAGTAGACAATATCAGAACATCTCTACAAGAGGGTAAAACTAAGCAACTGTACTAATGCATAGATGAGACGATAGGTGGCGCTGTGGATGGATTAAGCTTGTAGCATATAATGTTACCCTCAGTGTTGTCACTAAGCAGACGGGATGGCTGAATGAGTTAGAGCGGCCGTCTCCCGTGTTGGTAGATCGTGGGTTCGAATCCTTGTCGAGTCAAACCAATTACTTACAAATTGATACTTGTTGCTTCCTAGCCAGATGCTCAGCATTACTAGGATAGTGCAAGGAGCAGTGGAATGAGAAAGACCAGTCGTCTGCGACTGAAATTTCCCGTGCTTAAACAACTAATGTACCCCAAGCTGTGTTAACATTAATGTACCTTCTGCGTGAATGTGCATCAAAATTCGTGACTCTAAATATTGATACTAGAACGAGGCTGATACTCCAAAAGTTCAGTGTTGATGCTGATATGATGGGTGATATGCCTGTATTCTGTATCAGTTTGCATAACTTTGACAGTGGTTGGAATTCAGAACTATATATATATATATAATGGCAGAATGAGTTAGAGCGTCCGTCTCCCGTGTTGGTAGATCATGGGATCATGGTGTAAAGACTAGGTCTCCATATGTAAAGTTGAATGTTCCTCCAACTAATAGATTTACCACTCGTCGTGGTCACCAATATGTAAAGTCTACTGCTCGAATCTGTGTTTGGGTAGGCAGGCTATAGTGAAATCAATACAGGCAAAGAGAAAGGAAGAGTATAAAGTGTGAAAGAAGAGAGAGAGTCAAGCCCTCTGGTCTATTATTTATATGATACATGGATTCAGTATAGAGTATCATCCCACCCTATTCTCCCAATGAGAAACAAGCATTTCTAGCTCTACCGATAGGGATCCAGCATTCCTGGTCCCCATGGTTAGCAGTGATCTGCCCACCACCACAAAGCTGTGTGGCCACCACCTGCCTTGAGCCTGACTTTGGTGATCCTGACTAGCAGAGAGAGGAAGGGATAGGTTCTGAGTGCCCCTTACTCACAGTCCTGCCAGCACCACTATATCTATTTACCAATCAATCAGGCACCACCAGCACCTACACATACACATACATGCACCTGGTCACACATACCCGATCCATAATATAACATTTGCATTCCCCCACCAATGCATTAAATCGGAATATTTTACAATGGGTTCGAATCCTTGTCGAGTCAAACCAATGAGTTAAAAATTGATACTTGTCGCTTCCTAGCTAGGCCCTAAGCATTATTAGGATAGGGCAAGGAGCAGTGGAATGAGGAAGACCAATCATCCACGATTGAAATTTCTCCTGCTTAAACAACTAATGTACTAAAAATGAAATGTATATATATAAGGTTTAATATGTGTGTGAACCTTCAGTTACCTTGGCATCATGCAATGTGGGTGTGTGGATGGGGGGAGTGTGGATGTATGCGTGTGAGAATGTGGGTGTTTTGGAGTGTGGGTGTGTGGGAATGTGCACGTCTGGGACTGTGGGTATGTGGGACTGGAAGTATGGGTGGGAGTATGAGAGCGTGATAATATGATTGAGAGTGTGGGAGTGTAGGTGTGTGGATATATTGGAGTGTGGTAGGGTCGGTGTGGGTGTGTGGGTCCATGGGAGTGTGGGTGTGAAATTGTGAGTATCTGCATGTGGCAGTGTGGGAGTGTGAGAGTGTGATCATTGGATTGTGTAGAAGCTCAGTGTTGATGCTGATATGATGGGTGGCATACCTGTATTCTGTATCAGTTTCCATAACTTTGACAGTAACGTGTGAAAGCAAAAGACAGGCCAGAAAAGTTGGTAGATATTACAAATATGGAAACTAGCCCTTCTGAGTACTAAGGAAATCCGAATGACTATCATCGTATGGTGCAGTCTGTCTTGGTATGTGTATTGGCACAAACAAATGCAGAACAGGGCAGGCCACGGTCATGCATCAGATTCATCCTGAAATACAAAATGGGTATCCAACCTAGCAGCAGTCCTGAAGGGTCTGGGTGTGTTCTAGCACACTGGTGCACTATTTAAGGACAGGGCGTGGGTGAAAGGATGCTGTAACAAACCACAAAAGGGATGGGATCCTCTCCCGCAGGCATGTATGTAATCCAGGTAGATGTACATAGTAGGCTAAGGTATCAGACTCAAACTAGGAAAATAACTTTGAAAAATACAAAAACAAACTAATATAGAAACTACTAACATCCAAAGCTCCAAGCGGTTGGCCCGAGCAAGACCAGGTCAAGACTCTTGAGTGCGGGACCATACCAAAACAGAATCACAGCTGCCCAGCGTTGAAAACAAGCACCCTCACAGGAGCTTATACGCTATGGACAGAGTAAATAACTTGTCACCAAAAAAAAAAAAGAAAAAGTGTGGGTGAATTGCTCTGAGATAATAATTAATATGTGTGAGTGTGTGGGAGAGTGGGTATGTGAGAATGTAGGTGTGTGGGAGTCGGGGCATGTGCGTGGCTGGGACTGGGTGTGTGGGGGTATGAGTGCATGAGTGGTTGTGTAAGGGTTTGTGAGAGTACACATCCAATATAACGAGAGTGTGGGAGTGGGTGTGGGTGAGTGGGAATGGTTGTGAGTGTGCGCGAGTGGGTGGGTATGTGGATACGTGGGAGTGCATGCGTGTGTGAGAGTGTATGCATGTGTGGGAGTGTCTGTGTGGTGGGTGTGTGGGTGTGTATGGGTGTGTGTGGTTGTGTATGGGTTTGTGGTTGTGGCTATGGGAGTGTGAGAGTGTGGGAGTGGGCATGTGGGTGTGGGAGTGTGGGTGGGTGGTGGGGTGGTGTGTGGGGGTGTGTATGAGTGTATGGTCGTGTGGGAGTGTTTGTGTGGGTGGGTGTGTGATAGTGGAGGAGTGTATATGTGTGTGGGTATGTGTGGTAGTGTGGGACTGTGTGGCAGTGTGTGTGTGTGTGGGAGTGTGTGTGGGAGTGTGTGTGGGAGTGTGTGTGTGGGTATGGTGGGTGTGGGAGTGTATGGTTGTGCATGTGTGTGTGATAGTGTGGGTGTGCTATGGGAGTGTGGGTGTGGGACTGTGGTATGTGGATGTGTGGGAGTGTATGAGTGTCTGGGAGTGTGTGTGTGTGTGTGTGTGGGGTGGGTGTGGGAGTATACGGTTGTGTATGGGCGTGTGGTAGTGTGGGTGTGTGGGTGTGTATATGGGAGTGTGGGAGTGTGGGTGTGTGGGTGTGTGGGCATGTGGATTTTTGGGAGTGTATGAGTGTGTGGAAGTGTGTCTGTGGTGTGTGTGTGGTTGCGTGGTTGTGTATGGGTGCGTGGTTGTGTATGGGTGCGTGGTAGTGTGGGTGTGTTGTAGTGTGGCAGTGTTTGTGGTAGTGTGGGAGTGTGTGGTAGTGTGGGAGTGTGTGGTAGTGTGGGAGTGTGTGGTAGTGTGGCAGTGTGTGGTAGTGTGGGAGTGTGTGTGTGGGTGTATGGGTGTGTGGTAGTGTGGGAGTGTGTGGCACTGTGGTAGTGTGGGAGTGTGTGTGTGGTTTTATGGGTGTGTGGTAGTGTGGGAGTGTGTGGCACTGTGGGAGTGTGCGAATGTGTGTGTGTGTGGGTATGTCTGCCTTTATTACTACCATATGCCCGCAAGAACTAATAGTAGGGCGCGTGGCAATGTGACAGTCCGACATCTCTGACAGGCTGTATGACGCGCGTTTTCCATTACACACACTTTGCATATAGTATTGCATCAGTGTAGACACCTGGGGCCATATGCAGGAGTCAGTGTTAGCGGGGTTTGGTGTTAGAGCCTATTACCGTTTACCTATCACTGACATCGGGAACTGTGTCAAGTCGTATGCAGGAGCGCGTAACACTTTCATTATAGCTAAACGTGAATGTATTTATAGATTTGGGAAATCCCTCTGCGTGTGTACCCATATATTAGGCTTAAATATATTAAATGCTGTCATATTTAACAGAATTAGATATGCAATAAGTGACCTTTGATGAAATTAACCCTAAATTCGAAGCAATATTAACGCTGCCGCCGTAACGGCGGCGATATTAATAGTTATATTTTCGAATCGACGAACGTAAAGTAAACAAACCGTCGCCGCCGCCAGTATGGAAAGCGACGTCAATGCGGCGGCGGCGGCCATTTGTTTACTTTACGTTTGACGATTCGAAAATATAACTATTAATATCGCCGCCAATGCAGCGGTAGCATTAATAATGCTTCGAATTTAGGGTTAAATTGATCAAATTTCACTTATTGCGTATTTAATTCTGTTAACTATGATAGCATTGAATAGATTTGGTGACAACCTTACGGTAACACTGCCCTTAAACGTCATATGAAACGAGGTTAGTGTCGCGGACATAAACGCGTGGTGTTAGGCCTATCACTGACTCGTGCATACCAACTTTTCAGCGCTAAACCAGAAATCCTATCTAAACACGTTTTGGCCCGCTAACACTGACTCCTGCATATGGCCCCTGTTGTATCCGGGACTCCATGTAGTCTGAAATTACATCAATTCCAAACAATATTCATCTGCTACCGGAAGCAGTGGCCGAATCGGTGGAGTGCAAGCTTCCCGCGCAGAAGGTCGGGAGTTCAATTTCCGGTCGAGAGCTGGTTCAATCAGCTAGATTATGATGTTCTGACATTACAGGTTATGGCCCTGTCACACTACGACGTAACGACATCAACGTAGGGAGAACGTGAAGAATGTTGAACTTCTCAGCGTAGTATGCAAATTTGGGCACAAGTTGAACGTGGATGCAGCATAGTGGACGAGAGCGTAACATCGGTAAAGCGTAGTGATACCGTCATTCAATGAAAGAGGACAACGGCACTACGCTCACGGAACATTATGAACATTATTCCATCACCAGAAGAACGCTACGTGACGTTACATACATCATGAGACGTTGAACGTCCGTTGAATGTACGTTCTCCTGACGTTCTCTTGACGTTCTCCTGATGTTCCCATTACGCCGCATGGGCATTTCCGCCTGGTTTAATGTGGGTCAACATAGTGGAACATAGTTGAATGTAGTGAGCAGCGTTTGCCTAACGTCCGATTAATGTCATTGACGTTCGCTGAACGTGAACAGAATGTATGGCGAACATAAACCCTTACGTTTGAGCTATGTCAAAATTTGTTAACATGTCAAAAACCTTGACGTAACTCGACGTAACACAACATAATGTGACGTAGCTCGACGTCAGTCTAACGTCATTATGACGTCATCATAACATAATCCAATGTACATCAACGTAATGACGAAAAATCACCACGTTAGGCTCACGTTCGCTCATTATGTCGTAGTGTGACAGGGGTATTAAGCGCTGAAACATGCATGTCAGTTAGCTAGTTGCAAATATCTTGAAAACATCTAAGGTCATATTTTGCTGGGTACCGATTTGCCAAAGTGCACACTCATGGCGACGTTATAATACTTCTCCACAGGGAGACCCAACTACCGACACGATGGCCCTATATATTCCACCCAATCACATTATTCTGATACTGAGATAACCAATCATAATCTCAGGCACCATGTGTTATCATATTTTCCACAGTCTCTTATGTCATGCAGCGAGTGGGGCACCCATTGCTTCTCTGTTACATAACCTTGGTCCTCACTCTGTCGCCCGAGAATACTAATGCTGTCTGCCAATATATAAATCTGAACCGAAGATCTGTATATTTTTACAATTTTAAATCCCCAACCTTCCGCATGGGAAGCCTGTGCTCTACCGATTCGGCCACCACGTCCGGTCAGATACCTGTACATAATTTAGTGCACATAGGGGAGGCAGGAGAAGGATAGAAGGTTTGGTTGGTTGATTCTGGCAACATCTAAGGTCATATCAGGATGGGTACCGACTTGTGGCAGTGTACATTCATGGTGACTTTATAGTGCTGCCCAACTGGGCAATCAGTCCCCCAACTACATGACCCACTATCCCACACAGTCACAATATCCTGACATCAAGCCAACCACTCCTTGCCCTTGTCCAAGGTATTGAACTCCCAACCTTCCACACGGAATGCCTACGCTCTACCAAATCGGCCTCCCCATCTGGTAGGAAAGATTGTTTCTTTCTTGTTTTACATCCTAGCAACATCTACGGTAATATCAGGACGGAGGTAGGAAAAAAGGAGAGGGTCATTGACATGAGGGGGGGGGGGGGGACCCTAGACACATAGACACATCCTATACCCATCCTTCCAAACCAGAAATTGATAACTGATACTTTTGTAAGCTGATCGCCATTTTAAACATCTGCTGTGACAATTTTCAAGATGGTGCAATATGTTACAAATGGTCTCAGCGGGTCTTTAAGGCGGTGGCCAGCAGTGGAAGCCGACCCCTAATGGCTGCCAATTACTGAACGATAGACGCGTACACGCAGGCGCAGTCAATGATTCAGCACCATATTGATTACCGAATGGCTAAATCACCGCTAAACAGCGCCGGGACTTCGTACCGGCTGTACAGGGGGGGGCAGGGGGGGGGGGGGGGCATGGGGGGAGCGGGATGGGGTGAGGGGTGAGGGGATGGGGTAAGGGGTGAGGGGTGGGAAAATGGGGGATGGGGTAAAAGTAAGGCGGGCGGGAGATGTGGTGGAATGAAGGTATGGAGAGGGTTAGGGTGAAGGGCTGGATACAGGGATGAGGGGGTGAGGGATGAGGGATGAGGGGCGAAGGATGAGGGGTGAGGGATGAAGGGCTGTATATAGGGATGAGGGGCTGGATATAGGGATGAGGCGGTTAGGGTGAAGGGCTGGGTATAGGGATGAGGGGGTAAGGGATGAGGGGGTGAGGGGTGAGGGATGAGGGGTGAGGGATGAGGGGTTGGATATAGGGATGAGGGGGTTAGGGTGAGGGATGTATATAGGGACGAGGGGGTGGGGTGAGGGGGTGGATATAGGGATGAGGGGTGGGGTGAGGGGCTGGATATAGGGATGAGGGGATGAGGGATGAAGGGATGAGGGATGAGGGGATGAGGGGTGAGGCGATGGGGTAGGAGGGTAAGGGGCAGGGGGATGACGGGTGTGATGGAATGAGAATAGGGAGTGAGAGGTGAGGGTAGGGGATGACAGGTGATGGAAGGTGATGGGAGTGGGTGAGAGGTGATGGGAGGAGGTGAGGAGTTATAGGAAGGGTGGGAGGGTGAGGGTAGAAATAGGGTTTGTTGGAAAGCGATATGAGGGTAGAGATGAGGGTAGAAGGTGAGGGGTGAGGAAGTGAGGGATGAGGAAGGTGACATGCGATCTTTGTGAGGGTGGGGGGTAGATGGGATGAGGAGATGAAGAAGTAAAGAGAGGAGGAGGCGGTGATGAGAGAGCGAGGGGAAGAGGGGATGACGAGCGGAGGGGATGAGGAGGTGATAGAGGGAGGCGGACCCTGGAGCTGAGGGTGATTGAGGGGTGATTGAGGGGGGGTTGAGGGGAAGTAAGGGGCGGTTAGGGGGGAGTAAGGGGAGAGTGAGGGGGGAGTAAGGGGGAGGGTGAAGGGGGGAGTGGCGGTGGGTGAAGGGTGGAGTGTGGGGGTGGGTGAGGGGGGGGGTGATGGGGAGTGAGGGGTCGGTGAGGGGGGAGTGAGGGGTGGGTGAAGGGGGAGGCAGGGGTGGGTGGTGGGGAGTGAGGGGTGGTGGGGGTAAGGGGGAGTGATGGGTGGTGAAGGGGGAGTGAGGGGTGGGTGAACGGGGAGTGAGGGGTGGGTGAGGGGGGAGTGAGGGGTGGGTGAGGGGGGAGGGATGGGTGTGTGAAGGGGGAGTGAGGGGTGGGTGAAGGGGGAGTGAGGGGTGGGTGAGGGGGGTGAGGGGGGGGGAGTGAGGGCGAGGGGGTGAAGGGTGGAGTGGGGAGGGGTGTGGAGAGTGAGGGGGAGTGAGGCGGCTGGATTCAGCTGCAGATGGTTGTCAGGTAATTACTGTAATTTAGCAGTCAGCAGCAATAGACTGCCGAGTTAATTAAATATGGCGGTACATAGTATATAAAGCACAGAGTACATTGTTCCTTAAGTCATGCTAGAGTATCATGCTTTACAGATGCGTTTCTCTTTTAATCTGTGATGTTGTCTTTGTGTTACGCGACCAGGGCTGTGTGTTTCCTGAAAAGTAGAGGGGGGGGGGGGTTAAAGCTTAACCACCACCCCTGAGAATCTCAAATAAATAATTGTATAATTATTTTAATGAAATTCTTAGTATTATTAATTGTTAGCACGACAATGTCACTTTTTAATATTCGTGGTATTTTAGTATATTATCTATTCAGTGCAATAAATATATCTATATAAATATAGATCTATGTATAGATATACATAATGTACGACATGTATGCTCGATATATCAGTGTAACGAGAGATGTGGAGAACTATCAACTCAACTATGATTATTTACCTAAATTGGATAAGTGAGACAGGTGGATAGGACAGTGCAGCTGATTGCTTTGACATTCTTGCGAACGTTTTGGTGTTCTCTGTGGCGGAGTGGTTAGAGAGTCTGGTGTTTTTTCTAGGTCAAACGGCTAATCTGAAGGTCAGCGGTTTGATTCTCCATCACATCACCTCTGCCAATTTGGATTTCCACTGCTGTGTATAACTTACAGCATTATCAAATAAAAGGGCCAGTTGCTCTCATACCACATCTATGTGGTGTTGGAGGTTAAATATCCCTTGGGTTGGTGAACACGTAGAGGCCACGACTAGGAATCCAAAACGTCTTGCTTTCTCAAGGTGTATTGAAAAACCAAGACAGTTTACATATAGAAACAAATAGGGGTGAGATGTCACAGTCTGCCACTACTTTAATATTGAGGATGGAACCTAACAAAATATATTATTAGAATGGGTGTAAGTAGCTCTTCACAGTTTCTATGAAGAAAATGCTCCTGTGAATAGTCATCATCATCATCATCATACCGTCGGTGGCGATGCGAAAAAGACTGCTTTCATTACTTGACTGCCGCTCTCCATTTAGCTCTCTGCTGTGAGAGTGATGTCCATGGGTCGGTGCGGTTGTACATTTCATAAAAGCAAAAGTGTTTAAGTGCTGCTGGCTTTTGCAAGTTACCAACGGCATTCTTTTGGGGAGCAAATAGGGGTTTCACACCTGCAAGAACATGTCCACATAGGCGTAAAACTATTTGTCCCTGCACTGGCTGGTCGGGAGATGTTGGGAGTTCCATACATCAACTACCCTCATCAATGCTGTCACAGTGACATGGTCATGGATTGCTGTTTAGGGTTTGCTCCTTAGCCTTCGGTTCTGTCAATAACCTTTACCACAAGGCAGTGGTTTACAACTCTGCAGGGCATGGGCGTCAAACTCCCTGAGGTATTGCAATACCTGCATACCACAAAACCTGTGAATACTTGTGAATAGTACGTTCATAATATTCAATTAAAACTACACTAAAATAAAGAAAAGAGATAATTTGATTTTACCTATAACATTGTGCTGCTTGTATTCTGGAAGTCATCATTTTTACTGGTGAACCACCATGGTCTATTTAAAAAAGTACTTTTCTTAGAATCAAATCCTGAGCATAGTTAATGAGAAATAACCAAAAATATGAACAAATCTCTACTGTACACACAGGCAGATGGGTTGATGTTTTAGCAGTCTACACAAGGATGACCACTGTTCAATGCGATCATATTTAACAGAATTACATACTCAAATCGTGAAATTTCATTAAATTAACCCTAAATTCGAAGCAATATTAAAGTAGCAGCTATATCGGCGGCGTTATTCATATTGCCCCATGACACATTTGGAACACCGGGGTTAGAGAATTTACGAAGGCAGAGTCGTTATGTGATAGTGGTCTTTGTGGTAGTCTTTAATCAGTGAAGGACAAAGGGGGTCGGTACAATGTCAGATGGTGCTTCAGAGAGGTTACCAGATCGTCATTAGGTCAAATCTCGATGTTATGAGTTTGTGTTATTGTCCCGGGTCAGAGGTCAGCTGGTGGGCGGGACCCGAACCCTCAACCCTACGGTGTTAGTGTTCTTCAAAGGTGTGGGTGGGTGGGGGAAATTCGGATCAGTGTTCCGTTGACTGCTGGAGGAATGGTTGTGATGGTTTGAACCCGGGAGGGGGTGGTCACGTGGCTTTGGCGTGGGTGGGGGAGGATCGGGTCACGCCGGGTGCCCCTGGAGGCGGTGGTGGAGTTACTCGGGGAGAACCGCTAGGTGGCAGGGGAGGGCAGGATGGGTGTGGCTCTCGGTTAGGTGGCGCCACCAGTGTGTCATGGTTTCTGGTTCTCCGCCCCGTAAATTACCCATGTTACGGATAACATGCACAATTTACGAAGGCGGAGTCGTTATGTGATAGTGGTAGTCTTTAATCAGTGAAAGACAAAGGGGGTCGGTACAATGTCAGATGGTGCTTCAGACAGGTTACCAGATCGTCATTAGGTCAAATCTTGATGTCATGAGTTTGTATTATTGTCCCGGGTCAGAGGTCAGCTGGTGGGCGTCCCCGAACCCTCAACCAATCACTGGAGGGGTCGGGTACCGACCGCCAGGAGCCCCTTGGGAACATAGTGGTATACTGCGGCCGAGGTCCATGACCCGAGCTGCATAATCTCCGAGATCGTGCTGCCCGCCGCGGCGCAGGCTTGGGCCCCGCTCCAATCGCTGCCAGCCCCATGCGGAGGGCGGCCAGCAGGACCGGTGGCCAGAGTGGAGTTCCGGGGGCCACCAGGAAGGCTGGTTCACTGGGGCATGGCTGGCGGTGCGTGAGGTAGTGGTCCCAGGCCGCGACCGGGCACCATGGGGACCCCGGCAGTCTCTGAATGTTGATGTAGTATGCCCGTCGGCTCTCCACCTTGTCTTTGTGGTTCGGACCAGTACCGTTAGCCCCTTTGGTGTCGTGGTGATGTCTGCAGGCCTGAGGTAGTGGCGTGGGTCGTAGCTGGAGGTGGTTGCAAGGAGGTTGCCCTGTCGCAGTACGGTTGCGTACCCCATTAGTAGCGCGGCCAGGAGCACTGCCGCCGTGGGCCCGGCCGCGGCCAGGTATTGGGCCAGTGCCCTGACCTGCTGTGGGGTGAGGGGCGGGGCCGGTCTGGGGGTGTGGTACCCTCTTCATCAGCGAGACCGGGTAGGTGTCAACCGGTGCTGGGGAGCCTACAAACATGAGGACCCAGGTCCAGGCTCCGCTGATGTAATTCATGGCCTCCCCTGGGGACGTGAGTGTCTCTTTTAGGTGGAGTATGTAGGCGAGAATGTCGTACTGCCTCGGTGCCAGCGGGTCGGTGCGGTGCCTGAATGTGAACTGTATGTACTTCCTCACCTGAGCGGCCTTGTTTTTCCATGTCCCGCTCACCAAGCCGGCACAGTACACCTGGAGTATACTTCTGTGTGTTCGGTCCGAGTAGCCTGGGAACAGAGGAGCAATTTTAGTGCGATGTTCCCAGGCTATCCTACAGTCCATGGGTGAATACATTGTCAAATGAGACCTCAATTTCAGTAATCCCCATGTCACTAGTGAGGCGACCTGCCCTGGCTCCGGCGTTTGCGTCGAAGGCTCGTCTGCTAAGGGCGTTGGCAAGGACTAGGTCCTTGCCGGGTTTGTGGCAGATTCTTATGTCGCACCCGTTGGTGGCCGCGAACAGCCAGATCTCTCTCGCGCAGGCTGTGAGTGTGACGTCCCTTCCAGTACCCGACTCGAGGACCTGCTGGCTGGCGGAGTTGTCTGTGTTTATGATGATCATGTGGTCCTCTGGGTGAGGGGGGGCCAGGGCCCTCATGGCGACGACAAGGTTTATCGCCTCCAAGTGGGCGATGTTGGTGTGTTTGGTCCTGAGGCTGTCGGGGTATGGCTTCCCGTAGTAGTGGCTGTGGGAGAAGGCACCCCCTGCGACCAGTGAGGAGTCGCATTCGATGGTCCATGGGGGTCTTAGGGTCTGTCTTGAGGAGGACTAGGCCGTTCGACCTGGTCGCGAACTCGAGGAACCAGGTTATATCGGCTCTGAGTTCATCTGGGACGAGGTGGTGGCCGGTGTTGGGGGTCTGTCGTAGGGACTCGAATATCCTGGACATGAAGCGCCGGGCCGGCACCACACACTTCGCTATGTGTTGTAACCTGCCGACCAGGCGCTGGATGTCCCTCCTGGTGGCGGTCTTTTTGTGTACCCAAGTTTTGCACTTAGCGAGTGTGTCGTCTAGCTTGCTTCGGGGGATGGTGACCCTCATGTCCTCCACGGATATGTGAAAGCCGAGCCACTCGACTGACTTTGCCGGTGGGTGGCACTTGGTGGGTGAGAGTTCGAGTCCGAGGGTCTGCCTCACTGCGGTTCGGGGCCACGCCCACAAAGTCATCGAGATAACAGTGGACTAGGTGGCCCTTTTTTCTGAGCAGATACACGACGGCGTTCGTGGTCCTCGCACAGGCCATCGAGGAGGTGAGGCATCCGAAGGGGGGTGCTATGTCCGTGTAGTGTTCGCCGTCGAGGGTTACGCCCAGGAGTGGTGTGGAGAGTGGGCAGGTGCGGAGCTGGCGGTATGCGCGGGCAAGGTCAGCACACCAGAGGAAGCAGCCCGAGCCGAGGCGAGCCACCTCGTCCGCCGCATCCATCACGTTAGGGAGGGTGTACGCCCTGGGATTACCCTGGTAGTATCCCCGGAGGATACCGTCATTGACGCTGGCACAGTGTGGCCAGCTGAGGTCTACGATGACGCGCCTGCTGGTGGAGTTCCTATTGGGCCGCGTCATCATGGGGCTCGTCTGTGACCATGGGTAGAAAGGGTGGCTGGTGAAGGGGCCCAGCAAGGCGCCATGGCTGCTCTCGGTGGCAACGAATTGTCGTATGGCGTCAACCTGAGCTGGGTCTTGTGTGTGGTTTGTGGTTGAGCTCTTGGGTGGGTCTGGTGCCGTGTAGTCGGCAGGCCAGCCGTACTCGAGGAACTCCACAAGCTGGGTGTCATGGTAGTTGGCGACTAGCTGTCTCCAAGCGTTGATGTTGAGTCCGGTGGGGTCATCCCATAGGTGTGCGTTTGGGCGTGGCCATATGTTGTTGAGTATGGGCCTGTACTCCACTGGGGTAATGGGGGGGTCCTGGCGGTGGCCGAAGGGTGTTGACATCGGTGGTAGTGTCTGGATCCTGTGTGTCATCGTCTTCATCCCCCAGGGGCCCCTCAGGGGCGGCGTTGCTCGGTACGTGTTGGGTGCTGTGTGTGGAGGCGCCGCAGTGTGGGGGGTGTGCTCCGCCATGGCTGCCGGTGTGGGTGGCCCCACCCCGTGTTGTTGTTGCGGCGGTGTCATGGCCGATGGCATGGGTGCCGCCATCTTTGGCTCCGTGTTTGTTGTCAGTGCTGGTGGCGCCGTCTTGTGTGGCGTGAGCGAAGCGGTCAGCCTGGGGGGCGGCTCCAGGCAGCGGCCATTTTGTTTCGGCCGGGCCGGTGGCACCATCTGTGGGGTCGTGATGGGAGTCATTATCGTTACATGTGGTTTTCTCACCGTTGGGGTGGGCGTGGTCGTCGGTGGGGTCACGGGTGTCAGTGTTTACATGTTCGTTTGCGTGGGGTTGTGCATCCATGCTGCGTCTCCTACGTTTCTCTGCGCACTCGGCCGCCTGCTCGCTCCTCCGTTTTAGTATGCGGCGAGCCTGTGCAGTGGCCTCAGCAGGGGACCGACAGCCGGTCACACGCTCACGATTCGCAGTGCATGTTCCACAGTCCGGATCCCTGCATACCGTGTGGGCTCTGGTGAAGCTGCTGTGTCCTGCCTGGGGCTCCTCACCAAGCTCCTCGTATGAGTGAGGGTTGCTGCGCGGGGAGCCGCCTATCAAAAACCCTGGGTCTGTTGTGCTGGCGCTGCGGTTGTCTGTGTGGCTTTCTTTTCCAGGAATGGCTTCTTGTTCATACACTCTTTGTCCTTGTGCATATTTGCTTGGTGGTATTTATTAGCGCACCAGGCGCAGACACGCGCCTTCCTATCGGGCATTTGTCCGTGTGTCGCCGAGAAGCCACAGTCGTTCCCCCAGTTCCATGGGTGGCACGGCTTCCCATCCGATTCTCGGTTGAACTCTTGACGTCTCTCGGTGGGGCCGGCGGAGCAGGCTGCCGTCTGGGCGCCGCTGTAGGTGGGGCGGCTAGTGTTCTTGAACTGGGTTGTGCTGCCCACCCATACACCTACGGCGAAGACGTCCCGCTGGACGTCTTTCACTGCATATTGGTCGATCCATCCATTTGGCAGGCGCCGATCATCGATCATGGAGAAAACGCGCTCTGACCAGAGTTGGCACGTATCCCACTGCCAGTCCTTCGCCATCATGGCGAGCTGGTGTATGTGGTCGATAATAGGGTCCGTCCAGGTGTCGGGTATCTCGGGTTCCCTGAGCATCGCGCATAACGCCTCAAAATACTCAGGCCAGGTCCCCTCACTAAGACCAATCTTTTCCCTCTTATCGCCCCTGATAACATAAAGGTGTGGAAGCCAGGAAGTTTGACCTTTCTTCTTTCCCAGGGCCACTCCGGCCGCGACGGGCAGCTCGGAGATGTCTGTCAGAGGTTCGTCGTCCTCCACGTGGTCGCGGGCGCGCCTCACATTGTAGCGTGTCTGGCTTCCTCCTAGCACTGGGGCCGTGTTGTATATATCCCGGTACTGTTCCTCATTTGTTACTCCGTTCCTTATTAGTGACTTATTCCTCCGTATTCTGTCACTGGTGCCGTACTGGGTACGGCGAAGTCCCTCACAAGGTGTGTGCGGCGTCCGCGCCGTGTATCCGGTACGAGGACACGTGTGCCGTCACTATTGGTGTCACTGTCACTGTCCTCCGGTGTGGTGTCACTGCCGGCCTGTCGTGGATTCCTCGCCGTCCGTGACCCCCGCTCCAGGGCCTCCATCCTGCCCGTCATCTCCGACCTGATATTGGACATCTGTGCCACCACTGCTGAGCTGACAGCCGCGTTGACTGCCTGTATCATTATGTCAGTCGCGTTGTCCTGGGTGGATGTTGATGGCGTGGGCTCATGCGCCGCCATTTTGGTTTCTTTGCTCTGCTGTCGCTCTGTGGATGTGTCGGTCATTGATTCATGTGGGACTGGCTCTGTCTGCGGCTTCCTCGGCCTGCCGCGTTGTTTAGGGGTGTCATGATTTCGTACCTTCTTCGATGCTTTCTTACCGTTAGGCATTGTTGCAGCTTACGTTACGTTAGGAAATTCGGATCAGTGTTCCGTTGACTGCTGGAGGAATGGTTGTGATGGTTTGAACCTGGGACGGGGTGGTCACGTGGCTTTGGCGTGGGTGGGGGAGGGTCGGGTCACGCCGGGTGACCCGGGAGGCGGTGGTGGAGTTACTCGCGGAGAACCGCTAGGTGGCAGGGGAGGGCAGGATGGGTGTGGCTCTCGGTTAGGTGGCGCCACCAGTGTGTCGTGGTTTCTGGTTCTCCGCCCCGTAAATTACCCATGTTATGGATAACATGCACAACCCGGGACCCGCCTTTAACCCTGGTACGGTTAAAAATTGGCTCATACATATGGGCCCAGATCTTGCTTGTTTGTTGTTCGTTCGGGTTTTACCTCCTAGCAACGTCAAAGGCAATATTAGTTTGGGACTGACTTGTGACAATAGCCACTCGTGGTGACTTCATAGTGATTGGAAAACTGGGATGCCTGGACAGTGACCCGATATCCCACTCAGTAACAATATCCTGATATCAATACTTGTTGTGTCCTATCTATCAATGCCCAGGTGTCAATTGTAACCGGTGGCCCAATCGGTATAGCGTGGGCCTCGCGTGCGAAAGGTCGGCAGTTCGGTTCCCGGTCGAGTTAAACCAATGACTTTAAAATTGAAATGTGTCGTTTCCTAGCCTGGTGATCGGCACTAATGTGATAGGGCAAGGACTGGTTCGCTCAATGGCAGGATAATGTGACTGAGTGGGATATCAGATCATGGTGCTGGTGGCCTGATTTCCGATTGGGGCAACACTAAAATGTTCCCATGAGTGCACAGTGTCACAAGTCAGTGCCCATCCTGATATGACCTTAGATGTTGCCAGGACATAAAACTCCAACAACCAACCAACCGTGTCAATTGTGTCAATCGTTGCTTTGATTTGGTCGGGGTTCGAACCCACCAACTCCCGAACGGGAAGCCAGCTATCACTTTAACCGATTAGACCATCCCTTCCCGTCAAAAGAAACTTTGAACCCATCAGCTGCCATCTGTTACCACCATTAATTTAATTTAAAAATAAATAATGACATTATTTCAAATCTTGCACGATCGCCCCTCACACGTTATCCCTATTCCACCCCCCCCCACACTCACCCCCACCTCCCCAACCCAACCACCCCCACCACCACCACCACATACAGATTGCGGCCCAAGGTTCAGGTCACTCTAGACGATGTTCGTGTAACGCGGGGGGGGGGGTCGATTTTATATGTACTATATAATTTATTTTGCGCATATAAATATAGAAAATCCAGCATGTATATTTCCGGAATCGTTCATTACCGATACGAAACTAAGAACTGAAATATACCACTGACACACTTGATACTTATAATATGTACATTTATACCGCCCAGGATAGAGGTGCGCCGGGGTGGAGCCCCCCGGTCACGTGGTCAGAGGGGGGGGGGGGGCATACAACAAGTAAGCCACCCCATCCATATTTAGGGTAGGAAATAAAGCTATAAATCCCTATGTGCATTTATACTCGCATAATGCTTATACATCACATATATATATATATATATATATATATTTCATGAAAGCTGCCTGCAAAAGTCTTGAAGTGCTGTTGGCTTTTGCAAGTTACCAGCAGCACTCACTCGGGGAGCAAATAGAGGTTTCACACCGGCAAGAACATGTCAACACAGCCGTAAAACTATTTGTCCCTGCAGTGGCTGGTCGGGAGATGTTGGGAGTTCCATACATCAACCGCCCTTAATGCTGCCACAGTGACATGGTTTTCTGTTTAGGCTTTGCTACCTTAGCCTTTGGTTCTATCAAGAACCTGTACCACAAGGCAGTGGTTTACAACTCTGCAGGGCAGGGGCATCAAACTCCCTGAGGTGTTGCAATACCTGCAATACCTGCAATACCTGCATACCAATATATATATATATATATGTCTCCGACAGCTACAAGAAAAGTGCATTGAGCAGAACTGACCAATGTACATCGTATTTGTCGATCTCACTAAGGTGTTTGATACAGTTGGGAGGACTGGGCTATGGCAGTTACTGAGGAAGTATGGATGCCCGAGAAGTTCACAACTATGATCGAGGCTCTACATACAGGAATGAAGGCAAACATTAGTG
Source organism: Branchipolynoe longqiensis (assembly GCA_030323885.1). Classification (NCBI taxonomy): domain Eukaryota; kingdom Metazoa; phylum Annelida; class Polychaeta; order Phyllodocida; family Polynoidae; genus Branchipolynoe; species Branchipolynoe longqiensis. The sequence goes on from CM059191.1 coordinate 97,571,920, forward strand.
TTGGAGGGGAAGTCTCGAAATAGTTCGGGGTTACCAATGGGGTCAAGGAAGGTTGTGTACTGGGCCCCATGCTCTTCTCCATATTTCTATCAGCAATGCTCGATGAGGCTTTCCGAGACATGGGGGAAGGCATCTATATACAGTCCAGACAGAGCGCTGACCTATTCAATGTTGCACACTTCAGAGCGAAGACCAAGACTACTCAGATACTGGTGAGCGAGCTGCTATTCGCAGATGACAGTGCACTGGTTGCCCACTCTGCTGAAGAGATCCAGAAATTAGTGTATGCTTTCTCCGATGCATCAAAGAAGTTCAGCCTGAAGATTAACATCAAGAAGACGGAGGTACTGTCCCAACCCAACTCTACAAGAACCCGAGAGGAGGATATCATGGTTGACGGAAACAAGCTGAACTCTGTTCCGGAATTCACCTACCTCGGAAGCACTATATCAAGTGATGGCCGCATTGATGCTGAAATACAGAGAAGGATGGCCAAGGCTAGCACATCTTTCAGCCGACTATGCCAGAGACTCTGGAACAACCACCATGTGTCCATGCGGGTCAAAGGCAAGATTTACCGTGCAATCGTGCTATCCACCCTACTATACGGAGCCGAGGCCTGGACAGTGTACAGACAACAGCTGAAAAAGCTGCAAGCCTTCATGATGCAATATCTACGTTCAATCATGAGGGTAACCTGGAAGGACAAAGTGACAAATAAGGAAATACTCGAACGGACGGGGCTGCCCTCTATGGAAGATCTTCTGATCAAAGCGAATCTCCCGTCGACTGGACACCTCATTAGGATGTCATCAGACAGGCTACCAAAGCAGATCCTCTATTCTCAACTGTCTCCTGGTTACAGAAAGAGAGGGGGGCCCTCGTCTCCGGTTCAAGGATACCATCAAGAGAAACCTGAAGCTGAGAGACATTAAGACCGACTCATGGACATCACTCTCACAGCAGAGAGCAGCAGTCAAGTGATGAAAGCAGTCTTTCTCGCATCCCGACTGACAGCATGATGATGATGATATATATATATTATTGTGTACAATATATTATATACATTGCATATATTTTAGATACATTATGTGCATATTTATATATAATATATATTATATTATATGTATCTTATGATTACATTAGAATATTTGTGTATATAATATATTTTATATATAATATGTTATATATAATATAGTATATTTAATATATAATATATGCAATGTTACATGATATATGTAATATGTATTTTTAATATACATAACATATATAATATATAGGATATATAATATATACTATATAATACTCTAATACAATATGATTGATATAATGTATATAATATATGTTATATATTATTAGAGTGAGTCAGCATACTTACATAGATTATCCCGTCCTGATAGTGATATGCCCATATGCAAACACATATGCTGGTGTTGCTAGCATGTAAAGCCCCATAAACCAAAACCATATAGATTCTAAACCAAGTATTACTTCTCTGGTAAAAGTGTAGGCTTGGGCTTTCTATCGACCAACTGTATAATGGTGAAAACAAAACTATTCAGATTTATCAATGATAAGCAGTATAAATCTTCTGGACATCTGAACATTTCTGGCCAGTCAGCACCCGTCCTGATATGACCTTAGATGTTGCCAGGACGTAAAACTCCAACAACCAACCAGCCAGCCAATAATTACCTAATTCTACTTCCTCACATGTGCCTAGTTAGATAAATGATTTACCGCATACTTGCAGTACGCGGGTGAACGACAACGTAGCATAAATACGTGCGAAAATAGCATTAATATGGAACAGTAAGTAAAATGCCTGTCTCCAGTATCAAATGGGTACTTATATCGGGACAGAGTTGGTGAAATGGGAGAGAATGCAAAAAGACAAGATGGCGGCCATAGAACGCCGTCGATTTCACTTTTAAATTCTATTAAACTAGATGTTTTATTATATTTTTCAACTCCAATGTAGCGGGGAAATATTAAGACATATTTAAAGAATATATATTGCTCTTTAGATTGTGGACTTTAGCTCTCATTTCATTCCCCCGCTTTTTCAACAGCTTTTATATAGGGGTGGTATTCACCCGGGTACAGCGAGTACAGGGTGAATCTTTTATCTAGTGCCTGGTATATGTTGGTGAGCACCAATCTGACCGATGGCGTTACAATGCTCCCCTTCTCTTTCTCCGCATCTCACAAGGCAATCTGGATGGCCACAGTAAACAAAAAAGAGAGAGAAAAAACAAGAATGAATAATTAGCCACGCACCTCCGAGATGGGGGCTTCCAGAGCACCTTCCGGATCGAGAAGCCTGCCTGTAAAGCTAATAGGTGAACAAGAGCTGGGTTCGCTTTTTAGTGTCTCCTCCATCCTCATCTGATTCCTCACTGTGAAGCTGAGAACCACCACAGGAGAGTTTTCTTTTTAAATTTAAAACACATTGGGGATAAAATAGAGCCTCCAGGATCCAGTAATTCCTGTTCGTTAAAAAAACAAACTAAACACAATTAAGAACCTAAAACAAACAAATGAGCCCCCTAGTGAGATTGTAGACAATCCATACATACCTTTTTCATTGAGTATGCTGCACAGTTAGCTTCTACTCACAACACTTGTTCTTCCCCAAAACATCACGGGGCTGGTTGCTGATGGAAATCTTTTATTATTTTATTAATCTCTTGTCCTCAGGGTATATTGTACAGTTAATTGCTACTCACATGTAGGTGTTGGTGGTGCAAATCCTCTATTAATCCATTTTCCACAGAGTTTTCTGCACAATCTTTCGGTAGTGGCAATATTAGTTCTTCCGCTTACGTCATAGGATGGGGAAGTTGTGGAAATCCTCTAGTAATCATAGAGAGTTAATCCTTCTAATAGCGTGATGGTGGAAATCCTTTATAATACCTTTTTCATGGAGGCTGCTGCATGGTGAGTTAGTTGCCACATCATTAATCCTTCTACTGACATGATAATGGAAATCCTCTATTAGACCTTTTCCATAGAGGCTGCTGCATGGTGAGTTAGTTGCTACCCACATAGGCATGATGGTGGAAATCCTCTATAACTAGCATAATACCTTTTCCACAGAGGCTACTGCATGGTGAGTTAGTTGCCACATCATTACTCCTTCTACTAGCGTGATGGTGGAAATCCTCTATAATACCTTTTCCACACAGGCTGCTGCATGGTGAGTTAGTTGTCACATCATTAATGCTTCTACTGGTGTGGTGGTGGAAATCCTCTATAAGACATTTTCCACAGAGGCTGATGCATGGTGAGTTAGTTGCCACATCATTAATCCTTCTACTTGTGTGATGGTGGAAATCCTCTATAAGACCTTTTTCACGGAGGCTGCTGCATGGTGAGTTAGTTGTTGCCCACATCATTAATCCTTCTACTAGCGTGATGGTGGAAATCCTCTAGAAGACCTTTTTCATGGAGGCTACTGCATGGTGAGTTAGTTGCCACATCATTAGTCCTTCTACTGGCGTGATGGTGGAAATCCTCTATAAGCCCTTTTTCAATACAGCATGCTACACAATGAGCTGCTATCCACACCATTTGTTCTTCCATTGCCATCATGGGCAGGTGGGTGGTGGAAATCCTCTATAAGACCATTTCCACGGTATGCGCAAAAGCCTTCAGCCGAAATAATATTCACATAATATGTTAGACCCCACATAATGGAATGACATTGAAAAATTACCCATACAAGGCGGAATAAAAAATATCATAATCAAAAACTATGGAAAATCTACTATTGCTAATAAGGTATCTACAAAGCGACCAAGCAGTACATTAAACTAAAAGAAATAAGTGTAGCTAAATAAACTATGGTTCCACGGACGATCCAATCCATTATCACTATGTTTTTATCCCAACAAAGTGTACTCATATGTTCAGCTAACTATAGAAACTATTAGCATTGTCATCGGATGACAGGCCATTAGGTAAGTAAGTATTACATATGTGAATACTTAATGCATTAATACAATGCTTTACCAAGCTGCCACAAAACTGATATGATGCTAGGAGAAAACATCCCAACAAACAAACCACGCATTGCATTAAATCACGCACTTCAATTTAAAGGTGCTTAATTTGATGGTATTGAGTGTATCTTTTTTTTTTATGCTATGTTTATACTGTCCATAGCATGTAAGCTTGAGTGCTCGGACTTGGTTTCAATGCTGGCCAGTTGTACTAGTGGTTTAATCTTATCACACAGTAGGAGGTGATAAGATATTTTTGTTTCTCACACAGTAGCAGGTACATGGTGATTACTTAGTAGCTGGTGTTCTCATAGGTATATTGTTTTTATTTTCTGATCACCCTTGTAGTGGGTGTGATTAGTGTATGAAGTATATTAGTTTGTTTTTTGTTTTGTTTTTGTTTTACTACTACTTCTAAAATAGCCTACTTTACATTTATAGGCATGTACATAGTTAGTAGCTGTTCATTGACCACTGAGGGTAGTCCAGATAACCCCCTTGGGGCAACCCAGTTTGTGGGCCGTGACCTTTCACATGCCCTTCCGGGGTTTTGCCCCAGGGTGTTTTCAGGGTCTCCCTTTTTATACATATGTATTTTTGTATGTTTTCAGATCGGGGTCTCTGTTTTTGATGGTTTGTGGTTGTTTCTTTTCTACTGAGGGTGGTCCAGGTTTCTCCCTTGGGGCAGCCCAGTTTGTGGGCCATGACATATCACATGCCCATCTGGGCTTCTGGCCCTAGGCTGTCATCAGTGTCCTACCTTTTTTACATAGATATTTGTTGTATGTCTTTAGATCAGGGATCTGTCTTTCTCTTTCTTAGTGGGTGTTCCTAGCCTCAGAGGCCATTTCTAATGTGCTCCTTTCATGGGCCTCTATGTGGCTCCTTGTATGTTTTATTTGTGGTGCATTGTTTATTCGTGTATCTCTGGTTGTTTTCTTTTGGTCTTTCCTATCACAACTGTACCCAAATGCCATTGTTTTGAGGTGTACTAGTCTTCTATTTTTTTTTAATAGCAATTTTGCTTTGGTTTGCATATGCAGGTCGTAAGTGGGGTGCATTCTGTCCACCCTGAGACATATTTGTAATGCTTTATTTTGTAGGATTTGCAGCTTGTTATTTTTTGTATGATTTTGGTCACACATAGGTTGTAGTTTAGTTGGCTGTCCAGCTCTAGGCCTAAATATCTGTAGTGCCTTACTTTTTCGAGCACCTAGTTTCCTAGTTTGCACTAGGCATTATTTTCTGGTCGTGGTCTATGGGAGAAGAGGACTGTTTTGGATTTGCTGGCATTTATGGTTATTTTATTAGATTTGCACCAGTCATTCAGTTTCTGTAGGAGTGTATCTAGTTTATTTGTTACCTCTTCCTCAGTGTTTCCCTCAGCATATATTACAGTATTATCTGCATATAACTGGAGGCATTCAGTGTCTAGCCACTTCTCTAGGTCATTTATGCATACTATGAAGAGTAGTGGTCCTAGGACTGATCCTTGTGGGAATCCTCATGTAATTGGTTTGCATTCTGATATGCTATTTTCTACTTTCGTTTTTTGTTCCCTATTTCTCAGGTAGCATTTGATCCAGTTTCGTGGGCCTGATTTTTTGAAGTAGTATCTTGTGATCTACTGTTTCAAAAGTCTTTCTGAAGTCTATGAATGCTGCCCCTGATATTTTGTTCTTGTTCATTGTTCATTGAGGCCAGTAAGACACTGTTGAGTAGAGCTATGTTTTTTTTATGTGGAGTGGAGTTTTCTGAAGCCCATTTGTCTCAAGTTTAGTACATTATTTTTGTTCAGATGTTCATTTATGTGCCTGTGTAGTATTTTTTCAATCAATTAGCCTGGGGCCTGTTGGATTGATATGGGTCTGTCGTTGCCCATGCTTTGTTTATCTCCACCTTTATGGATGGGGCTGATAGTGGCTGTCTTCCAGGCTTCGACAGATTTACCTTGTTCAAAAGGGGCTCTAAATAAGTCTGTTATGGTGTCTGGGATGGCTTGTAGAGCATGTTTTAATACTTTATTTGGATATTTTGTATACCACTTGGTATATTTGTGTCTATGATCTGTATTAGTTGTAATTCTTTTGCATTAGTTTTGCAGGTGGGGATTTCATCTTGTATTTGTTCTGACTTGCTTCCCAATCCTGTATGAATGTTGTTGATAGTTTTTGTCCCACTGAGGCAAAGTGGTCGTTTAGTTGTCTGCTGCCTCTAGGTTTGTTAGTGTGCTGCCTTTCTCATTTCTGTGTTCTATGCAGTCTTTAGGTTTATTGCTGGGGAATAGTAGATTTACATTTTTCCAGAATTTGTTTGTGGTACTACCCCATTGATCATCTTGGCTTATTATGTATTTTTGTTTTGCTGTTCTGACAGCTTTCTGGGACTAATTTCTAGCTGTGTTGCAGGTTAATCTATCTGCTGGGGCTTTGGTGCTTTTTGCCAGGTTCCCTAGTTTTCTTTTGATTTATGTCTGGGCTATTAGCTCATTGTTCACCCATGGGTCTTCTTTTTTTGTTTAGTTTAGTTTTTTTATTGGGCCCCTTTGGTTTAGTGAGTGTTGTTATTTCCATAATGATATTGTTCCAGAAAATGTTAATATCATTGTTGTTACTATGTATTTTGTTTTTCTGACTCTCTAGGTGGTTTTCTAGTGATTCTTTTGAGTAATTTACCAGTGATCTACCCATCTTGTATTCATCTTGATTGGTTTTCTTTTTCTGGTTACGTATATTAGCTTGTGGTCATTAATACCCGACTGTTGGACAAGAACACCCAGCGCTTCTGCATATATTAGGGACACCACCTGCAGTCGAGGTTGAGTGACAGCTTTCCAGCAAGGCTGTAGAGGGTGTCTGATTGGCTGACTGTGTGAGTCCAGTCACCTGCATTCCTTATACCTGACATACAGACCCCACATGAAGCACTCTTGGAGGGGACTCCACTTTCTACACTCCAACTAGCAACATCTATTCCAAAGACACTGAGCTGTGGGCAACAACCATTGTACTCTGGTTCAATGGTCTTTAGGCAATATTATCATACCCCTGATTCTTATACACACCAGCAAGAGTCATGAGGATATGTGTGGGCAGTTGGTAAGGAATGACAGGTCGCCATTAGGTGGACAGGAGTTGATGCCAATGAAGCAAAACCTCTTCATTGTCAATCTTGCGTGACTTATCTTCCTTTCTTCCTCATTAGTGGTTGAGAGTAAGCCCAGGTGGGGACTGACAGAGAGTTGTCAGAACACACCTGTCGAGCATAGTAATGTTTGGGGTTCAGACGGCCGAGTCCCGACTTATTACACATGGATAAAGTAGTGGATGCCTGATTATGCGAGTTTAGTTTTATTTTGTTTTATATTATTTTGTTTGTTTATGTGTTATTATGTTGCTGAGGTTCAGGTACCAGTGCTTGGGCACTTTCTACCCCCTTCAGATAATAATAGCATTTATGTAGCCTGTGTACATGGAGGAGAGGTACATGTGTCGCTATTGTGTTAGTTACATGAAATAGCTTAGCATTATTTATAGGTTAGTAGTGGGTTATTTGATAGAAGATAGGGAAATTTAGTGTTTGATACTCGAGGTTTGTAGTTCCAGTTCTCCGGGTGTTTATCTTGGGGTGGATAAATTAACTTGATCGTTATATTCGACGTCAGTTTAGTTTGAAGTAGCCTTTATTTTACAGGATTGTCTTTGGAGATATCTGATGTTTAAACACCCCCAAATTAATTGGTGTGTAAATGTCGAAATGCTAACCGCTTGGCAATAATAGTTCAAATTAAAAAAAATTGACTTAGGGTTTCCTTCTGGGCAACCATGAGTAGATGAGATGGCCGAATGAGTTGAGCGTTCACTTCCCGTTTTGGTAGGTCGTGGAATGCGAACCCATGGGTTCGAACCCTGGTGGAATCAAACCAATGCTTAAAAATTGATACATGTCGCTACCTAGCCTGCCACTGCATTATGAGGATATGACAAGAAGCAGTAGAATGAGGAAGACCAATCATCTGCGATTGAAATATTCCCTGCTCAATCAACTAATGTACCCCCAAAAAAAAAAAAAAAGTGTTTAACTATTGCTCAGTATCTAAATTAAATTTGTTACCGCAAATCTAGGTAAGAGTTTAGGCTTAGCACATTTGATGCTTTCATCGAAATAGGTAACATTAAGTTAACTCAACTGACAATTTGTCCTGACACATTTTACTCTTCCATTTGACATTAGTTTAATTAATATATTGGTATATGATAATGTCAATGTAATACTCCTAGGGAATACATTCGATATTGATAATAAAATCATAATAGTATAAATTCAAGCAGGTACTGTCAATGGCAGAAGTCATTCTACGGTACAATAAATCATTTAAAACCTTATTTACAAATTGGTATAAAATAGTTGAAGAATGGAGAAATTACCTCTACCTTAGAAAAACTACATTTAAAAGGTGGGTCTTAAAGGACAGATTTAAATTCGTCAAAATAAATTGTTTTTCTGACATCCTCTGGCAACCGATTCGAAAAATTCAGGCCTGCCACCCAGAAGGAAGAATCATCATACGATTGAATCTAGACGTGGTGATGTGTAATAATATCTAACTTGATGATCTGAGCATTTGTAATCGTTGAGGGACGGAATATTGCACATATATTCTGCTGTTACACCAGTGATAGCTGTATAGGTGGTTCATCAAGTCGTGACTATAATACTCTTTTGTTCTGGCGCCCAATGTAATTTCTGAAGAATTTGTGTGAAATGGTCCTATTTCCGAATATTTAGGTGATAGTTCCGGAGCCCCACTATATGCCGTGTTAAACATGGGAAGTATTATTGGTTGTTGGAGCCCCACTATATGCCGTGTTAAACATGGGAAGTATTATTGGTTGTTGGACTTTCCCGTCCTAGCAACATCTACGGTCATATCAGGACCAGTACCGACTTGTGACAGTGTGCACTCTAAATAAATAGCGAAATAAATAGCGAATGGTAGACAGAAAGTGTGAACACTTATTTGTCTCTCATTTTTGCTTGAGTGCAAGTAAATAAACAAGGAATAATTAGTAGCATGTGGTGAATAAGGGGTCAAATTTCCCTGGATCATCAGCCCATGCCTTTTCTAATCTGTTTTTGAATGCATTTATTGACTCAACATTTTGTGGGAGACTTCCATATATTAATTTCCTGTTTGAGAAACTGTGTTGCCTTAACTTTGAAATGGCTCTGGGTTTTACTAGTTTGAGAGTATGGCCCCGACTGCCTCCTCTTTTATTAAAGGTGAAAAATTGGTTCATATCTATTTCATCGAAACCTTTCATAATTTTAAATACTTCAATTATCTCACTTCTTTTCCTTCTGTAGGAAAGGGTAGAAAGTTTCAATTCCCTAAGACTTTGTTCATAGGGTAAGTCCTTTATAACTGCAACTAATTTTGTTGCACGTCTCTGAACCTTTTCGATCTCCAGAATATCTTTCCGAAAAATTGGGCTCCAAATTTGTGGACAGTATTCCAAATTTGGCCTACCAAGAAACTTAAATAGAATGAGAAAATTGTTCCTTTTGAGGCGATGGAAAGTCTTTAATTATTCCTACTCTCTGGTTAGCATTTGAGATGAGAGTCCTCATGTGTTTCTGAAAGGAGAGTTGGGAGTCGAAGGTTACACCCAAGTCCTTTTCATAGCTGTCTTGTTGCAGGACAGTGTTCTTCATATTATAGGCATAATGAGGATTATTTTTCCCGTAATGAATAATTTTGCACTTCTTTTCAGTGGAGGGCAATTGCCATTTCTCGGACTCATCCGACTTTATAGTGCTGCCCCACTGAGAAATCAGGCCGCATTGACCCGATATCCCACTCAGTCCCATTATCCTGACACTGAGCTAACTAGTCCATACCCTATCCTATTAATGCTGAGTGCCAGTCTAGGAAGCGACGAGTATCAATGTTATATGTCATTGGTTTGACTCGACCGGTAGCCAAAGTCCCGACCTCCCGCACGCGAGGCGCGCGCTCTGCCGATTAGGCCAATGCGCCCGAGTATGTTGGTTTTTGTTTGTTTGTGTGTTGTTACATCCTAGCAACATCTAAGGTCATATCAAGAGTATGTTGGTGATAGTGCCAAATCCGCACTAAATACCGTGTTAAACATGGGAGGTGTTATGCTGTGTACCAACTCCCGACTGTGTGAATACGCATACTCCAAGACTGGTACTATGTCTACGGCTTGGCGGCCATCTAGGCTATGTCAAAAGGTGGGATGGAGGAAGAAGAATGTAGGGGTGGCGTGGGTGGTGGAGGTGGGGGAGGGGGAGGGGGGGCGTGGTCATATAGATCCATCTCCATCATCACACATGGCGTCTCCTCCTTACCTCAACACCGGGCCTCAGGGGAACAATAGCAATTCGCCGAGCTCTCCACATAACTGTGAATCTTTATGAGCACATGACACTGTGAACCATACACGGAGATTTGTTTGTTTTTGATTTATGTACTAGCAACATCTAAGGCCATATCAGGACGGGCATACCCTGAGAAGTCTGCAGGCAGCACGCATAGGACCCCCCTGTCCTGATATGACCTTGAGTGCATGGGACGTAAAATCTCAATTAATTACATACATTTACCAGTTGTACACCTATATGGCAATACGGCTGACACATAGATATTCCTATGTATGTCCATACTTGGACATATGAGAACATTTATAAGAGCTTTTGTATGCAGACGTAACATCTCAATTAATTACATACATTTACCAGTTGTACAACTATATGGCAATACGGCTGACACATAGATATTCCTATGTACGTCCATACTTGGAAATATGAGAACATGTATAAGAGCTTTTGTATGCGACATAAAATCTCAATTAATTACATACATTTACCAGTTGTACAACTATATGGCTGTACGGCTGACACATATATATTTCTATGTACGTCCATACTTGGACATATGAGAACATGTATAAGAGCTTTTGTATGCACACAAAGAGGATTCCATGGACCAGACAAATGAATTTAGGTTTGCTTGTTTTATTGGGGTTTTACATTCTAGCAAAATGAAAGATCATATAAGGGTGCGTGCCAACTTACAACAGTGTGCGCTCACTGGTAGCTTAATAGTACTGCCCGTTGAGATACCAGGCAACTGCTTTGACGATATGATATCCCACTCAGTCAGAATATCATTACCCACTGAGTTCATATCAGGACGGGTAGCAACTTGTGACAGTGCGCATTCATCGCGACTTTATAGTGCTGTTCCATGGGGAGACCAGGCCGGCAGCATCATAACTCGATTTTCCTGATACTGAGCAAACCAGTCTTTGAGTCACATCCCCAACCTTCTGCACGAGAACCCGACGTTCTTGCACTGTGTCTGGTGCAAGGCAATGTAGTGGCAAGTAACAATGTGGATTTACTCAGGTCTGGAATTGATCACGCGAAGCGGATGCTCTAATCGCTAGGCAACCATCTACGCTGGTGTTTAGGTTCAGTAATCGGTAAGACCACAGCCTTCCCATGCGGAAGATCGAGAGTTTGAATCACTGACTTACCAAATGTATATTTGTCACTACCGAGCAAGGTGCTCGGCGTTACTAGGATGCAACAAGGACTGGTTGGCTCAGTATCAGGATAATGTGACAGAGTTGGATATCGGAGTATGTTGCTACTGCTAGCAGCCTGATCTATCAATGGAGTGGGGTAGCACTATACATTCAACATGAGTGCACACTGTCAAACGTTGGTATCCTTCCTGATATGACCATATATGTTGCTAGGACGTAAAACCCCAACAAACACTAACTTTAGGGTCAGTGTGATTACCCAACACCCCCCCCCCCCCATCCAACCATACACCCTCCGACAGCGTTACCTACTTTGTGGTTGCTCCCTAACACACACATACACGTACACTCTCCCAATGTCCCTCCTCGTAATGTTTACCCAAGTTAAGCCCCAGTCACACTACAGCTTGCCACCACTTGCGACCACTTTGAATCCACTTGGATCAAAGAACCCACAGTCACCCACAACCTCCTTGAGACCAAAGCAATGTTTACCTACTTCTGGGCGACCATTTTGGATGCAAGCAGCCTTTTAGTGCAGCAGCTGCAACATCCTTGCGACAAAAAATGGTCGCAAGTAGGTCGGCGACAGACAACTTTGCAGCCACTTTGTGACCACTTGTAACCACATTGCGACCGCTTGCAACCTCTTTATGACTGACATTGTTTTGTTGTCATTGCAAAGTAATCGCAATCGGTCGCAAGCAGTAGTGTGACTGGGGTATTAACCGCTAGGGGGCCGCGGGAGACGGGAGGAGATGGAGAGGCGGGAAAGCACGCCGAGATTTATCAGTTGTCATGGCGATGCTGACAACAGTCCTGAGTGTTTTCGTTGGTCCCGCCTCTGTCTCTACGTCACGTGACGTGGCGGGCGATGACGGAAGATGACAACGCCGTACCGCCTAACGTAGGTATTCAATAAAATCAATGTTGGCCGGCTGGCCGGCCGATCCAGCCGGCAGGGTCCCCATGCATCACCGGCCATTAGATGCGGCCGGTTCCCGGCGTGTTGTCACTCTACGTGGGTTAAAGTGGCGCCCGGTTACCAGCGACTCGTTTTGCCGCCAAAATAACGCTATAAATAACCACCGCGAAGAATTCGAACTGGAGTGGAATGCCACCAATGTCGTCTGCACTGCTTACACTCCATTAACCGATGCGCCGATAATAATTCAGATTCGACAGATATATCCGGTAAATATTACACTGATAAATATCATGTGTTTATTGTTTTGGCGGAAAGAGGACAAACAAAAAGAAAGATAAAATACGCACTGACCTCTTACGTTTTGCTGAGCAAGACTTCGTCTCAGGTGCCCTGATGTTTTGGGCAATTGTCGTCTGCCATTATCTCCATGGTTTCAGCGCGAGGCCTGAGAGCCGACGTGCACGCCTGGCGCGCTTGATATTTCCTGTGCTGATGTACAAAGGAATATGACACTGATAGTGATACTGAATCGTGAGAGACATAGAGCTGAAGCCGGAGGCTGAGTGTCTTATTCAGGCAGTATATTCAGAATGGATCTAAAATGCCGTGAGTAGTAATTCTAGTCGTTCGTCTTATCTGGCATGTCCGTTTGATATAATTCCGATATTATTCATTGTTTTTCCTCCCTCTCTCATGCAATGTACTCATCATACTCTCGTTTGATTACTGTATGATATTCATGTGTATTATGTATTTTATATGTTTTATATATTTTATTTGAACGTCATTTATAGAACTTTGAGTCCGGAAAGATTTGTACAAATTCGTGAGAACGCTGGATATCTTTCCATGTAGAAAGTCACGGGTTTGAACCCCGGCCGAGTCAAACCAATGACTTACAAATTTGATACTTGTCGCTACCTAACCTGACACTGAGCATAAATAGGATAGGGTAATGACTGGTTATCTCAGTGCCAGGATAATGTGACTGGCTGGGATATTGTGTCATGGTGCAAGTGGCCTGGTTTTCAAGAGGAGCAGCACTCTATGAATGAGCACTGTCACAAGTTGGTACCCATCCTGATATGACGTTGACTGTTGCTAGGATGTAAACACATAATACCCCTGTCACACTACGACGTAACAAGCTAACGTGAGCCTAACCTGGTGATTTTTCGTCATTACGTTGACATACATTGGATTATGTTTTGATGATGTCAGAATCATGTTAGACTGATGTCGAGCTACGTCACATTACGTCGTGTTACCTCGAGTTACGTCAAGGTTTTGGACATGTTCAAAACTTTTGACGTAGCTCGAATGTAAGGGTTTACATTTGCCATATGTTCTGTTCATGTTCAGTGAACGTCAATGACGTTAAACGGACGTTAGGCAAATGCTGCTCACTATGTTCAACTACGTTCCACTACGTTGACACACATTAAACCGAGTGGAAATGCCCACGCGGCGTAATGGGAACGCCAGGAGAACGTCAGGAGAACGTCAGGAGAATGTCAGGAGAACATACATTCAACATACGTTCAACATCTCATGACGTATGTAACGTCACGTAACGTTCTTCTGGCGATGGAATAACATTCATAACATTCTGTGAGCGTAATGGCGTTGTCCTCTCTCGTTGAATGACGGTATCACTACGCTTTACCGATGTTATGCTCTCGTCCACTAGGCTGCATCCACGTTCAACTTGTGCCCAAATTTGCATACTACGCCGAGAAGTTCAACGTTCTTCACGTTCTCCCTACTGTAAGATATGTAAGTACCCGAATGCCCCCGCATATCACGGCGTGACGTCATGAGGTTCGATCACCAATAAAACTCAGTTACATACAAGAACTCAGAGTGTCGATACATCATTACATGGTGTCAGATGTTGAGGAGCAACTATGGCGCTTCACGGGTTGAAACCACCAGGATATCTGAACCTGGACGAGAAGATGGCGGTCAATTGGCGATGTTGGCTACAGGCATATGAAATTTACGCTGTAGCAGCAGGTGTATCGACGAAAACTGAAAGGATCCAGTGCTGCGTTTTTCTGCATGTGGCGGGTGTAGAAGCGCAAAAGATTCATCGTACGTTTGCATTGGAAGGAACAGACAAGGACAAGATTGGTCCACGAATCGACGCATTTTCACGGTATTGTGAAGGAAAGACGAATATAACTGTCATTCGATATGAATTCAATTTGTTTAATCAATCAGGGCAGAACATGGATTCGTATATTAGAGAACTAAAACACAGAATACAGTACTGCTGTTATGAACAGTTGGAGTCATCGTTACTGTGCGATAGACTCGTGTGCGGTGTTAATGACGATACATTGCGAAATAAGTTGTTACAATTGCCGGATCTCAAGTTGGAGGAATGTATACAACTGTGTCGGTTAAGCGAAATAAATCGGCACAAGTGCAACAGAGGGACGTACATCAAGTCGACGCGGTGAAAACGGGGTATGCAAGAGCGCAACGATCGGCTGCAGGAACATCTCCTTGGTTATGACAATCAACAGATCGAAGTCAATATCAACAAGCAAGTCGAGGAGCTGTTCGCAAATGTGGCCAATGTGGCTACAATCACACGAAAGGAACATGTCCAGCAAGGGGGAAAGAGTGCTTAGGATGTCGAAAAATTGGACATTTCGTAAGGATGTGCCGTATGCAACAGCCCACAGGGAGGAACGCGGCTATTTACGAAATTGATGTGGCGGATGACATCATTCCTCGCCAGGATGTAAACAATCCCGAGGAGGAGGTGAATGGTGACCTATTTGTAGGCACCTTGTGTACGAGTGATATTAAAAACAAAGATTTGTGGTACACCACTTTCTGTGTTGGTGGCCAAGATATACAATTTAAATTAGATACAGGATCTGAGGCAAATATTTTACCATTGAAAATATTCAATAAGATCAGTAACGTGTGTTTAATTCCATCCCTATGTCACTTAGTGACGTATGGTGGACATAGGATTCGGCCTCATGGACAGGTATCCCTGAATGTCGGGGGCCACGAAGTGAAATTTCAAGTCACAGATGCCGGCTGTGCCATACTAGGAAAACAATCGTGTGTCCAATTGGGCTTGTTGGCACGTTTGGATGTCGTGAATGCCATAGATGGAGATACTGTCGCAGATACATTGGTAAGACAATACTCAAATGTTTTTCGAGGTCTAGGTCTGATCAAGATTAATGCTAAGATTTTCATTGACAAAAATATATGTCCTGTAATCGACCCCCCACGTCGAGTGCCATTGGCAATTGTAAACGACGTAAAAGTGGAACTAAAACGGATGTTAGACTTAGGAGTTATAGTAAAACAGGACGAACCGACTCCATGGGTTAATTCAGTCACAATTGTCTGTAAACCTGGAAAATTACGTATATGTCTAGACCCTACAAAATTAAATAAAGCTATTTTAAGGGGTCCCTATCCTGTCAGGACTGTAGAGGAAGTGGTAGCTACTCTGCATGGTGCCCGATATTTTTCAGTACTTGATGCCAACAGCGGGTACTGGCAGATTGAAATAGATCATTGTAGCTCTCAATTATGTACATTTAACACCCCGTGGGGCAGGTTCAGGTTTACCCGTCTTCCGTTCGGGATTAAAACGGCAGGAGATATCTTCATCCAAGAGATGAATAACATCCTTATGGATCTTCCTGGAGTCCATGTGGTAACGGATGATATTTTGGTACATGGTTCAACACTTGATGAACATAACTTAAGATTAGCAGCTGTTCTAGAATGTGCAGCACAAGTAAACCTGAAGCTGAACCCGAAAAAGTCAAAAATATGTAAAACAACTGTGAATTATGTCGGACATGTTATAACATCGGACGGTATTAAACCCAATCAGGAAAGAATAGAGGCAATTATCGGTATGCCCAGTCCCTCGGATAAACCTGCAGTGCAACGTTTCTTGGGGATGATGGGTTATGTGCATAAATTTATCCCTAACATGGCACATATCACAAAACCATTAAGGCAAGTCTTAAAAAAAAGATATAGCTTGGCATTGGGAGTCGGAACAAGAAGAAGCATTCAAAAAGTTAAAATGTTTGTTAACTACTGCACCCGTGTTGAGGTACTTCAATAGTAGGGAACATATCGTTCTACAAGTGGATGCATCCAAATTTGGATTAGGCGCTACTTTATTCCAAAACAAACTACCCGTGGCAATGGCTTCAAAGGCATTAGACAAGACTCAAATCAGTTATGCAGTAATAGAAAAAGAATTGTTGGCGATTTGCTTTGGTTGTATTAAATTTCATGATTATATTTATGGTAACGCAATAACTGTCATATCTGATCATAAGCCTTTGGTTGCTATAATGATGAAGCCTATCCATTCTCTGTTGGCAAGGATGCAACGAATGCGTATGCGATTGCAGAATTATAATATTGAAGTACAATACTTAAAGGGGACGGAATTATTCTTTGCAGATACCCTATCGAGAGCCCATACAGCGAGTGTAACTCCAGATGACCTATACGATCAGGATATGTCGATAGCTTGCATTGGTATTGATCATGCCGTGGTACAAGCCGTTAAACGGCAAACAATGTTGGATTCGACATTAAAGAAGGTTATCGACTTGTCGACACATGGATGGCCGAGGGAGGGCAAAACTCTCGACCCAGATGTTCAAACATTTTTTAGGTTTAAGGATGAACTGACCATGTCTGAGGGAATCGTATTCAGAGGATCACAAATGGTTATCCCAAAATCCATGCGGACGGATATGTTAGCTAAGTTACATGAGGCTCATTTAGGAATAATCAAAAGCAAACAATTAGCGAGGGACACAGTTTTTTGGCCTGGGCTAATGGGGACATTAGAAGAAACAGTATTAAGATGCCATGTGTGCCAGGAATTTTGAAAAATGCCAGCTAAAGAACCATTAATGAGCCATATGATACCCGATCTACCGTATAACAAAGTAGCAGTAGATTTATTTCATGTCCAGGATAAGAATTACATGGTAATAGTTGACTATTATTCCAAATTTCCAGAAGTTATCGAAATGATAGAAACTACAAGTAAGGCCATTATTAATGCTTTGAAGCAAACATTTAGTAGGTGTGGCATTCCGAGATTTGTAGTGTCAGACAATGGTCCCCAATTTTCAAGCAAGGAATTTCGTGAATTTGCAGTATATTATGGCTTTGAGTCAATCTTCACAAACCCAATGCACGCGCAAAGTAACGGCCAAAGTGAGCGTTATGTGCAAACATTCAAGTGCATGATAAAAAAATGTTTGAGGGATGGCACTGATATTAACATAGCAATTCTTAACTATAGAAATACATCATTGGAGGGTGTAGGAGCATCCCCAGCTCAAATTTTAATGTCTAGACGTTTAAGATCCCGTATACCAGTGTTGGATAATCATCTCAAAGCGACGCTACAACCATCAAAAACATTACAATTACAACATAAACAACTTATCCAGAAGAAGTATTTTGACAAGCGTGCAGGTAAAGAACATCCACTGTTACAAATAGGAGACAAAGTCAAATACAGGAACCATAATAATGAATGGGAGGGAGGTCATATTGCAGACACGAATGACAATCGGGGGCGAGATTATAAGATTCGTAACGATAAAGGAAATATGTTAAGAAGGAATAGAAAGTTTATATTCAGGTGTCCACAGACAGCTGTCAATGAACAAATAAATAAGGAAGATCTTCTGACAAAACACACATTCTCACCTTACACTACACGGTATGGTAGGATTAGTAAACCTCCGAAACGTTTTGAAATAAATGCCACGAGATACAACATACAATAGGTCAGATAAAGAATGGTCACGTTATGATGTCAATAAGAATGGACAGTTACGCGTACATGCGTAGCATGACGTAACACTTCGTTCAATAGGTCAAATAAAGAACGTGAACACGGATGTTAGAATAAGAATAGTCTAACGCTGTTGGAGCGTATGGACGACCGTGCGTCCATACAAACGTCTAGTCGGATAAGAAATAACATGTATTTAAGGTATGTATGGGTTAAGTAATTACTGTTACACCGTTATAACGATATCTGTCAATAACCATGTAAGTAGACCCTAAGATAACATCGATGTAACGAAAGAATAATAGGAACATCGTTGATAATTAATGCAGTATTGCGTTTCAGGTAGGGCAAGAATGGTGTTAGAAATGCATATGTACGATTAAGAGATATATCATCATTAGCCTACACCTATAACGTCATGTCAAGGTATTAAGATGATAATTTCATATAATAAATATTATGAAGGATATCTTTATGGGGTTAAGGTGATATCTTATGTCAGGACGGGAGTGTGTATCACATGTTAAATCATTCCTTGTTATAAATACCCCCCCGTCATTGTTAATATTATAACTGTTATGAAAAGGGGAAGATGTAAGATATGTAAGTACCCGAATGCCCCTGCATATCACGGCGTGACGTCATGAGGTTCGATCATGTGCCCAAATTTGCATACTACGCCGAGAAGTTCAACGTTCTTCACGTTCTCCCTACGTTGACGTCATTACGTCATAGTCTGACAGGGCCTTAACAACCAAACCAGTTATAATGTTTTGCTCTCTCCCATGTCCATCGATCGACTAGGGTACTAAATCTTGAACATCTGGTAAATACATTATTGAATTGTAATAGATCAGGAGTAAATACTGCATTCTGCCACAATTGATTTTATTTGAAAAAGAAGGAGGAGTTTGTTCCACACGTTAACTACATAACTGAACCGAAAATTGCACAATCTACTGGTTTTGAGTTCATGTCGTATATAAAATAAATTATAATAATCACTGCCATCAACTTTACTTTAGTTAGAACTAACTGTTATTTCATAACGCTAATTTTGGAGATATTTAGAGCCAAAGTATATGTGCGTTAAAGTTATATTTAAAACTGTATAGTCCGATGAAATATCAAATTTTCAAAACCAAACCAATTATCTAGATTTGATTTGACATATCTAACTTAGATACTGATGCACTTATTAAGCATTTATTTCTGCGTAGAAGGCAATACTGAGTCAATTTAGCAGAACCTGTTACTGCAGAAGTCTATGGTGTCAGAGTTTTGGCAAGCTTGCCAAAACTAATTTTGTATTGCTTGCACTCAAAATATCTCAAAAGTTTACCATTTAAAATAAAAGTAACTTTGAACTAATGTAAAGTAGATACTAGTGATCGATCTAAGATATTTATCTCAGAAAAAATACAGAAATTCAAAAACATCGGACTATGCAACTTTAACCACAACTATGTAATAAGGTAAATGTATGACCTCCCCAAGGTCCGATTGTTTGTTTGTTGTTGTTTTACATCCTAGCAACATTTAAGGTCATATCAGGACGGGTACCGACTTGTGACAGTATGCACTTATGGCGATTTTATAGTGCTGCCCCACTGCAAAATCAGGCCGCCGGCACCATGACCCGATATCCCACTCAGTCACATTATCCTGACACCAAGCTAACCAGCCCTTGCTGTATCCTAATAATGCTGAGCACCAGGCTAGGAAGCGACAAGTATCAATTTTTAAGCCATTGGTTTGACTCGACCGGGAACCGAACTCACGAACTCCTGATCTTCCGCGCGCGAGGCATGTGCTCTACCAATTCGGCCACCGTGCCTGGTCCAAGCAACCGATGTTATGTTGAATTAAAGTTCATACCTATGCAAGATATGTTGCTACTACAAATTATCAATTGATCTTTTGTTTTTGTTTTACCTATACATATATATGTAAGCATTTCAAATGCATATATACACATGGCCACAATATAATTATACCCAATGTTACATAATAGTGACTTCATGAATAACCTTTGCTCAATTTGTTCCTTGAAGAGATTACTGTTGGTGTGAACACAAACATGTTGCACATACACTTCGGTTTACCCATATTTCTAGAATAGAAATGTAGTTCAGGAACATTAAACTGTAATGTTTACAATTACATATATACACTAATACAGGCAGTGCACATACAGATCTATACATACACAGGGTAGGTTCAACAACCATACATTGCGTAGCTTGTACATGATCCTAATCACGGCAACCAGTGTCGTCAGGGTGATGGAGATGAGAAATATTGTGCCTAGAGCTGGATTCGAACCCCCATTTCTTGCCATTCTGCGGTTAGGATGCTAAGCATTAAATCACGTAGGCTCCCTGATGCAATCACCTTATCCAAGCCTACTTGCCTATATGGCTCCTTGCCTGAGGGGTCACTGCAGACTACTACACTCATCCCACTAGAATTGTAAGTCTTTTAAATTGCATATGTCCATAAGTCGTTTAATGCATACAATTACATCGGTACAAGCAATGCTGATTGGATGGTTGTTGGAGTTTCACGTCCTGGCAACAGCTAAGGTCACATCAGGACGGGTACAAGTCAGCGCCTCTCCTAACATGACCTGAGATGTTGCCAGGACGTAACACTCCAACAACAAACCAACCTCTCGTGCTGTCTCCTTAGCAGTCAATTGTTGCGTGGCAACAGTCGGCCTCTTCGGGGAGGGGGCCTACACACACCGGACAGAGGTGAGAAGACAGCCAGTCTGTGCAGGGAGGAGCAGCCTGAACAACAGGTAACTCCAGGGCCCATATGCATGGAGCAGTGTTAGCGAGGCAAACTGCGGTTAGGGAGGGATTTCTGGTTTAGCGCCGAAAAGTCGGTATGCATGGAGCAGTGTTAGACAAACACCGCGTGTTTAAACTCGGAAATTCTAACCCCTGCTCATAGCAGGTTTACAGCGGTATTAGTGTTAGGTTAGTGTCAGGATGGACCCCAAATCTATTCAATGCTATCATTTTTGACAGAATTAGATATGCAATAAGTGAAATTTGATCAAATTAACCCTAAAATCGAAGCGAGATTAACGCTGCCTATGCCTCTGCCGCGATATTAATGTTGTTGAATCAATGAATTTAAAGTAAACAAATCGCAGACGTCGATATCCATACTGTCGCACATCGCCAAATTGCCGTCGCCGAATCGCCAGTAACAAGGTGAGCTGGTTCCCGGTGGGTAGAGAAGGCAATATATTAGGCCCAACCAGGTGCTCGCTGGCAACAGGCTCAGAGAAATTTCCATAATGAATAAATGAATTCACATATAGCTAACCATGCATACTGCTTGACATAGTTCTTGATGCCGCCGATAACCGGTGATAGCTACCCGGTGTTAGAGGGTTAACACCACATGCCGCTAACACCACTCCATGCATACGGGCCCAGGTGTTTACCGGCGCCCAGTGGGACCTCATTATCCTCGCACCTGAACGCGCTCCACTCTGCCTCTCTCAAAGGAGTCATGGTTGTGTAACCCAAGTCAGCTTCAACCTTCTTGCTTATCTTCTCACAGTTTTTCTCGTGAATGTTTTCATGGACATCGGTGGACGGTAAGAGCGGAGGATTCAGCGCTGAAGGTTGGGGGTTCGAAAAGCCGGCCGAGTAAGAGAGCAGGCTTCCCATGCGGAAGGTTTGGAGGTCATTAACCTGGCCACAATGACTTCCAAAATTTATACTTGTCTCTAATTAGTTCGGTGCTCGGAATAACTAGGAAGGGGCAAAGACGGGTTGGCTCACTGTCATGATAATGTGACTGAGTGGTACATCAGGTGATGGTGCCGGCGGCCTGGTCTCACATTGGCGTATGATTAAAAAGTTTCCATGAAGTGTGCACTGTCACAAATCGGGACCTGTCCTGAAATGACCTGGGATGTTGCCAGGATGTAAAAACCAAACCAAAAAAACATTGTGTTACCTATTCTCTGTTATATCCATCTCACTCACTCAACGCAACCAGTTCATCCACCCAACCTATTTCACCCTCCTCACCCACCTCACCCACCTCACCCACCTCACCCACCTCACCTCACCCATCTCACCTCACTCAACCCACCCACCCCATCACACCCATGCTCACCAAACCTAACCTCACCCATTACCCACCCAACTCACCCACCTCACCCACCTCACCAAACCTCATATAACCCACCTCACCCACCTCAGTCCCCTCACTCAACTTACCTCACCTCACTTACCTCCATCTTACCCCATGTTTTAACCATACTCACGTCACCTACTTCACCTCACCTCATCTAACTTACCTGCATCTTACCCCATGTTGTAACCATACTCACCTCACCCACTTCACCTCACCTCACCTCACTTACCTCCAGCTTACCCCATGTTTTAACCACACTCACCTCACCCACTTCACCTCACCTCACCTCACTTACCTCCATCTTACCCCATGTTTTAACCATACTCACCTCACCCACTTCACCTCACCTCATCTAATTTACCTCCATCTCAGCCCATGTTTTAACCATACTCACCTCACCCACTTCACCTCACCTCACCTAACTTACCTCCATCTCACCCCATTGTTTAACCATACTCACCTCACCCACTTCACCTCACCTCAGCTAACTTACCTCCATCTCACCCCAGTGTTTAACCATACTCACCGCACCTACTTCACCTCACCTCACCTAACTTACCTCCATCTTACCCCATGTTTTAACCATACTCACCTCACTCACTTCACCTCACCTCACCTAACTTACCTCCATCTCACACCATTGTTTAACCATACTCACCTCACCCACTTCACCTCACCTCATCTAACTTACCTCCATCTTACACCATTGTTTAACCATACTCACCTCACCTACTTCACCTCACCTCACCTAACTTACCTCCATCTTACCCCATGTTTTAACCATACTCACCTCATCCACTTCACCTCACCTCACATAACTTACCTCCATCTTACCCCATGTTTTAACCATACTCACCTCACCCACTTCACCTCACCTCACCTAACATACCTCCATCTTACCCCAAGTTTTAAGCTTACTCACCTCACCCACTTCACCTCACCTCACCTAACTTACCGCCATCTTACCCCATGTTTTAACCATACTCACCTAACCTACTTCACCTCACCTCACCTAACTTACCTCCATCTTACCCCATGTTTTAACCATGCTCACCTCACCCACTTCCCCTCACCTCACCTAACTTACCTCCATCTTACCCCATGTTTTAACCATACTCACCTCACCCACTTCACCTCACCTCACCTAACTTACCTCCATCTCACCCCATCTTTTAACCATACTCACCTCACCTACTTCACCTCACCTCACCTAACTTACCTCCATCTTACCCCATGTTTTAACCATACTCACCTCACCTACTTCACCTCACCTCACCTCACTTACCACCATCTTACCCCATGTTTTAACCATACTCACCTCACCCACTTCACCTCACCTCACCTAACTTACTGCCATCTTACCCCATGTTTTAACCATACTCACCTCACCCACTTCACTTCACCTCACCTAACTTACCTCCATCTTACACCATTGTTTAACCATTCTCACCTCACCTACTTCACCTCACCTCACCTACCTTACCTCCATCTTACCCCATGTTTTAACCATACTCACCTCACCTACTTCACCTCACCTCACCTAACTTACCGCCATCTTACCCCATGTTTTAACCATACTCACCTCACCTACTTCACCTCACCTCACCTAACTTACCTCCATCTTACCCCATGTTTTAACCATACTCACCTCACCCACTTCACCGCACCTCACCTAACTTACCTCCATCTTACACCATGTTTTAACCATGCTCACCTCACCCACTTCACCTCACCTCACCTAACTTACCACCATCTTACCCCATGTTTTAACCATACTCACCTCACCTACTTCACCTCACCTCACCTAACTTACCTCCAGCTTAATCCCTTCTTTTTTTCCACCTTACACCCCTCAATCACCGCACCACACGTACCTCCAACTTACCCCATTTTTCACCTCACTCACCTCACCCACCTCACCTCACCTCACCTCACCTCCATCTCACACATCCAACCTGACCGGCTTCCTTCACCCCCGCACTCACCACCACCCACACACAGACCCCCCACTCCTCCTCCCCCACACCCCGCTGCCCATGGCCCCTTTAATCACGTCCCCCCTCCCCCGGGGTTCCTTACACCTCACCGCGATTCCAGGTAGGGCACGTAAAGACCGTCATGCACCGCGCGAGCAGCTCCGTCCCGGGGGGAGGGGATCCTCGGCTTACAAACAAATAAACACATACACACCCACCAGGGCACCAGTCACGTGACAAAGCCTACAGCGCAGCGCCACTCACGGCCGCCATTGTAAGTGTGAATGAAAGTCCATACCTACGCAAATAATGTCAGGTGTGAACAGTCGCGGTGCCACCTGTAACTGACAATTAGACCCCGACTGGTCACACCTTTGTCAGAATGGTCGGTGGATCGTTGGTAACAGTCACACCTGCTCAACTCCCTCACCTCCAGTAGCAAACCATAGGGTGTGGGTGTGGGTATGGGTGTGGGTGTGGGTGTGGGTGTGGGTGTGGGTGTGGGTGTGGGTGTGGGTGTGGGTGTGGGTGTGGGTGTGGGTGTGGGGTGGGGTGTGGGTGTGGGTGTGGGTGTGGGTGTGGGTGTGGGTGTGGGTGTGTGGTGGGGGTGTGGGGGGGGTTGAACTTGTAGGGGGTGGGTGTAGGTGTGGGTGTTGGTGCGTGTGGGTGTGTGAGGCGTTGGGAGTGGGGGTGGGAGTGGGGGTGGGGGTGAGTGGGGGTGTGGGGATGGGTGGGGGTGTGGTGGTGGGTGTGGATGTGGGGGTGGAAGTGGGAGTGGGTGTGCGTGTGGGTGTTGGGGTGAGTGGGGGTTTGGGGGTGAGTGTGGGGGTTTGGGATGGGTGTATGTGTGCGGGGGGTGGATGTGGGGGTGGGGGTGGGAGTGGGTGTGGGGGGTGGGGCTGAGTGGGGGTGTAGGGTGAGTGTGTGGGGGGGGGGGGTAGGAAGGAAGTCTATCCCCAACCTACAACTCCCATCAGGGTGCAGGCTTGACAAAGGGTGGACGGTGGCATCCCTAGATAAAAGATTCACCCTGTACTTGCAGTTAGGGGGGAAAACCAACCCAATAGAAAAAAGTGGCGAAAGGCTGGGTAAATGAAATAAGCACGTGTATTCTTACTTTAACACACACAATATATTATTCACATACATCTTCATATTTACCCGCCACATTTGATTTGAAAAATATAATAAATCGTGTAGTTTAAAAGACTTTAAAAGTAAAATCGGCAGCATTCTGTGGTCGCAGTCTTGGCTTTTTGCATTCTCTCCCATTTCACCAACTCTGTGCCGATATAAGTAGCCATTGGGTACTGGAAACAGGAATACCACTTCATGTTCCATACTAAAGCAATTTTCGCCCGTATTTTAGACTACAATGTCATTCACTCCTCTACTTGAAATATGGGGTGAATCTTCTATATAAGGCAGCCCATGTGTGGAGAAGGGGGAGGGGTAGGGGGAAGGGGAGAGGGAAGGGGGGCCGATGGGGGAGGGGGGAGGGGGGAGTAGAGCAGGAAGTGCTAAGGTAGCTGCAGCCCCAGGGATCAGAGGCAGGTGAGAACATTGATCCCATGCTCATTATGACAGGCGGGGAATGTCAGTCCCGAAAGGGCGCTCGGCGTTTCTGTGTGTGTGTGTGTGTGTGTGGCGGGGTGTATGGAGTGTGTGTGAGTAGAGTAGGTGTGGGCGGAAGGGGAGCGGCGGGGGGTGTACAGTAATGAGCATCACCAGTGAATGGAAACTTACATTACATACAGGTAGGCTGGCATCTGATCATTATCGTTAACAAAGCACTCCCATTCAGACTCCCATAATAATAAACTCCTCGCAGTTAACTGGAGAACAGAAAAGAAATCACGGCAACAAAAAAAGAAATATAACAAAACTATAAAAACATAATGTTTAGAATGTCGGTACCTGTAGAACGCTTAGAATAGAAGGCAGCATCCTGACTTTTTGTTAGCTTCATTCAGTTGTCTCTGTCAGGTGGAAGACCTGGTATATGTGAACAGGTAAGTTGCGTGACATACGTATCATGTGGGGTCCGTGGCCGCCATGACGATTCATATATATATATATATATATATATATATATATATGGAAACTTTTACTTCGAAGTTACGCTATGAGACTGCTAACGGCACGATGGGGGTGGGCGATTTAAAAAGAAATTACCGAAGTTCGGGAGTGTTGTCACGCTGTCAGTTGCAGTCAGAGTGGTAGTGGTAGTGATTATGTTGGCAGTGACAGTGACAGTGACATTGATAGTACTGACGGAACTGATAGTGGCAGTGTCGATTGAATTGACATTCACAAGAGCTCAGGGACAGTATCAGTGCCACTGGCAATTTCAGAGAATAGTAAGGGGCAGAGGTATAGACAGTTACAATTATATCGACAGTGACAATTTCAGGGGCAGTGATAGTACTGACGGCACTAACAAAGACAGGGACAGTGACAGTGCTGATTGAATTGACAGTCACAAGAGCTCGAGCAGGGAAGGCAGTGAAAGTATCAGTGTCAGTGCCTTTGATAATTCCAGAGAACAACGAGGGTCAGTGGGATTGACAGTTAGAGTGGTATTGGCAGTGGGAGTGACAGTGATATTGGCGGTGGGAGTGACAGTGATATTGACAATGACCGTAACATCAGCAGTGGCAGTGACCGTGATGTTCACAGTGGCAGTCATATTGGCAATTAAAATCACCGCACCCTGAAATATGGGTGAAGCATAAACAGTAATGGTGATATTAGCAGTGGCAATGACAGTGACAGTGAAATTAGCAGTGACAGTAAGACTGGCAGTGGCATTGCCAGTGACAGTGAGATTGGCAGTGGAAGTGAGATGGGCAGTGGAAGTGATATTGGTCGTGGTAGTGACAGTAATATTGACAGTGGCAATGGCTGTGACAGTGGTATCGGTGGTGACAGTGACAGTCATATTGGCAGTGGCAGTCATATTGGCAATGACAACCACAGTCACAGTGCTACATGAGTGAATGAATAGCAGGAATGCTGATATTAGGAGTGGCACATACAGTGACAGTGAAATTGACAGTAGCGCGGTGACAGTGATATTAACAGAGGCAATGACTGACAATGTATTGGCGGTGACATTGACACCGTAATGCGAAGTGGAAGGTTAAGTCACAAGAACAGTTACAGACACATATAATGTCAGTGTAACTGTAACAGTGACAGCGACAGTGAGAGGGACAGCAACAATGACAGAGACAGTCACACTGACAATGACAGTGACAGTGAAAGAAACCATGCTGGTATTCAGTTTGGCTTTAAACTTGACGACTCGGATCCCATCGTTGATGGGTTTGTTTTCAGTAACTCTGAATGATATTCTCCTCAGTCAAAATAGGCCTACACCGAAGGTTATGAATCATCGACAGTTGACAGCAAGATCACCTCACAAGTTTTTTGTATTAAATATTTGTTATTCATCAGAATGCATAATTTGTCAACATCGAAACACTGGTCTTCCAGCCATCCGCGATAGAAATTATTTACACAATTATTTGATGACGGTGACAATAAATGTTAGTAATGTGATAGTGTATGACTATGAGAATGGAGACAACAGTATGCTTCGCTTTATTTGCTTTCATCTCATATTTAATTGTCTGCGCTACATGCTCTAGTATGTGAGCTGTTCTGTGAGCTACTATGTGCATTAGTATGTATACTGTTCTATGAGCTCTGAGCTGTTGAATGAAGTATTCTGTGTACTACTCAATGTGCGATTTGGTGAGTTTCTAGGTGAGCTGTGGTCATGGACACTCTTTCAGGTACCGTGTGAGTTACTCTATGAACTGCTCACAGGTGCTCTCCAACCTCGCCTGGTCAGTGGTTGACTCGGTGTCAGAATAATGTGACTGATTGGGATATCAGGTCATTGTGCTGGCGACCTGGTCTCCCAGTGGGGCAACACTATGAAGTCGCCAGTAATGTGCAATGTCACAAGTCGGTTCCCGTTCTAATATGACCTTCGATGTTGCTAGGATGTAAAGCTCCAACAACCAGCCAGATTCACCCGCTCTCCAACCTGCCAACTGTGCTGTTCTCTGATGTATTCTATGAACTGTCTCGTGAGCTGTTCAGTGTGTAGAATTCCCCGAGTTGTGAAAGGCAGCTGCTCCTAATTACTCTAATCCACTCACAGGCATTGCATGTGTGCTTCCGCCAACAGCAGTCCAGGCACCACTACACGTAGCTACCCTGACTAGCGAAGCAAGCCGACATAGAAGAAGATGTAACACCCCGCCTGACTTACATTGTTGGGCGGATATGGTCCCACCTCCCCAGGGGAGAAGTATTTGATATATTGCCAAAGTTGGCCATTCATAACCAACATTATTTCAAATTAAAGTAAAATAGATTATAATAACTAACCTAATGTATTTATCTAAAATGAAAATGGCAGACACTCAAAGGCATCATACGATGCCACTTTAAATGGGATCAATGAATTCTATTAATTGCAGAGATTGTGTGGAGTTGGAGAAACTGAAGCTCCTTTATTTGTTGGAGCTCCAGAACTCGTTATCCAGAGATGAACTATCCTGTAGAGACCGGACGCAGTGCCCGAATCGGTAGAGCGCAGGCTTCCCATGCGGCAAGTCTGGGAGGTTGGATCTCATTCGAGTCATAGCAATGACTTAGACGATTTATACTTGTTGCTACCTAGCCTGGCCCTCGGTATTAATAGGATAGGGCAAGGACTGGTTAGCTCAGTATCAGGATATTGTGGCTGAGTGGGAAATCGGGTCATTTCTTGAAGAGTTATACTGCCTATCATGGATAAGCCTGAATAGACTTGTTTTCACCATTAGACAGTTTGTCGATAGAAAGTCTGAGCCTACACTTTTACCGATCCAAGGGGTGTTTAACCTCCCACACCACATAGACATGGTATGAGAGCAACTGGCCTTTGATGACGCTGTAAGTTATACACAGCGCTGGAAATCCAAATTGGCAGAGGTGGGGGTATGGGGTATCGAACCACTGACCTTCAGATTAGGAGTCTGACCTAGAAAAATGTCAGACACTCTAACCACTCCGCCACATACATCAGCGCCCTGATCTCCAAGTGTGACAGCACTATAAAGTTGCCATGCGATTGTGCATTGTCATAAGTCGGTACCCATTCTGGTATGACCTTAGATATTGCCAGAATGTGAAGCCCCAACAAATAAACTAACTATTCTGCCGCTAATGCAAACATATTTTTTGTTTAAACCCTCACTTTGGCCAAATACAAACAAAATGGTGATCGTCCTTTTGAAAGGAAAATCTGGATCGGGTGGGCAGTTTTTGTTTTATATTTTAAATGTTTCCCTCCACTCTCGACCCTGTTCCCTCCCCTTCCCAGTTCCCTCCCAATCACTGTTCAAATCCCTCTCCATTCCATTCCCTCACTGCCCTGTCCATTCCCCGCTCTTCACTCCCCTTTCCTTTTCTCACTTCATCCACCCCACTCTCCACTCACCTTTCCATTTCTCACCCCACCACCCCCCTGCCCCCTCTCCATTTAACTGTTTAAAACAAAATAACAAAATAAATCAGGGGCGGGCGATTTTTCAGGCACGGGCGGGGACGATCACCAATTTGTATTTTATTATTTGGCCTTATCGCACCGGATTGAATGTTTAGCGCCTCGTTGCAATCCTCCCACCATAAATATAAATGTCATAATTCCAGAGCCTTCCCATCTAGAATGACGCGGCGCTTCTTAATATGATGCTGCGCTATTATTTATGGCTGCTGCTGTGAGACCATTAGCGTCTGAAATCATCTGTGCAAGCCGCCTCGTGATAAAAGCACAGTATACTGCCGGCTGGCTTTCAATTAAGCCCAACATAATGATGGATCCCTAGTGACCACGTGACCAGCAATTCGAGGCGAAGTCAGTATTTTGTAAGCGGCCCTTAGAGGTGCATAGTCCAATAAAAGCTTAATGTTTTTCGAAAGGAAAG
This sequence comes from Branchipolynoe longqiensis, assembly GCA_030323885.1. Lineage (NCBI taxonomy): Eukaryota > Metazoa > Annelida > Polychaeta > Phyllodocida > Polynoidae > Branchipolynoe > Branchipolynoe longqiensis. The sequence continues at coordinate 97,602,380 of CM059191.1, forward strand.
CAATCATGTGGGATTTAACCTGTATATATCCAACTGGGGTACTGGAGCCTTTATTTAGTATTGTTGCTGCATATAATGGCAAAGCAAGACGGGATGGCCGAATGAGTTAGAGCGTCCGTCTCCCATGTTGGTAGATCATGGGATCATTGGTTTGAACCCTGGTTGAGTCAAACCAATGACTTGAAAATTGATACTTGTCACTTCCGAGCGAGGCACTCGGCATTATTAGGATAGGGCAAGGAGCAGTGGAATGAGGAAGACCAATTGTCCGCGCTTGAAATTTCCCTTGCTTCAACAACTAATGTTTTAAAAAAGAAGTCAATCTAATAGAACCTGTTAGTGCTGAAGCCCATGGGGTAACAGTTTTTCTACATGCACACGAACATTAACTTGCTGTGTTTACACTTCAAATATCTAATTTTGATACATAGGATCAAATCTAGATGAATGTTTTGGTTTTGGAAATTTTATGCATTCATTGGACTGTTCAGATTTCTGGTTGTGTAGCCTTGTGGCTAAGGTAATGTTTTCACACAGTGATGGTATGGCACCAATATTTAATGTTTCCAAGGTTTCTATCCTAGAAAATGTTAACCTAATGCGATTGGAGATCACCAATATTTAATGTTTTGAAGCTAAGCGACTAAGTCAATGCAGTCATAATGTGAGGATATTGGAACTATATTTAATGGTTCAAGTATAAACTGTTAAAAACAAGCTCCATAATTCTATGAAAACATCAACATTGTCAAAACTAAAAAAACACATGCCTTGGTTTTCTCCTACATATCCAGCTTAGGTATTGGTTTAAGCATTAAGTAATTTTTGCAGTTTGGTACTCCTGCGCTAGGCTGCTATGCCCGGAAATATCCAAACAAAGCCTATGTCCACGATTACACCAAATTTAAGGCTGCATATTTTCACCTGACAGATAATTTGACCATCCAAGCAGATCTGGAGGCGGTAGTGACCAGCCGCAGCTGGTATCAGGGTGGCAAGGAGCCACTCACAGGTGGCGCCATAGTGGCAGAAGCAGGAACTAACTCTTATGACAGTAGGATAGTAGGTAATAACTAATATATACAAGAGAACTGATAAATGGTAGTGTCCTTGTTTATATTACCATAATAGATTATAGAGCACACAAACATAAGTGATGTATAACGAATTATGCAAGTATAAAGATACGTAAGGGTTAATTATTACTTTATTGTTATACTCCGTAAGACAAACACTGTACGGGTGGCTCCACCTACCCTCCTCACCTCCACCGGATGTAGACCAGTGTCAGTCGCACTGGAGGATTTGGACAGAACGGACGTGTCACGCTCCCGCTCCCGCTCCCGCTCCCCTCTCCCAGCTTGATGCCAGTCTACTACTACTACTGTTCCCTCTGCGGCGAACACCACCCAGAGGGAGATCTCGAGACTTGCGCTCGCTATCAGCTGGAGAGTGAAGGAGCGGACAGTCAGCACACACGGTTGTCAAGGAGTACCTCAGCAGACAGGATGGCCAAATCCAAGCAGGAGTCGGACTCACTGGCTTCCACTATGCAGACGATGTCGATGGAGGACTGCGAGAAATCGGCTAGGGCGGCCGTAGACACGATGGAGATGGAGGAGCGGGTGGCGGTCCTGGAGGAGAAGCGGGACAGACTCGCCCGGAGACGGGCCAACAGGATCGCAAACCAGGCCAGGACGACGGGGGATGGCCCGGTAGGAGACGGGGCAGCGGGCAGCAGCACAGAGGGGGAGGCCACGACGGCCTCCAGCCGGCCGCAGTCAGACCTGACGGCAGACCTGATGGCGGGCCACTCATCATACGGGACCCGTTCGCGCCGCCGGACCCGATCCCGGGGACGCAGGTCGGGATGACGGAGCGGATCAGACTCCAAAAGCCGATCCAGCAGCTCCACTAGATGCAGGAAATGTAAGTGGGCCCTGAAACACTTCACTGTTGCTGCTAAAGATGTACGGAAGCTGAACCCCCACGAACTGGTGGCAGCCTCCACGCTTTGGTGCCTAGATATAGACAACCTGACTGTTAAAGATTACATGGCCTTTTTAGAGCATATACACTTTCTGTCTGTCCGTGCGATGACAGATGATTTCAAAGACGCAGCCCACATTTCCTATGATACGGCTATCCGCAAAAAGGCGGAGGCGCACGGCTTCGCCGCCTTCTCTGAAAGCTTCCAGGGAGCGAGTGTGGTGCATTATGGCGCACACCACATGAAGCCGAAACGTGCTACTGCCGCCAGCAACAGGTGGGTAGCCGGCTCGGGCGGCCGGAAGCGCGCCTGTTTTCTCTGGAACAGAGAAACCGGGTGCCCGCGCTCGGATGAGGTGTGTGGATTCAATCATGCATGCGGGAAGTGCGGCAGTAAGTCACACAAACAGACGAAATGTCAGAGGGACTGACAGACTGAGGGAGACGGCGGACAATCTACGACGAACCAGGAACCGTCCCGTGAGACTAAGACTGATATAACTAAAGCAACCCATGCTGTCGGTCTAACCACCAATTTCGATAAAACTGTGAATGCCTATGTTTGTCATTTTGAGCGCCCTTGCCGTCCCGGCCAGTGCTCGGGAAGGGGCGGGGAGGGGGGTTTGGGTGGTAGAGCGCATGGGAATATTGAGAACACTAACTATGGAACTGGTTATGATAAGGTTGGATGTTTCTTTGTTTCAGAGGGTGCTGACGACGACAAAACCGAAATGTGCACTATACCCTATGAGAATGCAAATAAATAGGCGAATTGCCGAAATGATACTGTCTGCCGAAATGTAAGTGGTAGTGCAGTTGAACAAAAAGCAGGTACGGATTGCACTAAATACGAAGGCAATTACGTTAAGTTTCCGGGCCATCACCCTATTCTAGGTAGAGCTGCCGGCGAAAGTAAGATATGCAATACACCCTGTGAATATGAAATTACTCAGGCGGATTGCCAAATTGATACTGTATACTACAATGTGAATGGTCATAATATCAATCCCACCATAGACAGTGGGGACACCGGGGAACCCGGACATACTTTTAATAGTATAAAAAACGGTAATGATGAGTGTTTCAGTCAAAACCGCCACAAGGCGCGAAACGGCCACCCGGTTGGCGCGCCAACATCAGGCGTGAACCCACACGTGCACAAATTGAAACCAACCCGTGAAACTGCTACCGCTTACAGTGTCGGTGTTGATATGGTTGGGAGCGCCCCCAGTGATAATATTCCCCATCTAACTCCAGCTACGTACAAATGTAACATCACTGATAATTTTTTTAATATGGGGGAAAGTGGTATCCGAAATATGAGAGCCGGGGAGTCAGTAATTAAAACCAGGGATGCACCAACCGCCAGAACTCTAGAACACACACCGCACTCACGGGGGGGGGGGCTCAGATGCCAGTGACCCATCCGCCTCTGATCTCGGGTGGGGGGGCCGGCGCCTGCACACACAAGCCCGGGCCGACGCTAATCATAATAACCCCAAAGGGGCGGCGGCGGATGGGGGGGGTGTGGTTGGACACCGCCAACCCGGGAGTGATTACATAAGGGGCTGGGAGGGCCTCCCCGACGCCACCGACAGCTGGGTGACGGTTGAACATATTGGCGCCAACAATTGCGCTCTCAGAGTCACAGCCCGAGAGACCGTGGGGGACAGGCCGGTGGTTTTTGACATCTCGGATGAATGTGCCCAGGGTCTCTGTGCATGCACCCACAGCATAGCGGGCTGCATTGCGCAACTACGTCCTTGCCGGGTCTTTTGTGAGTTGTTCCTGAGGGGTGACACTGACCCAGACTGGCAGTACCTGCTCAGAGGAGTGATATTTGGGTTCAGGGTTCCAGAGCCTTCCCATCTAGAATGACGCGGCGCTTCTTAATATGATGCTGCGCTATTATTTATGGCTGCTGCTGTGAGACCATTAGCGTCTGAAATCATCTGTGCAAGCCGCCTCGTGATAAAAGCACAGTATACTGCCGGCTGGCTTTCAATTAAGCCCAACATAATGATGGATCCCTAGTGACCACGTGACCAGCAATTAACAATGTGAAGCGAAATACTGTCCGAAGTTACGGATGACCCGTGACCCGGAGCACAGGGCCGGCATAACTAAAAAACTCTCGGGCGAAATAATAAATGGTTGCATCTCAATAGTAACCGATAGGCCGACTTGCGTGCATGACATGTTCTGGATCCCCAAAGACGGGGGTGGGGGCAGGACGATTGTGGATTGCAGCAGGCCAGCCGATGACTCGGTTAATAATTTTACTGAACAGGTATGTGTAAAGTTTAACTACAACAGTGTAGACAGCGTGGCTGAAGTGATGGAGAGGGGCGACTAAATGTCGACTATTGACATAAAAGACGCCTATAGGGCAGTATGTATACACCCTGACGACCGTGACAGGCAGGGGCTTCACTGGGATTTTGACCCATCCGAGGGCGCAGACTGTACTTACATGCGAGACAATAGGCTCTGCATGGGGCTGTCCTCAAGCCTGTATGTGTTCAGCAAGATTTCTGACTTTGCTGTGCGCTGTGCGGTGAGGGAGGGAGTTCCACAGGTTATAAACTATCTCGACGACTACTGTGTCATTAGCTCTGACTATACTACGGGCTGCCGGGATCAGGCCATGATGATAGCGATCCTCAGAAGGATCGGATTCTCAATCAGCTTTACTAAACTAACTTCCCCCGACACCTCTGTCAGGTTCCTCTGGATAGTAATTGACTCAATCACACTTGAAATGAGTCTCCCCCAAGATAAGCTCACAAAGCTCATCACCATATTGAAACAGGTTAGAGGCCGGCGTAAGGCCACTAAAAGGGAGCTCGAGAGGCTGGGTGGCCTACTCGCGCACTGCAGCAAGGTGATAAAGGGGGGTAGGACTTTCTGCAGGCGTATTTATGACTGTATGAACACCGTACGAGAACCTCACTTCATGGTTCGCCTCTCAAAGGGTTTCCGAGAAGATGTTGATTGGTGGTGCGGCTTTGCTGACAGATTCAACGGGAAGGCGAGGATCCTGGGGAGATTTGCCCCGTCACTCTCTACCTATAGTGATGCCTCAAACTATGGATATGGGGCCATGCATGGCAACGCATGGATTGCGGGGGCCTTCAACGTGTCCGAGGACGCCAGCCTGAGCGTGAGACTCGGGCATCACCACCTGGCGCCCCACGGGACTTGCGCAAGGGCGCACATAAATGTACGGGAGATGTGGCCGGCCTTTGCGGCTGCGGCACAGTGGGGCCACCTATGGGAAAACAGTTCTGTGGTCATGATAACAGATAGCGCGACAGTACGGGCCGCCCTTAACACTGGCAGATCTAGATGCCCACAAATAATGTTCTTTCTGAGACGGCTATTCTGGATAGCGGCTGAGCGGAACTTTGAATTCTCTTCTGTGTTTATAGGCACCAAAGACAACATAATATGTGATGCATTGAGCAGGTTGGATGATCCAGGCAGTGCAGGGCGCCTCAGAGAGGCCGACCCTACTAACAGTATGTGCTGCAGCTTCATATTTAATGACGATGACAATTCCGGTTCCAGGGGTGGCCCAGCTGAGACGGGAACAACTGCTGTTCCAGAGCAGAGCCTACGCCACAAACTCCATCTCCACACGGGGGGTGCAGGTTAAGTGTTACCTGGAGTTTGTAGAGAACTTCTCCGAGATGCACTCCCCCCTGCCCTGCCCACCTGCCCAGGTGGCTCTAAATGCCACCTGGCTGGCCAGAACCCTGAAATATTCATCGATACTTAACTACCTTAGCGGCCTGAACTACTTCCTCCGACAAAGGGGAGCCGAACCGATCTCATACACAAGCTACAAAGTCGCCTCCACCCTCCGTGGAATCAGGAGGGAGAGATCGGCGGCCCCGCGGCAGGCGGCCCCGATATTGCCCGGGACACTGCTGAAGATGTTCTCCTACCTATCTATGACCCAAGGTCACATCGCTTGGCGCGCTGCATTGTTGTGCAGCTTCCGGGCTCTCTTGCGCAAGTGCCAGGTGACACTGTCCAAATCTGCACTCCACAGGGGTGATTTCAAATTCTTCCCGTGGGGCATGATCATTTCGATCAGACGATCAAAGACGATCCAGTTCCGTGAGCGCGTCCTGGAAATACCGGTTGCCAGGTGCTTGAACACAGACATCTGTGCGGTTTACTGGACCGAACTGCACTTCGACCGGACCCAGCCCCCCCGGACGCTCTAGCCTTCCGGATCCCTTCCGGACTGGGTGCCTCCGCGCCCCTCCCCTATGCGGTGTACCAGACAACCTTGCAAATATTCGCGGGGAAGGCAGGCCTGGACCCATCCTCGGTCTCATCCCATTTTCTCAGACGGGGTGGCAGTACTTACCTATCCCTATGCGGGGCCACCATTGAGGAGCTTCGTGCCAGGGGGGACTGGGCGACCGACACAGTCTTCACATACTTGAAAACACCGTTGACTGTAAGAATAATGAACGACATGCACGTGGCCACCTCCCTGGCAACCACTGTAAACTAACGTTAGGGGTTGGGGGATCTCCGATCTTTGGCCTATAATCCTTGCCAAAGATTAAACTACTCAACCCACTACCTCATTGTTTCTCCTTAATTTGTACTGTAGATATGTTTATGTGATGTATAACAAATTATGCAAGTATAAAGATATGTAAGGGTTAATTATTACTTTATTGTTATACTCCGTAAGACAAACACTGTACGGGTGGCTCCACCTACCCTCCTCACCTCCACCGGATGTAGACCAGTGTCAGTCGCACCGGAGGATTTCTTCTTTTCTTCTTATGGGCAAGGGCCTATAATCCTTGCCAGAGATTAAGCTACTCAACCCACTACCTCATTGTTTCTCCTTAATTTGTACTGGAGATATGTTTATAT